>VDFB02271358.1:321790007-321851754 GCA_007258455.2 Sequoia sempervirens | reverse complement strand
GAACTTTAACCCTAACTATAACCCTAATTAAACTATAACCTTTATTGAACTATAACCATAATTGAACCTTACCCCTAATTTATTCTTAATCCTAACCCTAACCATAATTCTAACCCTAACCCTTATCCTAATTATAAACCTAACCCTAAGTATAACCTTAATTTTAATTCTAACCCTTTAACCATAATTCTAACCCTATTTGTAATTCCAATTCTAATAATAGCCCTAATTTGAATGGAAACCCCAATTGTAATTGTAACTCCAATTGAACCACAACCCTAACCTTAATTAAACCTTAAAAATAACCTAACCTTAACCTTAACGCTAATTAAACTTGAATTCTAACCATATTTGAACATTAACCCTAACCCTTGTTGAACCCTAACCCTAACCCTAACCCTAACCTTAATTAAACCCTAACTCTAATTATAATTAAAGTCTAACCATAATTTTATTCTAACCCTAGTCCTAGTTAAGCTATAACCCTAATTGAACCCTTACCCTAACCCTAACCCTTATTAAACCTTGACCCAAATTGAACCCGAACCATAACCATAATCAAACACTAAACCTTATTGTATTCTAATTGTAACCATAGTTAATCCCTAACCCTAACCCTAAGTAAATACTAACCCTTGTTGAACTCTAACCCTAACCCTAACCTAACTGTAATATTAACCCTAATCATAACCCTAACACTAACCCTAAGCTTTAATAAAACCCTAACCATAACCCTAACCCTGAACCTTATTGAACTATAAGCCTAATTAAACCTTAATGCCAATGTAACACTAACCTTAATATCATAACCCAAATTAAACCCTAACCCTAACTATAACCTCATGCTTTATCCTAGAATCCTAACCATAACCCTAATTGAATATTAACACTAACTCTAACCCTAATTGAACCCTAATACTAACTAAAACCTTGATACTAACCCTAACCTTAATCCTAATTAAATCCTAACCCTAATTGAACTATAATCCTGATCCCAAGCTTTATCCTAGAATTTGATAACCATAATCCTAACCTAAACTTGACCCTAACCTTGGCCTAACCTTAATGCTAACCCTAATTGAACCATAAACCACTAAACCCTTAACCCTGAACTCTCAATCTCAACCATAATTAAATCTTGACCCTAGCTCTGTCCCAAACATAGAGCATGTCATATTATAATTCACCATAACTAACCTATTGAATCCTTACCCTAATTAAACCATAACTCAACTCAATTGAACCCTAACTCCCACTAAAGCCCAACCCTAGTTGGAACTTAACCCAACCTAATTATACCATGTCCCAACACTTTTTTGTAAAATTTGTTGTCCCCACTTAATTGTAACTTTAATTAAACTATAACCCTAATCGTAACCCTAATTGAACCCTAATTGTAATCCTAATTAAACCCTAACCGTAGTTGAATGCTAACCCTAACCTAATTGAACCACAATTCTAACCCTATGACTAATTAAACCAATACCCTAACTATATCCCTAATTGAGTTGTATTGCTAATCCTAACCCTAACCCTAATTAAACCCTAAACTCCTCATTTCTTAATTAAACCCTCAACCTCATAAACCCTACAAGGTTAAACATAAGGTTAGTTTATGTTTCACTACTAGGATAAAGTATGGATTAAGACAGGGTTAGTTTATAATGTCTTTAATATTACTTTATAAATTCAATTAATGATAAATATTTGTAAATGGGGTAAAATACATTTTATCCCAGTCCTAACATTAGTTTATAAATTCGATATTACAAACAAAATTAGGTATTTTAATTTAGAATTTTATTTCTATGTGAAATTAAGCATTATTAGGGTTAGAATTATTAATCATATAGAAAATAAGTAATCAAATCACCCAATATTTCTGTAAAGCTAGCACTTAATTATAAAATTAAACTAAATTCTAATTTTAAAATTTATAAAATATTTATCATCTAGTTTTTAAAATAATCATTAAATTATACTAATTATCTAATACAAATAAATTAAATATCCATTTAAAAATAATTCAACAATTACTAATTATAATTTTAGAATAAATTAAGAACTAAAATCTATATTTATAATCAACTTTTCTATTCTTTTTTTCTTTGCACCCAAATCATTTCATTTTCTAAAATTATACTAAATTCTAACTTCAAGAAAATTATAAAATGTTTTACATAGATATTTTTTTGATTTAAGTCTCTTTAGTATGTTTTTAGAGAAATACATCCCTCTAGTTTTGGGTTCAATTAAGTTGTATTTTTCTTTAAATTTGAATAATAAATAAATAATCAAATCATCACAATATCTTAATCTTGAATTTTATTCTAAAATTAAATTAAGTTCTAATTTCTAAAATTTCTAAAATATTTATTATACAGATACTAAAAAATTAATTAAATTATAGTAATTATCTAATACAAATGAATTAAACAAAATTATATATTCATTTTAAACTAATTCAACAACTACTAATTGTAATTTTAGAATAAATTAAAGAGTAAAATTTAGATATAAAAAAACTTTCTATTTTTTTTTCCTATTTTTGCATGCAAGTTATTTAACATTCTAAAATTAAACTAAATTCTAATTTCAAAAAAGTCATAAAATATTTTTAAGTACAAAAGATTTTGATTTATATCTTTTTAATAGGTTGGTAGGGGAAATAAACCTCTACTTCTAGATTTTTCAGTTCAATTGAATTGTATTGATCTTTTTTTCTCTATGATATATAGTTTGAACACTAAAATTACAAAGAGAAGAGTAGTAGTAGTACTGCTTTGCCATACCCATTACATTACTGCCCATAGTTTCATGCTTCCTTCACATATTTATAAACTATATCAAGGTACAATGCCAATAAACAGAGATATACAATATGAAATCCAAAAAGGATCTTCCACCTGCCTGTAGTTGTATCTTCCACCTGCTATCACCATTAGCCACTGTCAAAAAGGGACCTTGCTTTACCTTCCCAACTTGATACTAGATACCAAGCATACTGTTGTAGCCTATAAAGTGTCCACATACCCTGGCAAAAAGGTTCCAACTTTAAACTGTCAAAAACCCTTGCTGCCCTTGTCCGCCTATAAGGTGTCCACATACCCTGGCAAAAAGGTTCCAAGTCCACCAAAACAAGCACCTGCATCACATTAGGTTGTTGATTCATCATTTCCCAATAGATTTTTCATGCCCAATAGGGCCTCTGCTGCTTCTATCTCCTCCTTTGTGAAGTTCTTAGGCCTTAGCATAGGTGGGGGGTTTTCCATCTATCCCTCATTTGCCACCTTATCATTGAACTCTTTTTGAAAGATCTCTAAAGCTTAAAGAAAATTTTCAATACTTGGTTGCCTAGTTTTCCAAGTATGTCCAACTCTGACCTCCCTTAGGCTTATTTGTATGATGCCATCCTCCAACAGTTTGAGGAACTTGAACTTTGAGAATTTCACTATCATGGTAACCTTCAAAGCAATTTTATGAATGATGAGTCTTCGTGAAGACTCAATAAGTGTAGACACTTAAAAATGTCTCGATGGATCACATTGGCTAATTAAAACCATTTCATTGTCAAACCCATCCTCTTTTCACTTAATTGATTAAGTTATCCTAGCTATTTAATTAATTATGCATCTATTAACCTATTTGATTTAATCAAGTTAATTCATCCCCTTTCATGCTAACATTTCATCCTATTAAATTGAATAAATCAAAGTATTTAATTAATTCATCATGTTAACATTAATCTTCTTATTTAATTAAATAATATCCAAATTATTTAATTAAATTCATCTAGATTCATCCTTTATTCGCTCTTTAATTAAATAATCTTAATTATTTAATTAAATCCTCAAATCCCCTTTTCATTAAATAAATCAATAATTTAATGAATATCCTCACATTCCTCATCTTGCACATTTAGATTTAGTTTTAATTAACTAAATTACTAATTAAATCTAATTCCCCTACTTGCAAGGGAATATTCCTCCTTTGCACATTCCTCCAAAAGGAATATTTCATCCCCTTTTTCACATTAAAACTTTGTTTTAATTTGCTAAATATTTATTTCCCTCACCCATGAGAATATTCCAAAGAATTGTAAGGAAAGCAACAGTGCAGAAGCAACTTTCCTAATGTCCAAACCATAGGGAAGTAAGCAGACAGTACTTTTAATTTTTCTAATTACAATCTAATTAAGACACACATGAAAGATTTATAGAAACAAAGAAGATACTCAAAGACAATGAACAACATATTTACATGGGAAACCCTTTCGGGAAAAAACCCACCACACCAAGCTGAATCTCTTTGTATTACAATAAAAAATAATTACATACAATCAGAGATACAAATCTCTGGTATTAGTCCATAGTAGCTTCATTCACTATTCATTCAGTTACAGAAATGCTCTCATCAATCTGATCTTACTCATCATGATCTCAAATTAGAATTGATCCTTTAAATCTTATTCACATTCTGATTTTGTCTTATGTGCATCCTTATCCACCATTGCCAAACATAGATAGTTTCCTTTCAAGCAATTGATTTTTCCTTGCATGCAGTTCAGCTCCAACGTAGCACTGTTGCAAAAAACCAACTGCCAATCATTCAAGTTTTGCTTCCTCTGATTGGTCCACGAGATGCCACATAGGATGGTTATACGGTCAAAGGCATTCAAACTTTGTTGGCATATCGGTGAGACACTAACAGTGTCTCCCTGATGCCACAAAGTCTTCATATCGATATCGCCATAGCTTCCATGAGTCGACAAGACATTATAACGAGTGCCATGAGTCATACTGAATCTACTGATAACCATTTCGTTTCTATCAGCAAGAGGTTCCTCTATCGGCAAGACATTTTACTGATGCTCACAAAGCATATCAATTTCCACTTTGCCATCAGCAAGAATTCTCATTTTCCAAGAGGTTTCGTCGAGTCTCCTTAGGTTTCACTGAAGCATCTGACAGTCGGCAAGACATTCATCTTTCGTCGAGACTTCACCCCTAACACAACCAAGTCTTATTGAGTCAGCAAGACTTATGTCCTTCGCCAATACCTTTCACCAAGCACCCATGTCTTATCGAGTCGACAAGACATTTGACCTTCGCCAAGACCTCATATCGGCTGAACATGTCATACCGAAGTGCCCAAGAGTCAGCGAGACTTATCTCCTTTTCCAAGACCTTATACTGAGGTCTTTTTTTCACCGCAAAGGCACGAAGTGAATACTCCCTTCGAC
Source organism: Sequoia sempervirens (assembly GCA_007258455.2). Lineage (NCBI taxonomy): Eukaryota > Viridiplantae > Streptophyta > Pinopsida > Cupressales > Cupressaceae > Sequoia > Sequoia sempervirens. The sequence continues at coordinate 321,846,512 of VDFB02271358.1, read as the reverse complement.
AAGACCTTTCTTCATCACTGGGACATCTCACCGAAACCTCCACAATCAGTGAGACTTTCCATCCTCGCTGAGAGATCTCCTTGAGATCCTTGTGTTAGCCCAATAGCTATATTCTATCGGTGAGACATTCACCATTCACTAGGACCTCTCCCTAACACCCGTGAGATAGCCCGATAAGATCAAACTATCACCCAGAGAACTCCATTCAACAAAAGGTCATGCCGAATGCTCCTAGTTACAATGATAGACTTCATTCGGCAAGAGATCAACTATGTCTTGGCAACATGAGCTTTTCAAATAGATTTAGAATAGTTAGTTGGCCAGACATGAATAATGTCACAATGAATTTGCTCTTCAGGAGTTTCATGTCAGTAAGGATTGAGGCACATATTCCAACAAGCTCCCACTTGACGAAGATCTTACTGACACCTCCAGAGCATAATAAAACTATTGAAATTCATGGGCCAAGAGGCCCATCGAACTGGCACACCACCTATATTTGTCTATGCTCACATGCTTTATCAATGCATATGCAGCATTCTCCAGAGTATCCACTTTCTCCAAAGAGACCTTCCCATCCTCCACCATATCTCGTACAAAGTGATACTGTACATCTATATGTTTTGTCCTAGCATGGAAAGTAGGATTCTTTGCCAAACATATAGCACTCTGGCTATCACAGTAAATAGTAATTGTTCTTGCATCAAAACTAATGTTAGAACACAAACATTTTAACCAAATTGCTTCTTTACAGGCATGTGTAGCTGCCATGTATTTTTCCTATGTAGTGGACAAAGTGACTACAGCCTACCGCTTGCTCATCCAACTCACTGTACCACCATTCATCATGAAAACATATCCACTGGTGGATCTTCTGCTGTCAATGTCCCCTGCCCAATCAGAATCCACATAACCTTGAATGTTGAGAGTCCTTTGTGATTCAACCAAGTTCCCATGGTAACACAGAGCATAGTCTAAAGTACCCTTTAGATATCTAAACACTCTCTTCACATCATCCCAATGTGTCCTTCCAGGATTAGCCATAAACCGACTAAGAACTCCCATTGCTTGGGCAATGTCTGGCCTTGTATAGACCATTGCATACATAAGGTTGCCAACTGCACTAGCATAAGGTACACTAGTCATGTCCTCCATCTCAGTAGGAGATTTTGGACAATCCTCAACAGATAGCTTCGTTCCCTATGTAATTGGAACAACTAGCTGCTTGCACTCAATCATACAAAATCTCTCTAGAATAGTCATGATATACTTTCTCTGACTAAGCCAAAGTTTTCTATTTTTTCTATCCCTGGTTATTTCCATTCCTAGAATGTACCTTGCTGCACCAAGATCTTTCATTTCAAACTTTGCGGATAGCTAAGACTTAAGATCAGAAATCATTAGCTTACTATTGCCCATGAACAACATATCATCAACATAGAGAGCAATAATAAGGACTCGATCACTTTCTAGCTTTGTAATAAACACAATGATCACATTTTGATCTTACAAATCCCAATGACAAAACAAAAGTGTCAAATTCTGGTACTACATTCTAGGAGACTCATTAATCCATACAGTAGATTTTTTAACTTGCAAACCGTCTTTCCTTACCTTTTTCCACAAAGTGATTCGGCTGGGACATATAAATTTCTTCTTCAAGGTCACCATGAAGAAACGTTGTCTTCACATCCATCTATTCAATTTCTAATTCATACACTGCTACAAGTGACAAAAGAAATCTTATAGATGTCAACTTAGCTACAGGAGAAAAGATTTCTCCATAATCAATTCCCTCTACTGGGAATAACCTTTTGCAATCAGCCTTGCTTTATATTTTTCTACACTGCCATCCAGACCAATTTTCTTTTTGAATATCCATTTGCAGCCCATAACTTTTCTGCCTTTAGGCAATGGAACCAAACTCCAGGTATCATTCTTTTCTAATGATGCCATTTCTTCATTCATGGCTTCCAACCAAGAATTTGAATCAAACATTTTAAATGCCTCTTTCACAGTCCTAGGTTCATCAGTGCTAGAAATTAAAGCATAGGCACAAGTAGACTCAATCAAATAAAATTAACTGAAACAAGTCCATTATCCTTGAGATTGGAAAAGGGTTTCCATTCCACATCAATGTGACACCCCTCCCCCAAAAGGATAAGTTTCAATGTCTTAGATTAGAGGTTTTACCAAGCTTTCACAATTTAATATGGTAGTTTAATGGCTTCTTTATCTTTGCATAAATTGAATGATCTCTATTGGATTGACTATTAGTAGCACGATTATACTTTGTATCCTCATGGATCAAGTGTAGTCGGCCCATACTAATCTGTCAATCACATTTTTGTGCTAGAAGGAGGGATTAACCAATCACATTTGATGAATTTTTCTCTTGAAGTTTTTTTTCTATTTGTTTGCAAATACAACACTCCAAGGGATTTCAATGATGCTTTTGTAAGGAATTTCCATATAGCTGTTAGGGTTAGAAGGCAGATATGTAACAATTAAATGTAGATTTGATCAATAAAATAGAGGAATTAAAACACACAGAAAAATTAGCACAAAGAATTGAACGTCATTCACCCAATCCGGCTACATCCACAAAACTGTAGCCATCCAATAATTTTATTGTCTAGTGCAAAACTTATTACAATCTTATGAATAATCACCTTTTTTCATCATATTGTAACTCCCATCCCAACCCCTTATAACAAGCTTAGAAGCTTCTAGATTAGGGTTCTACAAAGTCTTTTTTTTTCTTTCTTTTTTCAGTGATTTTTCCTTTGTCGGTGACGACCAAAAAATAGGGAAAAAAATTCTTTGGGGCTACCGCCCCCAAACCCCTGCTCGGGGCCGACTTGGCCCTGAACCCCGGTGAGGATACATGAAGAGTGTACAATATAGCATGATCAGTCACCACATACCAATAATCTCCCACTTGGAGACTGATCAGGCTCCACACCAACATAATCTCCCACTTGGAGACTGATCCTAGACAACATTGTTGCACTTACAACTCCCACTGGAAATAAGCACCTTGGACCCTGCTTCTCTGTTATACTTGAATTCAACCTTGAAGGCCAACTGAAGTTGAAGAGGAGCTTAGCTTATCCCTTGTCACTGCCTTAGTAAACATATCCGTTGGATTGACATCTGTATGTATCTTTTCCAGCTTTACCTATCCATCCTCCAACACTAACCGAATGAAATGATATATTAATTGTATGTGTTTGGTTTTAGAGTGCAAGAGATGATTCTTTGCAAGATGTATAACACTCTGGCTATCTGTAAACAAGTAATTTCTAGCCTGTTGTTTTCCCAACTCTTCCATGAAAAGTTGCAGCCATATCATCTCCTTTTCTGCATCTGTTGCAACAACATACTTTTTCTCTCTAGTGGATAAAGCAACCACCTTTTGCAACTGATAAAAAAGAACTCACTATTGTCCCACCAACTATAAATACATAGCCTATGGTACTCCACCTAGTATTTATATCCCCTGCCAAATTTGAGTCAACATAGCCTTTTAAATTAGTATTAGAGCCCCCAAAACATAAACATTTATTGGATGTACCTCTCAAATACCTAAGAGTCCATTTTACCACATTCCAATGCTCAACTCCAAGATGACTCGTATACCTACTAACAACTCCTATAGCATGTGTAATATCCGGTATCGTGCATACCATGGCATACATTAAACTACCTATAGTTGAAACATATGGTACCTTGGACATTTTTTCTTCCTCCTCTTGTGTCTTTGGACACATATCCTTAGTCAATTTGACATGACTGGGCAAAGGTGTACTGACAGCTTTTGCATTCTCCATATGAAATATTTGTAACACTTTTTCAACATAATCAGCCTGAGATAAAAACAATTTTCTATTTTTTCTATCTCTTGTAATCTTCATACCAAGGATTTGTTTCACTTCCCCCATATCCTTCATAGCAAATGAATTTGCTAATTGTTGTTTTAACTCCCTTATGTGATCCATGTTAGACCCCACTACAAGCATATCATCAACATATAAACATAAAATAATGTAGCTATCACCATCCAACCTCTTAAAATAAACACAATGGTCTGAATTACATTGATTGTAGCCATGCTTAGCCATAAAGCTATCAAATTTAATATACCATTGTCAAGGTGCTTGCTTCAAGCCATATAAACTTTTCTTCAATCTGCACATCAATTTCTCCTAACCTTTGACCTCAAATCCTTGTGGTTATTCCATGTATATTTCCTTTTCCAAATCACCATGGAGAAAGGTTGTTGTAACATCAAGTTGTTCTAAATGCAAATCTTCAATCACCACAATACTTAAAATAGTACAAATAGAAGTTATTTTAACAACTAGAGAAAATATTTCATCAAAGTTAATACCCTTTTTCTGTGCAAATCCCTTTACAACTAATCTAGATTTAAATATTTTCTTACCTCCATCCTCCTTTTTCAGCCTATAAACCCATTTGTTTGGTAAATCCTTTTTACCTGTAGCCAACTTGCATAATTCCCAAGTCTGATTTTTCAGCAAGGAGTCCATTTATTCTTCCATTCCATGCTCCCACTAAAACTTGGTATCCACCTACATAGCTTCATCATAACATTTTGGTTCACCAGAATCAGTTAATAAAATAGAATACAAAGAGGGAAAAATCTTTTAGGAGGTCTACTTATTCTTGAAGATCATCTAACATTCATTGGAGTTTGTCGTATTTGTTGTTGATATTGTTGTGGAGCATGAGGAACCACTGGAACATCATTGTTTGGTGTATCATCTAGCACTACATAATCATTTTCTTTCTTCTCATACTACTGCAACTGATCTTTGTACAACACTTTCTCATTGAATATGACATCCCTGCTTCTCACAATTTTTTGATTTTCAAAATCCCAAAGCCTGTAACCAAATTCATCAATTCCATATCCAAAAAAATACATTTCTTTTATTTTACATCAAGCTTGGTTCTATTTTCAGAATCTACATGTGCAAATGCTTCACAACTAAAGGTCTTGAGAAAATAATAACTCGCCTTCTTACTTGTCCATGCTTCCTCTAGAATACCACAAGGATTAGAGGGACCTCTATTGATTAAACAAAAAGAAGTGTTTACAGCCTCTACCCACATGTTTAAAGGCAATCCAACATGCAATCTCATAGTCTATGCACACTCCATTATTGTTCTGTTCATGTGCTCAGCCACTTCATTTTCCTGTGAAGTCCTTGGAACCATTTTCTGCCTACGAATACCATTTGAGGAACAATAATCTTTAAAATATTTGCTGCAGTACTCACCACCATTATCAGATCTGAGAAATTTTAACTTTTTACCCATCTCATTCTCAACCAAGCTTCTCCATTTTTTAAAAGTTTCAAATACAATAGATTTCTACCTAAGAAAATAAATCCATACCTTCCTAGTTGCATCATCAATGAATGTAACATAATACTAAGAGCCACCAAGAAAATATACTTGTGTTGGTCCCCATACATCTGTATGCACAAGCTTCAATTTCTCATCTTTCTTTTGCTTCCCATCCTTGAGAAAAATAACTCTTTTTTTTTCCATACACAAATTTCACAGAAATCCATATTAAAAATTTTTAGACCTGATAAAACATTCTTTGAATGAAGTACTTTCATACCTTTTGCACTCATATGCCCAAGTCTATTATGCCACAGTGTTGATTCAAAATCCATAGCATTTGTCTGATTTTTTGCCTGTTGAACTGCAATAGTTGTTCCTAAACATTGATTTTTATCTGCAATAGCTAAAGTAGAAGGTACATTATGACCTATACAAAGATATAAGGTGCCTACTTTCACACCTTTTGCTACTGCTAAGGCACCTTTTGTAACCTTCCAATTTTTATCACTAAATGTAACAACACAACCTTCATCATCTAGTTGCCTTGCTAAAATTAAATCTTTTTAACTTTGGAATGTAGCTTACCTCATCTAGTAGCCAATCATTCCCATTCTACGAATTAATCTTGATTCTTCCCTTTCCAACAATCTAACAGGGTTAATTATCTCCCAAATAAACCATCCCAAAATCCCCTTGGACATAATCAAGAAAATAACTTCTATGGGGTGTAGCATGAAATGAAGCCCCTAAATCTAACACCCAAGAATCAATAGCATTATCAAGGGAAAGAATCAAAGCATCCTCATCAGATTTATTACTTACCACATTTTCCTCTTTATTGCCTTCCTTTTTGTCTCCTTTATTTTTTTGAGACCAACAATCTTTCTTTAAATGACCCAACTTACCACAATACCAACAATCCCTCTTGTCTCTAGATTGGGACCTTTTGTCCTTTGATTTTTCTCATGACTTCCCACTACTTCCAAAATTGTTTCCTCTCTCCTTTGTTTTGCGCCTGCTTTTTGCATTCAAAACATTGTCTGATGTGGATGTTCCACCTGAGCTTTTCCTATGAATTACCTCACTCAAAATAACACCAACAACATCATCAAATTTTGATGTATTCGAACCAGAAACATAATTGCTAACAACCATTAACAAGCTATTCCAACTTTTTGGAAAAGAACACAGAATCAAAAGAGCCCTAACTTCTTCATCAAAGTTTATATTTACAAAATTTAATTGACTAGTAACTGTATTAAACTCATTTAGATGATCAAGAACTGACCCACCTTCTACCATTTTCATATTAAATAAATGCTTCAGAATAAATACCTTATTTGAAGCATATGGATTTTCATATAACTTCACCAGGGTTTTCATCAACTCTCGAGTTGTCTTTGTTGTTGTAATATTGAATGCCATCAATTGTGTCAGGCATAAACGAATGGCTGCCAGTGCCTTTCTATCTAGAAGATTCCATTCCTCGTCACTCATTGTTGTTGGTTTCTTGGCTATTCCTTCCAATGGCCTCCATAAATCCTTATAATAGAGATAATCCTCCATTTGCATTTTCCATAACTGATAGTTCTGCCCATTGAATTATCTACCTTCAATTTACCCTCATCCACCATTTCTCTCACTTAACCATGAGACTCCCACTCACCTATGAGACCTTCCTACAGAGGATAACTGAAAAACAACCCACTCTGATACCACTTGTTAGGGTTAGAAGGTAGATATCTAACAATTAAATGCAGATTTGATCAATAAAACTGAGGAATTAAAACACACATAGAAAAATTAACATAGAGAATTTAACATGGTTCACCCAATCTAGGCTACATCCACAAAATTGAAACCATCCAATGACTTTATTATCCAGTGCAAAACTTATTACAATCTTGCGAATAATCTCCTTTTTTCATCATAATGTAACTCCCATCCCAACCCCTTATAACAAGCTTAGAAGCTTCTAGATTAGGGTTCTATAAAGTTAGTTTTTTCTTTTCTTTTCTTTTCTTTTCGGTGCTTTTTCCTTTTTTAGTGATGATGCAAAAAATAGGGAATTTTTTTTTCTTGGGGGTTGTCGCCCTCGAACCCTCGCCCAAGGCCTAGCCTGGCCCCGAACCCTGGTGAGAATACATGAAGAGTGTACAGTATAGCATGCTCAATCACCACATACCAACAATAGTAACACTATCTTCATCTGATACAATGACGCCTAATTAATTCACTGATGCTAATTAAAATAAACGACAACCCTAATACTTTTTAGAGGTATCAATAATTTGTAAATGGAAACACTTCCAAATGGTGGCACCATCATCATCACTATCCTTTTGCAAAGCAATGCTAATTATCACCAAAGCGATGCTCATTTGATTTATAGCGACACTATCGTGAATAGTGACACTCTTTGTATAGTAAGCAAAAACAGTGTGATTTTTAGCATGTGCTTTAATTTTTCTACTTCATCAAATCACTAGCATGCCTCTAACATTGTTTTGGTTCTTAGGCTAACTGGGTTTTGTAGGTTGGATGATAAAATTTGAAGTGAAGGAACATTCTCATCTTTAAATCTTATAATTGTAACAAGTGTTTTGACACTTTTGGGGAAATTATAACCTATTTATCATGCTTTCCATTTTATGCTTTAGCATCACCCTAGCTTTCAATTGGGTTTTAAAATGAATGCTCAAATCGGTTAAAATTGAACCCTCACAACATTTTACTTTGGGTTTAAAATTGAACAATACAACTTAACACTTCTTTGGGTGCTTAAAATAAACTTACCTTTGCTTTGAGGGTTAAAATTAACAAGTGTTTGGTATGTCTTGTGATTTACATTTTTGTCATTGAATGTGTATGCTCTTCTCTCATGCGACTCGGTGATCTTGGGAATCAAAAGCATCCCTTTGACATTTTTTATAATCACCCACATATTTCAATTTGGATTAAAATGAGCCCCATGCTAGTGTGAGGAAAAGGTGTTGTGAATTCTCTCTGCTTGCATCATCCAACTTGGCAGATCGAACAACAAACATACTTCCTTTCTTTTGTATATCTTTAGAGGGCCCGCCACCCCACTTTGAAAGGTGGGAATGACCCAAGCAAAAACAAGCTAAAGATAGGCTCTTTCGAACTGCTATATAAAAACTATGTTTGTGACAAAAGCTATAAACAACAGGTGTGAATGTGTCATAGTGAAAAATGCCACCCTTAGTGTATGTGTGACATGTAAAAATCCTTTCTTAGGAAGGGACTGTGAGGCCTCTTGATTGAAATAATCTTGGTATGGCCACCCTGTACAAAAGTCCTTACTAAGAACCAATTGTTTAGAAGCCAAAAACCTTTATGCTTGTTGGTGCAAGAATGGTCATTTCGAAGCCACCCCACATTTTACTATTCATTGTTGAAACAAGAAAATCCTTAGGATTTCAGGATTTGAGATTTGGTGGTCCTGAGAAGTGTGTGTTGAGTAAGGGGAGCCAGTGTCGCTAAATCTCTAGTTGTTCTCATTGTCTTAGTGTTTGGAGAAATCCAAGTGGGGATTCAGCAAGTAGTATCTTCTGAACCTAAGGTGGTAAATGCTTGTGAGCTATTTTAATACTTTCCTTGGTTCCAAAACATTGCAAACAAACATTCACAATCTTCCTCAAAATTTCAAACCCTTTGGTCTAAGTAAGGATACCCTTTGAAATAGCCTTGATATTAATGCTTGTCCTAAGGATTTATATCCTTAGAGATTTCTAAATATATTGAATTACATCTTAATCCATACTTCCCTAAGTTAACATAGGCAACTATGGCTTCAACCTCATGATTTTCACAAAATGGACCTTGCGAAATTTATTATGTTTTTGACATAGACATTTAGTTTGAACTTAATGAAGACAAGTTTTTGTGGTAAAATAAAATCACTTAAGCAAGATAACTTGACAAATTGAACCCCACATGACCATTTTGAGACCGATCGCTCCCATTGAACAACCCGCCTTTACACCTGCTATCATTCAACAAAACTTTGAACTCATTGAAGGAGAACAAATTGACATAATTAGTAGTTTGAGAAGCTTCAATTTTGAAAAAAAGGAAAAACTTATTTAGTGGAGAAACACAACAACAATCTTAGACAAAGAAGAGGAACAAGTTGATATTGTGGTTGAAAGGCCCATTTACTACCACACGCATGGAAATAAATATCCTCTTTTTTTCATAATCTTAACTTCTCTAAATGATCTCACGCAAAATCAAAATCCCCAAGAAAAGATCTACAGGTTGTCACTTCAAACTTAGGCATCTTAGTCCAAAAGCCATAAAAAAACACCTTTTAGCACTTCACCAAAATAGAAACAAGTTGGTATACAACTTCTATAAACGTGCTTCAAGGAACAACCCAGACTTGTATGCATTCTTTTAGAGTGAAAACCCTGGTCTTTTTCATGATCTTGAACCTATCTAAATCATTGGGTCTTTAGGATTTGGAAAATTTAGAGGTCTAGCATGTTTCTCACTACCTTTTCGAACTATGGGTCTCTGACCTTGAACATAGGCAAGGCCATCATTGATGTGCCCTCGAGACACCCTAGGTTAGTCTTTTAGGAGTTTGTCATAATAAACTAACAATCCATCAATTCTTAATATCTCGTCTTCAATAAGTCAAGTCAATCAAACTATGTGGTCTATGTGTGTATAACGTAGGCAAGGCTAATCTTTGATCAACCCTCGAGGCCACTAGGATAGGTCTTTTAGGTTAGGTTCTTGGTCAAAACTTGGAAAATCCCTAAACATTCAAATATCAGAAAAGCCTTAAACATTCAAAAATCTCAAAAAATACAAAAAAATCCAAATATCAAAAAAACTTTAAACATTTGCAAAATCTTGGAGAAAACCCTTAAAAACATCAAATAATCGAAAACCAAAAACATTCACATAAACTTTCAAAACCAAAATAGCCTCAAACATTTTTAAAATACCAAAAAAAATTGAAATATTCCAAAAAACCCCAAAACCATCCACCCCATTTTGCTTTCACGCATAATAAAATTCTCCCATAATAAATTATTTGTCACCCTCAACCTTTGGTAAAACAAGTAGAAAAAAAGTATATAAACTTGTAAAGTGAGAACCTAAGTGTCAAAATTTGAAGTCTAGGTCATAGGTAAACGAGTCAGTGAATTTTGTATCAATGGCCTATCATAAACCTTATCCTAATCAAACCATCTAATCAACATGTCCTAGGATGTATCCTTCCTGCAATGGATATTAGTATTAGAAATCACCTTAGCTAAAATTAAATTGGCAAGAGATATAGATAACACTAACTATTTGTCTTTAATATTTTCTTTTGATTTATTTCAATGACATAATCCTAGGACCTCTCAATGATGTCTATCTTAATGATTTAGAGAGAAATGAATGGGGAATTGATCATTATCTTTCATTTGTTGTGCTTGTGGTTATTCTTGTAAAATAATCTTGGTGCATACTTAGTTGTGTGTAGGGAGGTTATTTAGAGTAGATTATTGACTATTGTGTATGCTTTGGTCCAAAATATTCTAAACTACTAAACCACATTCTGATGAGGTTTCCATATGTCAAGGTATGAACAAGAACTATCCTATATATTTATAGATTCAAAGTCCATTACACTAGATACAACGCCATCCTAGTTATTAATACCTTGATGCATCATGTCTATGTGTTATATCAAAAATAAGGAATGACAAAAAATCCCAATCCCAAGATAAGAGAAAATCATCATCATTATGCATCTCTCATCACCATCTCTAATAAAGTCTCAGTGGATCATGGACTTGTTGGTCTTTTTGAATCAATCTCAAAATCAATGGTCAATCCATTCATCTTATTAATCTTATTCTTCTATATTCACTAACAATTCTATCCAAGTATCGAATATGTGTGATATATCAAAATATACATGAGGCTACCCATAGTCAATGATTGTCTATACATCTTGAAATCTGTCTACATCAATATCTGAGATAGCACACCATGAATCCCTCTCCCACTGGGACATAGTGGGGCATCTATATCATCTTCATCTCAACAATTTGAAAAGTTGCAACTCTTTGATTCAAAAGCAACCTAAAATCTCAAGCATACGTATGATTTTCACCTATCATGAGCCCGATCAGAACACTCTATTCCCCAATCAATCTCTTGAGGGGGAAACCAACCATCTTTTGATCATATTGATATCAAATCATCTAATAGACTTTGTCCCTATCAATTCTAGCAAATCTTGATCAAATTATCAAATCAATCATCATTGGGATATATCTTTCCCTACCAATCCTCGTGTTATTCAACACAATCCTTATAATGTTGTGAATCCTCAACAATGTTATCAATCAATCAATCAGATCAATCAACTTTAGCTTGGCTATCAACATTCAAAGAGATCATCGATATTTGTTTCTGCATTGTCATCAACATCAAAATCAACATCGAAATTAGCATCAGTCTTTGAACCAATGCAATGAGTACATTGGTTCAAAGAGGGGAAAAATGTAGACACTTAAAAATGTCTCGATGGATCATATTGGCTAACTAACACCGTTTCATCATCAAACCCATCCTCTTTTTGCTTAATTGATTAAGTTAGCCTAGCTATTTAATTAATTGTGCATCTATTAACCTAATTGATTTAATTAGGTTAATTCATCCTATTTCATGCTAACATTTTGTCCTATTAAATTGAATAAATCAAAGTATTTAATTAATTCATCATGTTAACATTAATCCTCCTATTTAATTAAATAATATCCAAATTATTTAATTAAATTCATCTAGATTCATCCTTTATTCACTCTTTAATTAAATAATCTTAATTATTTAATTAAATCCTCAAATCCTCTTTTCATTAAATAAATCAATAATTTAATGAATATCCTCACATTCCTCATCTTGCACATTTAGATTTAGTTCTAATCAACTAAATTACTAATTAAATCTAATTCCCCTACTTGCAAGGGAATATTCCTCCTCTGCACATTCCTCCAAAAGGAATATTCCATCCATTTTGCACATTAAAACTTTGTTTTAATTTGCTAAATAACTATTTCCCTTAGCCATGAGAATATTTCAAAGAATATTCTCTTTCTTCACTCATTTGAAAAAAATGAATATTCTCCTTTCTAACAAACTTACAAGACTTCATGTGCAAGTTAACTTACAAGAATTCTTGTGTAATTTTTGAGTGTGTTTGAAATAATATCAACCCTTAATTCCTTCCTTGATCCATGTGATCATTGATTCTCATCCATTGATGAGAATCCATGATCCATGTTTCATTCTTCCTTCCTTTTTGACCATTGATTAACCTTTTAATCTCAACCCTTCATTTCTCATTTGTCCTCCTATAAATAGGTCACTATTTGGAGACAAATGGATCCATCTTTTAATATTAGACTTATGTTGTTAAAATCATTTTCACTTGCACTCACATTTAGCATCTTTTTAGCTTAATTCACTTGCATATTAGCTTAGCTTCCATTAATTGCTTCCATGGTAACATAGATGCATTCATTTAGCTTATTTGGTAATTAGGGTTTGAATCTTTTAGTTTAAAATCCATTTAGATTAGCTTTACACTTAGACATCTTGATCATATTAGCATAAATCATGTTAAAATAGCTTGCATCATGTTAGTTTATCAATTAAATCATGTTTCATCACACATCTCACAATGGTTTCACCAGTTTTCTTCAATAAAATTGAATGAAACAAGCTCATTATCCTTGATGTTGGGAAAGTGTCATTGTTCCACATCAATGCAACACCAATCCCCCAATAGGATAAGTTTCAATGTCTTAGATTAGAGGTTTTACCAAACTTTCATGATTTAATATGGCAGTTTAATAGCTTCTTCATCTTTGCATAAATCGAATGATCTCTATTGGATTGATTATACTTCGTATCATCATGGATCAAGTGTAGTTATCCCATACTAATCCATTAGTCATAGTAAGTACCCTCAAATTCCCTTTAAACCTTTCATCATTTCTTGATTTCCAAATGTGCCAAAGAATTTTTGTAGAGACACAAAACCAAAACAAAGGTTTCTCTTTGCCACATTTGTTACTTCTGAATAAAATAATTCTATCCATTTTGAGTGTGCCATTGTTATTCCAAACATCTAGTTTATTATACTTCTTTTGCACATATACAATCAAATAAAAATATGAGGTATTGATTCAAGAACCCTGCACAATCTGCAAATTTCAATATCATTAGCATTGCTTTTGTATGGTAACCTATGGAAGATCAAAAGCCACCTGAAATAGGCCTTTTTTGGGTCAACTATTTTAGAACAGTTGTTGGAGAGAATTTTAGACCATTCAATGTTGTCCAAGTTCATATTCTATTTATTATTTATATAATCATATATATCATGTTGTTTGGAAAGGGTGTTGTAAATAATCTTTGCAATGAGGTTCACAATGTTGGAGCCATTGGTCCATTGAAACTCTTTGTACTGTTTAGGATTGTCTTTAATGATAACCGTCCATTCCAGGTTGTTACAAGCTTCTCTTACAATTGTATATGTTCTCCACTGAGTAACAGGTATGTGAAATTTAGAATTTAGTTGGTCTCAATCTTTTAGCTAACCATTATCAAAAATGTCAGCAAAGCATTTTATACCTTTGTTATTCCAAGCCTTAGCTAAGCACCCTTGTAGGAGGGCTAGGGGCTTGTATTTATGTTTGAGATTCCATCAAATAGATCTTTGTGAATATACCAGTTTTCCCTATAGGCATTGAGTGTTACATATGAACCCTTTGACCACTTCCCGTGCTTTCCAAATGCTTCTAAACACCACTGAGCCTTTTGGGGTTATAAGGTGGAGACAACTAAGGAGGTCTCTGAGAGGGAGGTTTTTCCAACTTTTTCCACTCTTTGGGGATGCCCTTTGAATATTACTTCTGACTAAAATTTCCCATGGCTCATTACCTTCCAAATCCTTGAAGATCCATTGAGCAGCTAATGCAATGCACTGGATATTCAAATCCTTTAGCCCAATCCCACCCTCCAATTTTCTTACATAGCACCAACTCCACTTAACTACATGCCTCTTTTTGCTACCTTTTCCATCTGACCAGAGGAACCCTTGGATTCTTTTTTGGATCTCATCCACCTAGTAGCTACTAAAAATCCACACCGAGGCAGACTACAAGCTATAAGAGGAAAGGACCTTTTGACAAATTTGTTCTCTTCCTACCAATGTGAGATAGTTCTTGATCCATTTTTCCAATTTTTTCTCTATTTTGATTTTAATCGACTCCCACATATCTTTTAGGTTCGGGATCACCGCAAATGGTATGCCCAAATATCTTACCTGCTTGTGAGGTTCCCCCCATTGAATACCAAATGTGTTTGTCCAATCTAGGGGCCTATCTTGCCCACCTAAGAAGATTGATTTTGTGAGAAAGATTTTTGCACTTGAGGTAGTACAAAAGATGCTCAGTTTGATCATTAGATTAGATGCATTCTCTTCTTCCAATAGGGGGAATAAGGTCGTGTCATCTATTCTTGAGTTTTTTCCAATACACCCTTTCAAATTATCTAAAGGGTAGCCAATCCCTATAATCAAGAATCTTCAAGATGAATGGCCAACTTAATGAGTAAAGGACTCTAAGATCCTTACTCCTTCACTTTAGGTTATGTGGGACCTAGGAGGGTGTTCCTTATTGTGTTCATTATGATCTATTTGATAGAGAACACTTATATGCACAAATTAGTTCCTACCATTGCTAATAGATGTAATTCACTAAAGATTTGGCCAATCTTTCAAGTAAATGACCATCTATTTGCTAGGGATGAAGAGATATTTCACATTCATGCTTCATAATTGGAAGATTTTAAAAGAGTTTTGTTCTTAGTTTGAATCCATAGCTAGGTATATCACCCATTCATTTAATTGCAAGAAATATTAACGACTAGACCAGTGCTTCATTAATTGGGCATACGAGGTCAAATATGCAATAACCAGTAATACACAAATTAATTAATTCTAATAATGGTGGACTATTTTCATAGTGCCTTGTAATTTGAAAACTCACAATATCTAGAATGTAACATCTTATCAGATCCTATGCAAATTATCACAAATCTATGACCCTCTTCAAGCATTTAATTAACCCTTTGAGTTAAAGCATAAATAAGGACACACACGCAATTGAACATTTGAAGATAAACGATAATACCCTTGATATTTTTATTTATGACTTGCAGAAATTTACAAGAGGAGAGTATACATTTCAGAGATAAGAATTGTTTTGATATTAGTAATTTGTATAAAACTAATTTAAGAATACTACATATAAGACTCAAACCCAAGAAGATTCTACTATTCTATTCATTAACATTCTACAATATATTCTTTTTGTACCTAATTTCTACCCAGACTGTGTACTAGACTCAAAATTGAACCCCTTGCAATGAGCCTTGAAATATCTTTTATAGACCAAGGGAGCAACAAGCATTGGGTTCATTACAGTTACATTTCAAAGATATTTCATTTCAGCCCAAATTTCAAATTCATTCCCAAAATTCCCCACAAAGTTTCTTGAAATCATTTGTTGAATTGGGGAAGAAAAATCCATTTCATTTCACCAAAAGTTAACTGGCCAATGCCACCAAAAGTTATCCTTAGCCGCCAAAAAACTTTGTGTTCCAAACCCACATTGAGACAAAGCTTTCCAAATTAGCATAAAGACAAAAAACCAACGTACCCAGAGAGTGCAAACAACAACCATTTCGGGGAAACTGATATCACAACACAAAAACATGAGACCTAAACACCATTTAACTTAACTAGAACCAGAACTAACACTAGAACCAAACCCATGATACACAAGGTCATTGTGAATCTTTGCAGGAGGAAGAGAAGAAACCACCACCCCTTCTTCATCTGTCTCTACCAGCCATTGAGTAATCACGCTCACTCAGAGTCTTCATAGAAATCGGGGCAACTACTATCACTTCCTCCCCTAGGGCTACCAAATGATTCAGGAGCATGAGGTATTGTTGGTAGCTGAAATTTGTTTCAGTTTCACTATTTGAAGGGTTGTCAGTAATAGCAATGGGGGAATTCTATCTTCCAAAAGAAGCTTGACCATACCTAATATTTCTTCATATTTCCCTCGCAAAACCCGTGAACTCTTTTCCTCTAGCCTCAGTTGCTTTCATGGACACAACTTGACTTCTCAACCTATGGTTGAATTTGGTAAGAGTTGGTGTAGATTTATCATCATGAACCTCCTCCTTGCACTTTTTCTTGAGAGTTGTAGTAGCTACGGGTATGTTCTACTCGTGCTCTTGGACATCATCATGAGATTTTTTCACATGAAATCTCGGGGACCTTCACAATTCTAACACAAAAGTAGTTGGATTTCTCGTCTTCTTTGAAAATGCAACTTCATGAACATGGTACACACTTTTGGAATTCAGAAATTCACTCTTAATTGCAATGGTGAAAATAGAGGCCATCAACCTTTATTTAATAGGAAAATCAGGCATGCTAATAATTAATTCTTAATGAAGATCACACAAGCGAGCAAGCAATCAATCATTGGCATCCACATCTCCATCATTAATTATCCAACTAAATGAAAATCTGTGTATTATTCTCAATGATGACAGGAAATTAATTCCTCACACGTACCAAGATCAAATTGATCACTCCTGTAGAACACACACCATTAATGCATACTCCTCGTAGAGTTAAAATGGCTATCACATGCCTATTTCTAATTTTTTGAATGTTAGCCATCAATTTCTAGATGAGATGGAAAATCAAGTAGCTCAAATTAAGTCAAATTGAGTTTGAAATCCCAAGAATATAGCTTGCCAACTTCTATCCAATGAAAATTTGTTGATTGGGAGCCACATCATCTAGTCCATAGGATCCACCACACTCTACATGGTGGTCGATGAATCCATGTGTCCTTCAATCACATACCTCACAAGTCTCCAATGGACATTTAATCAAATGTCACGAGGTGTGTGATGGATGGTCAAGATTTAACTTTCACTCTACATAGTAACCGTTGATCTCTAAATCATCGATCGTCAGGTGCTTGGACAGGGATCGAGTCACACCATGGCAAGGACATGTGTCAAACCATCACGTACCTCACACAACTTTTGACGGCTATTCTTTAATGTGTGTGTGGTGTGCGATCAACAACCAAGATCTAGTCTTCAAATCCAATAGGTAGGATTTTTGCATATGCTAGAAATTATTCATAAAACAGGGCCATGACTAGGTCGACAACAATTAGACCCTTGAGAAAAAAGACTTAAACTTAAGTCTTTTGGAGGTGAAATATTTTTCCAAAACTTTATAGATACTTGGCACGAGACAATGTGTGGGTGACCGTGTTTCCTAGACAAAGGGGGGCGGTAAATATATGTATTCAAAGGCTCAAGTGATAACTTAAGCGACCGATGACCAGCTGAAACATGTCAATGAAAAATTAAAACACTAAAGGGTTTTAGATAAACTTGTAAGGTAAGGGTTTCTAGGTCACACCCTTAATCCATCCTTAGGAACTAAGGTTAACAGTCAAGATCCAAATCATGATTTTCTCTTAATTTTGTAAGGATTTTGGAAGCTCTATTAGTGGCTCATACTCAGGGATGTATACCCCCTATGGGTATAGCGAGAATCCAGATCTCAAGTTGAAGCATATCAAGGAAGAAGCACAAAAAACCTAGGAGCTATCGCAAACAAGGTAAGAAGACACAACAAAAAGAAAACACACTAATCCAAACCTATGTACAAAACCTACAAAACTATACAATGCAATTTATCTCTTCAAAAGTATCTTTTATTTGATTGGCTTCAATCCTTAAATTGGAGGCCCATGGCCCCCAAGAACTTAGGACTAATTCTTTCCTCTATCAAATTTTTTTTCCTATTCTACTTGTAATGGATCAACATATGTGTTAAGGATTTTTGAAAGATCAACATCATCATGATTGACACCATCAATCCCACCTACTATAATGTTTTCCCATTCACTAACATGTTCCACCATAGGCTCATCAAATTGAATTGGAAAAGTAAAGCATTCATACTCCACTTGACCATGACTATGGACACCACATTCAATTTGCACATCAAACTGAAATCCTTCATAAACACTTTGATGCATGTTGGGCCAACAGTCCCCTAATGTATCAGAGAGAAAAGATACATATTCATGAGCACCTTCATTTTTCTCTACATAGGTGTTATACTTATTAGATGTGAACAAGTCCATAATTATGCCAAGAATATGAGGGGCATCAACAATGAATTCAACTGCACATTCATACTGATTAACATCATACTTCATGCTATCTACATCCCTAAGTTTCTCTTCACATAGATCAAACAATCCTACAATATTAACACAATCTGAAGATTCATCAAATCATTTCTCCTCATCAACATGCAACAATTCTACTTCAAGACCAATGTACCCATTCGAGTGCACAACTTGATCATCCAAGAATAACCCACCTTGTTCATCCATGCATATGTCATCCCCACTATCATGTATGGCTGACAACTCAGCCTCTATTTCAAGCACACAACTGTGTACCATAGGAAAATAGGTATGTTCATCTACATCTCTCTCAATACGGGCACTATACTTAGGATCATCACCATGGACAATGACATCCCTATCTTCAAATTCTTCACTATGTGAGCAACTATCATGTTCAATTAACAACAAACCTAATTTACATTCTTGGTAATCATCCACTATAGTTTTCTCATTTACTTGTGAACAAGTGACTTCATCAATACCGATACCACTACATCCTTCATGTGATTGGGGAACTTTTGTGTCAAGGTTACCATCCTCAAGAATAAAATTAGAATCCTTAATGTCAGCTTGGTCTTCATTCCTTCCTATCTCAATTGTATCATATCTTGTATATTCATAAGTGGTACTTTCCAAGAACCCATCAACATGTTGTTTTGTTTGTTTACGACAACATTCTAACTCTATGTTAGATACATCATCAGGATTTTCAATAAAAAGTGGGCTATTTCTACACTAGTATGCATCATCATTTTCCATCTCACATAATGGCGAAGGTTCATCATACAGTGGATTCTGCCACACCTTCATTGTTGTCACACATTTCCTTGCTTTCTTAGTATGAGGATCCCAATCCCTAGAATCATCAGTGCATTCAAAGTCAGTGTAATCACTCGAAGAGAAAAGAGAGATATTTTCAACATCATCCTCATCATTTGTATTCAAGATTATTAATCCACATTTTGAGAACTCTTCACAGGAATAAAATTGTTCACTCCCAAGCAAGTACACCATCTCATGGCTATCATCATATCCTCTACTTGGAGCTAGATATTCAATCTCTATTTCATAAGAAGAACTATAATCAATAGGGGACCAACCAGGCTCAATTCCATCACCTTGGTCATTGATTTGTGACACAATATCAATAATATATACACCATTTTCATTGATCAGATTAGGGCATGTGACTTCCTCTTGCACCCTTTGTATTTTCTCACAATCTAGTACATCCCAAGGATGAGAATCATGCACCACTGCCTTGTCCTCATATGGTGTATCTTCATCTTCATCACTATTATAATGAACTATACGTATGTCATCTGCAAACTAATTACAATCATTATATTCACCTTCACTACAAGATAAATGTTCATGTTCTAATACACTCTCTCCACTTGTTTGTGTTGTCTTCTGATACTCTTCCACAAGGCAACCACCACTAACACTTTGAAGCAATACATATTTTGTGTAACCATTCTTAGCCTCTTCTACAATCCTTATCCAATCAATTACTTGGCTTAAATTGTGAGGCTTCAATTCCTTTGGTAAAGTACTCAATCCTAATTGATGTATTTCACAAAACAGATCAATACATATTAAACCTTCTAGTCTGACATTTTTAGGAACTTCCAACAAATTATCCACAAACCTGGAGAATAGATCATAAGGTGATTCCCCTTGATACCTTTTCATCTCATATAATCTCTTAGTTGAAGATACCTAATCAGCTTTGTTTTGATCCTGCAAGCATTTCGCTTGGGTCTTAGCATGATTCTCATAGTGGGGTGATGGAGAAATTGGAACAGTACCAGCCTTGCCATCTTGGCATAAATTTATACTAATTGATCCACTAGTTGTATTTGCATGAAATGTGCTAAGATGACCAACATTGGTGGCTAAATATCCCTTTATCATTGAATACTTCAAATTGTTTTCAATATCTATGGCAATTTGATATGCTTGATGCAATGTTGTGGGATCTTTGTCTCTTAAGAAGTAACTCATCTTTTTATCAAATGCACCAAAGTATACCACCAAACACTCTGCATCATTTGGTCATATGCCTTAAGGGATCTCTCTTATAATCTTTGAAAATATAATATTGAAAGAAGGAACTAGCTCATCCTCTTCTTTCTCCATACTCATGAATTTTCGTCTAGTTAGGATTGGATCAATTCTTTCACCAAACTATTCCATGAAAACTACTTTAAACTAATCCCATGAATGTATGGAGGATGTTGGTAAGTATGAAAACCAGTCTCTAGCATCTCCCTTTAAGGATTGGACAAACAATTTCATGACAACATCTTCAAAGTCTAATTCATAATCACCCATCACATCAAAAAACTCTTGCAAATGTTTGCTTGTTGATTCATACTTTTCACCATTAAATCTTGGTATCCTATCTCTGATCATAGGCACTACAACATTTGGATAACCACAAATATTACCAAAATTAATGGCCCTGTACCTCTCGGTACTAAAATTTCCTTGGCATAACAAAGGTTGTATGTTATGCATGGTTAAATTCACATCTACACCAGAATGTGCAGCTTCACAATGCATTCTCACACCTTTGAAAGGCTTACAAAATTTTCTTTCAAATTATACAAAGTAATGTAATTTTTTCTTGCAATATTGACCTTAAGCATTTACAATGCAAACTTCTTATAAGTTTTGCTTAAGATCTTAAAATATAACACGCTTCTTCATGATAATGCATAAATTTCAATTCTCATTCAAAAGGCATGCTAAATTATCATTATTATTCCCTCATCTAGTGCTACTTCACCTAATAGGGAATCATTTACATCTCAAGTACATAAGATTTCTCATAATTTTCTTACAAACATGATCAAATTTTCTTCAATTCTATGTGAATACCTTGAACTTTGCAGCAATCGTCTAACTTTCATCTTGAAATCTGCAAATCTGGAGCTTTGATGTATTCTTTATCAAGTTCTTTAGTTAGAGTTTCCACCTCCTACTATAGAGGATTAAACTTCAAATGAGATGAAGTTTTTTTCAAAAATAAAACATGTTCTAGGTTTCCTTCCACAATGGAGTCACTTTCAGATCCTTGGAACTTTGCTACAATCAAATCCTCTATCAGGTTCAAGAATTCTTCAACATCCAGAAAAGATGTTCAAAGTTACCACACCATTTAACTTTGTGATACAAGGATCTGTGACTGGAGAATGAAAATTTCCCCAGCAGAGTCCCCATTCTATTAGTGTAGTTTCCAGTACACCCTTTCAAATTCTCTAAAGGGTAGCCAACCCCTATAATCAAGAATCTTCAAGATGAATGGCCAACGTAATGAGTAAAGGACTCTAAGATCCTTACTCCTTCACTTTAGGCTTTGTAGAACCTAGGAGGGTGTTCCTTATTGTGTTCATTGTGATCTATTTGATAGAGAACACTTATATGCATAGATTAGTTCCTACCTTTGCTAATAGATGTAATTCACTAAAGATTTGGCCAATCTTTCACATTCATGCTTCATAATTTGAATATTTTAAAAGAGTTTTGTTCTCAGTTTGAATCCACAACCAGGAATATCACCCATTCATTTAATTGCAAGAAATATTAATGACTAGACCAGTGCTTCATCCATTGGGCATACAGGGTTAATTATGCAATAACCAGTAATACACAAATTAATTAATTTTGATAATGGTGGACTATTTTCACAATGCCTTGCAATATGAAAACTCACAATTTCTAGAACGTAACTTCTTATAAGATCCTATGCAAATTCTCACAAATCGGTGACCCTCTTCAAGCATTTAATTAACCCTTTGAGTTAAAGCAGAAATAAGGACACACATTCAATTGAACATTTGAAGATAAATGATAATACCCTTGATATTTTCATTTATGACTTGTAGAAATTTATAAGAGGAGAGTATACATTTCAATGATAAGATTTGTTTTGATATCAATAATTTGTATAAAACTAATTTAAGAATACTACATATAAGACTCAAACCCAAGACTATTCTACTGTTCTATTCATTAACATTCTACAATATATTCTTTCTATACCTAATTTCTACCCAGAACATGTATTGGACTTAAACTTGAACCCCTTGTAATGAGCCTTGAAATCCCTTTTATAGACCAAGGGAGCAACAAGCATCGGGCTCATTACAGTGACATTTCAAAGATATTTCATTTCAACCCAAATTTCAATTTCATTTTGAAAATACCCCACAAAGTTTCCTACAATCATTTACTAAACTAGGGAAGCAAAATTCACTTCATTTCACCAAAAGGGAACTGTCCAATCTGTCAAAATTTATCCTTAGCCACCAACAAAATTTGTATTCCAAACCCACATTGAGCCAAAGCTTTCCAAATTAGCATAAAGACAAAAAGCCAACGTACCTAGAGAGTGCAAACAACAACCATCATGGGGAAACTGATATCACAACACAAAAACATGAGACCAAAACACCATTTATCTTAACTAGAACCAAAAATAGCACTAGAACCAGACCCACAATGCACACAACCACTGTGCATCTTTGAAGGAGGAAGAGGAGAAACCACCGCCCCTTCTTCATCTTTGTCTCTACCAACCATTGAGTAATCATGCCCACTTGGAGTCTTCACATAAACTAGGGCAACTACTATCACTTCCTCCCCTAGGGATGCCAATTGATTCAAGAGCATGAGGTAGCATTGGTAGTCAGATTTTGTTTCAATTTCACTATCTGAAGGGTTGTTAGTAATAGCAATGGGGGAATTCTATCTTCCAAAAGAAGCTTGGTCATACCAAATCTTTCTTCATATGCCCCTTGCAAAAACCACAGACTCTTTTCCTCTAGCCTCATTCGCTTCCATGGTCACAACTCAACTTCTCAACCTATGGCTGCATCTGGTAAGAGTTTGTGTAGATTTCTCACCATAAACCTCCTTGTCCTTTTCCTTGAGAGTTTTAGTAGCTATGAGTATGTTCTACTAATGCTTTGGGACATCATCATGAGATTTTTGCACATGAAATCTCAGGGACCTTCTCACTGCTAACACATAAGTAGTTGGCTTGCTCATCTTCTCTGAAATGCAGCTTAACGAACACAACACACACTTCTAGAATTCAAAAATTCACACTCTGAATTACAATGGTGAAAATAGAGGCCATCAACCTTCATTTAATAGGAAAATCAGGCATGCTAATCATAAGTGCTTGATGAATATCACACGAGCGAGTAAGCAATCAACCATTGGCATCCACATCTCCATCGTTAATTAGCCAAGTACATGAAAATTCATGTATTATTCTCAATGATGTTAGGAAATTAATTCCTCACATGTACGAGGATCAAATTGATCACTCTTGTAGAATACACACCATTAATGCATACTAATCACAAAGTTAAAATTACTATCACATGCCTATTTCTGATTTTTTGAATATTGGCCATCGATTTCTAGATGAGATGGAAAATCGAGTAGCTCAAATTAAGTCAAATCAAGTTTGAAATCTCGAGACTATAGCTTGCCAACTTCTAGCCAATGAAAATTTGCTGACTAGGAGCCACATCATCCAGTCCATGGGATTCGCCACACTCTGCATGGTGGTCGAGGAATCCACACGTCCTTCAATTGTGTACCTCGCAAGTCTTCGATGGGCATTTAATCAAATGTCACGAGGTGTGTGATGGATGGTTAAGATTTAACTTTCAGTCTACATAGTAACTGCCAATCTCTAAATCATTGATCGTTGGGCACTTGGACAAGGATCAAGCCCCACCATGGCAAGGACACACATCAAACCATCGTGTGCCTCGTACAGCTTCTAAAAACTATTCTTTAATGCCTGCACAGTGTGCGACCAACGACCAGGATCTAGTCTTCAAATCCAATGGGCAAGATTTATGCACATGTCAGAAGTTAGTCATAAAATGGGGCCATGACTAGGATGACAACAATTAGACCCTTGAGAAAAAATACTTAAACTTAAGTATTTTGGAGGTGAAATATTTTTCCAAACTTTATGGATACTTGGCACGGGACAAGGCACAGGTGACTGTCTTTCCTAGATAAAGGGGGTGGGTAAATATATGTATTCAAAGGCTCATGTGATAACTTAAGTGACTAATGACTAGCTGAAACAAGTCAATTTAAAATTAAAAAGCCAAAGGGTTTTAGATAAACCTATAAGGTAAGGGTTTCTAGGTCACACCCTTAATCCATCCTTAGGCACTAAGGTTAATAGTCAAGATCCAAATCATGATTTGCTCTTAATTTTGCAAGGATTTTGAAAGCTCTATCAATCTGCAAATTGAACATTCAGCAGTTCATCATTTTTTTGCAATACTATGCCTCTAACCTTTGGAGAGAGTATGTTTGTCTTGAGAACATAGTATAATGCATCTAAGGCAATCACAAATAGTGCAAGGGCAAGTGGACAACCTTTCCTAATTGATCTTTTAAGAGAAAATTCCTCTATAAGGGACCCATTTACATCTACCTGAGCCACTACATCTTTAAACAAGGTGACAATCATGCTGCAAAAGTTTTTTGGAAAACCAAATGCATCAAGAGTGAGTTTGATGAAGGACCATTCAACCCTGTCATGTGCTTTTTCAAAGTCTAGCAATAGGATAGTAGCCTCATGTTTGGTGTTTTTAGCCCATTCTAAATCTTCCCAACTGGTAAGGATATTTTCCAAGATGTATCTACCCTTGATGAAACCTATTTGAGTTGTACTGATAAGTTTGGGCAGCACATTATTCAATCTTCTTGCCAAAATTTTGGCAAGTATCTTGTACGAGACATTTAGCAATGTTATGGGTCTCCAATTTTTTTATTGAGTTTTGTCGCCTTCCTTCGGGAGAAATTTAATAATGCCTTTATTTATGTCCCTTCCTAGGGATCCCATCTCTAAGGCCTCCTTGTATACTAGAAAGAGGTCATCCACAATCCACTCTTTAAAGGACTTATAGAATTTTGTCGAGAGACCATCAACACCTAGGGATTTATCATTATGCATGGATTCAATTGCTTTTTTAATTTCCCCTTTGGACACCTCACAACCCAGATTTTACACCTCGTGCCATTCTAGTTTCTTTGGAATGATATCTCTAATTAGCTTCCTTGCACTAGCCCAACCACTCTCACCATTTTTAGATGAGAAAAGGTTCTTATAGAAAAGATAGAATTGGTTCTTGATTACCTCCTGGTCACTAGTTACTCCTACCTGAATCTTCTCTATATGTTCCTTGAAGCTCTTCTTTCTTAGGATTTTGAAGAAAAATTTGGATCCTTTATCACCATTTTCAAGCCAATTAATTTTGGATTTGACCTTTAGCCATTGGATTCTTTTGGTTTGCAACCTTCTCAGGGAGTCCTTGGCTAAGACCATCTTATTGCGTAGTTCCTCATTCGTGGGGTCTTTTTGAAGCCTTGCTTCAGCCTATAACAAGTTCTCTTACAAGATACCTTCCACCCTCTTGTTGTCCATTTCTTTTTTCTTACCAATGATCTAAAACAGTGCTTTCCACCCTTTGACATTCATATTCCACCTTTCTATGACACTTTTATTCTTGTCTAAGCTATTATTTAACATTTTGAGGGTTTTAATCGCATCAAAGCAATCATTATCTTGAAGCAGTTTGGTGGTTAGGAGAAAACCCCCATCCTTCCTCTTCACAGCCCCAAAACCCTTGCTAAGAAGGATCCTTATTTTTATCGGGTGGTGATTAGAGAGAGTGTATGGATGAACCTCCACTTTGCACCCATCCCTAAGAGGTTCAGGGAGGAAGTATTCCTTGTTTAAGGAAAACCTATCTAGTCTGCAATAAATCATTTTGTTACCTTTCTATGCATTATACCAAGTGTACCAAATGTTAGGGAAGTCCTATCCTTCCAGTGGATCTAATAAATTGAGTTTGTTTTTTATTTTCAACCAAAAGTACTTGTCATTGCCTTTCCATTCCATATCAATCCCACCAAATTTATCTTCTTGTTTTTCAATCATGTTGAAGTCCCCATTGAGGATCTAGAGGAGGCTGTCTAGCTCACTTATCAATTTCCAGACATTAATTCTTTCGCCATACTCATTTGGAGCATAGACAGAGCAAATTCCAAATGAGAAGTCTCCTTTTTTCAATATTACCTCAATAGCTCGGTTGCAAGGGGAGACCCATTTCCTCATCACATGTTGCCCCCAATCCTTGGAGAGGATAATTGCAACCCCCCTACCCTTCTCATGATGAGTGACAAAGTGGATCGATTCTATCCATATAAAACTAAGATTAGTATCTAGCATGAACCCAATAGCTTTAATTTCCTAAAACAAAATCACATATTTCTCTTTGCATCTGTTGAGGAATCTCCTAACAATTTGTTTCCTATCTATAGACTCTAGGCCCCTTACATTCCAAGAAATGAAATTAAGGGTCATTAGGGCTAGGATTTAGAGCTTTCTCTTTATCATGCCTAAAACTTTCAAAGCATTTAGGGACCTTCTAGTCAACTTCCATTCTTTTGGGTATTGGGCTTGCAATGAATGCACTAAGTTTTTTCCTTTTTTGTTTTGCATGGATTTTAAGGTTACCTTTCCCTTCAGGGATTAAGGCCCCTATCCCTTTCCTTGGCCTCCCTCTTTACCTATGAGGAATTTATACCTTACCCTCTCCCTCAAGGACTCCCTTAGAAGCTTGTTCCCCCATAACCATTGAAGGCTCAGTGGTCACAAAATGCCTATTTGGATCAACACCGTTGGTATAGCTTTGGACTTTGTTACCAACTTGGGAAGAGAGAGTAGTATCATCTACTTGAGTTATTCCCTTTCTAGGGAGGTCAACCTCACCCCCACTTACACCATTCACTTCACCATTGGTGCACTACTTACAATCCCCATTGTGGAGATCTTTTAGGCTAATCCCGACCCCAGGCTTGTTTTCAACCAATCCATCAATGATGCCAAGTTGGTTGCAAGTGGGAATTATGGTCTCCAATGCATTAACTAGATTTTTCATTTTTCTAGGCCTAGCTTTTGAGATTTCCGGTATTTTCCTTTTGTTGGGGTCTTCCTTGAAGATTCTGAAATCTTTCAAATAATATGTCTCATTGTTAAGGACAAAGTCCCTTCCCCCCCATTGGGACTATTCCTTAATTTATCCAAGGCCAGTTGTTGGGAATTCTTCCTCTCCTTATTGGCTATTATGCTTGGATTAGTGTTATCTTCAATTGTTACACCAGTTTCCTTGTTTAGATTTGTATCATTATTGTCTAGATTTTGGGAGTCAAATTTTGTGGCTTCAAGTGGGGTAGTTAGATGCTCCTCCATATTACAAGTCCTGTGACACCATAGCTTTGGAATTCCATCTATCAAGGGCTCAATGGATGCCACAGAACCATGGTTTATTTCTTGTGTCTCCAAATCCATACTCTCCATATTATTATTCATTTCAAAGTTCGAGGCTTGGCTTAAGGTTTCAAATAAATATTCGCTATCCTAGGAGCCATCCTCCATGTCTCCAGACCATGGCTCTAAGAGTTATTTTGGAATTTTGACCACTCTATTACAACTAAAGTTATTATGCGTTGAGATTCCCTCTTCCACAACACTTTCAAATTCAAAAATTTTTGAGGTGCTTTTCCCATAGTCAATATGGCAAGGGGTGATTGGATTCATGGTTGTTTGCAACACCATTTGATGCACTAGGGATTGTGGCCTCGTCTCTTGTCACAATTTTTTCCTTGTCTTTTGACTAAGCCTTTTCATTATTTGTTCTTTTTCCAATCAGAGGACAATTCCTCCTTATGTGCCCTTCTCTATTGCAGAGATAGAAGGAATTCAATCCACCTAGAACTTCGAGGCCACACATTGTATCTTCATTTTCAAGTTTTAAGAGCAAGGCATCCGGTAGATCCACCTCGGGAAGGATGGAGACCATAACCCTAGCGTTTGTGTGAGGCAATGCAAGTTTAATGTTGTCAACCCTTAGAACTTTGCCATACAGTTTGAGCAAGAGAGGGACAAAAGCCCATAATATTCGAGGCACATTGTTAATGATCAGCCACCTAGGGCTTGACAAATCCAAGACTTTGTCATTCAAGGCCTTTGGCGAACAAGCCACAGCCCAGAAGATATTGTTACCAATATTCCAAAACTGTTTATTTAGGGTTTTACACTGCATTTCTTGGTTTCTAAGAAAAATCACATAAAGCCCCTTTTGAATCATTCTATAGTAATAAAATAAAATCCCAAGCTTTTTTACCCATACATTTTCCAACCATTCATCCATATATTTCCACGATAACCAAAAAATATAAATGCTTTTCAATTTACAATCTTGTTCACACAAAGCATCTAAGAGCTTATCATTTGGGACCATGATGTCAATTTTTGGGGGGCTAGGAGGGCACATACCTCTTCTGTGTCCCCCATCCTCCTCACTCCTTCCTTCTTGCACAGAGAAGCTTGTGCCAATAGGAAAAGTTGCCTCCTCGCCAACCAAAATTCCACAAAATGACTTTGGTTGAATTTTTTTTCCATCACCGGGGTTTGACCCTTCCAAATTGCCATCAAGGGGATCTGTATCCCCACTCATGTTTCCTCAAATCAACCACCTGATTCGCATGGGCGAGAACATGGAGAAAGTAAGTTTCACACAAGAAGAATCCCTTCCTACACCACCTTACGCCACCACATGGGGACTCACATGGAGGAGGACCAGGCCTCCCCCACTCGTACAAGCCAAATTTCCTTTCAAACCCTAACTTGCAAAGCACCTTTCTCCTCAATTGTATTGATCTTAAAATTTGAATGATTAATTATTTAAAAATAATTAATCAAATCAGCATAATATCTTCAAAAGCAAGAAAGCATGATCTCTTGGAAATAAACTTCTAAAAGAGATATAACACCCATTTTTCTCTAATATTGAAAAAAATATCAAATATATTAGAAAATCATTGCTATTTTTTAATCGACTATACTTTTTCTTAAATCAATTTTTTGCATATAAATAAAAATATAATATAGATTTTCTAAAATATATATAAAATAATAGAAAATTACCGCTATACTAATTGCTCAAAATTTAACTATACTTTTTAAAACCACCTTAAAAATCTTATAATTGCATGCTTTGAGTTTGTGGTTTATTGTAGAAAGTATTTATATAGTCATTTGGAATCATAACACAAATTGTGTGT
This sequence comes from Sequoia sempervirens, assembly GCA_007258455.2. NCBI lineage: Eukaryota > Viridiplantae > Streptophyta > Pinopsida > Cupressales > Cupressaceae > Sequoia > Sequoia sempervirens. The sequence goes on along the minus strand of VDFB02271358.1, from coordinate 321,816,609 downwards.
TGTTTAATACAAAATGCATGTTGTTTAACACCAACTATGTAAAAGCTATACAAAAAAATTTAAATGGTTATAATTAGAGAGCCAACTATGTAAAATTTGTGTAGAATTTAGAAATTGAAATGATTATAATTGTAACAAAACATGTAAAAACTATATGAAGTTAAGAAATTGAAATAATTATATTTGTAACAAGATATGTAAAAGCACTTTTATGATTTATAAAGTAAATACATTTAATATGAAGAACACGATGCACAACCAATACAATCAACGCAGTACATATTAGACTTGCTTTAACTTTTTAAAATGGGTTTCCTATATCTTCCTAATACAAGTATAGTTTTATATTTCTTGATATCTAGATTTTTCTTGGAACAAGGGAAACCATAGGAGTAGGAAAAATAGACATCAAAATGGTTTTTACAAATATTGGGTGGTTACATGAAATTGAGCCCTTTTTTTATTGCATGCATGTTGTCCTATTTGTAATAGGCATTACCAAAATCACTTAGTTTTTAATGATAAGCTATTTGATTGCTATATTTAATTTAAACAATAATGTAAATGCTTGGATTCTATGGTTGTTCACCTTTGGAGTCTTTTTTGTCTTTACATTATTTTCTTCATGTTGCTTCTCTTGATGAATGACTCTTCATAGATGCGTCTAGAGATTTTGATAATTATTCACCATATTAGATAAATCCACTTTCAAATTCTTGTTTTCCTCTTTCATTTTGTCCACCTCTATTTTCAAAGAATCAATGTGTTCACACACCATTTAAGAAGTAATTAAATAAAGAATATTATTTATATAACATATTTTGAAATGGTCGACATGAAATAGAGATCAAAGAAAGGAAAGATCAATCATTACCTCACTTGTAGCGATATCCTTCTCAAACAAGCTGCAATCTTTTATAATTAATGATCAATCATTCTAAGCATTTATATTCAATTGGATTTGCATTTGCATACCCACCTGATTTTCATTCAATAACAATCCATTTATTAATTCCATAGTCTAACAAAATAGACATATATATAAGATTATCATTCACTGAAAGGAATTCCAGCAATTTCTAGATACACAAGATCCAATGTTTCATCCCAAACCTCTCATCAATCAAGTAGTTCATGTTTAGTGGATTAGATTATGTAAATTTTCATCAACCATTTGATCTAATCAACAAACAAAATAAAATAAATAATAATGTATATATTCTACTCTAAATGAACCAAGAATGATTCTCATACAAATATTATTTTGTAATAAGAAAATTAACCATGAAGATAGCTTCTAAATCGCTACACAAGTAACAATTTGAGCTAAGAAAAAGACTTCACAAGTCACAACAATCTGTATGCAACTCAAACTACTATTATCAGAAAAATAGAATTGGTTTTGTAGATGGATTAGGCATGAAACTTCAACGATTTGACAAGTTTTTGGAATACTATTAGAGAGAGAAAGATGTTGGTCTTCAGGGGAGGCATTGTCTAGACTGGATGTGATGCAATTATCGGTCATCACCACTACTACATCTATTGCACATTCACACTAAATATTGTTAATATATTTGATACATTTGGAAACTTAGTATTTGTTTCAACTATAACAAATAATGTGTGATTTTACCTATATATCCCTTGTAACTTGCCTCTGTAATAGATCGATCCCATTCAAAATATTTTTCATGTGACTTGGCTTGCAACAAAAGCCTAACTGTTTCCATGCAACCATACTGTGAAGAGATTATCAGAGCAGGTTAAGAACTAATGTTTGTTGTCCTTGTTTGATCATGAATGGGAGAAACTATGAATAGAGAAATATGGCGTTTAGTGTAGAAATAAGGTGTACTGCTCATCAAATCTACAAGCACATGGGAATGGGCTACTCTCTACAACAATTATAAAAATAGTGCATTAATTCTGCCAACAGACAAAGAAAACTATAGAACACTAGCACTAATCACTAAATTTCTTTTAAAGAGCTCTTGAGTAGTGAGTTTATTCACATTCCACCATAGTATGTTACAATGAAGATCATACTTTAATTGCCAGCAAAGACCAAACGTACTACAACCAGCTGCATGTCATTTTTTGCGTGAAGAGCTTTTATTGACAAAGGTTGTTTGTTGCCACTATAGAACACCTCTTAGAATAATTAAAAAATTTGTTACTTAGAAATTTGATTTCTACTTTCATAAATAATGCAGCCCCTTAAGTATGAATTACATAATTTATTTTCTATGTTTGGATTATATTTTTCAACTACTATAGAAGGAGAAATGACTTAAAAAAATTTATTAAGTCAAGATCTAACATGTTTAAATGAAAGGATCTTATAATAATTTCATTCATTCCCCCACAAAGCTTAAATAATGCACTTTAGATAAACAAGTTAGGAAATCCACTTTACCTCCAAAAATAATTACAAGAACAATTTGTCTTAGATAGACTTCTTCACTTAACAATGAAAGTGATGGAAAAAATATGGTTAAATATTTATTTATGTATAAATAGATATAAAAGTAAAAATAAAAATATCACACATATAGATAGGTGTTGAGTTGTATAATACACATACCAAACGTTTTATCCTATGTTGTTCTATCCATATTGAGTGGTATATCTAAATATGTTGATATATTTTGGTGCTTGCCTACATGTGTCATCTTGATAAAAAAAAAATATCAGTCACATAACAAGTGCAAGATTGGAAGAGCAACATGACATGTTAGGAAACAAGTTGTAAATTTAGGTCTTATTGTCTCTTTTATTAGGAAAGTGTGATATCAAATTCTAATCCTAATATATGATGTTTATGTCTCTAAATTTATTGGAATGGGTACTTGGCTACCCATGATGAGTTATGAGATATATGTTTATAATTATTAAAACAAACCATTCAACTAACCCCAAAATTTTTACTATTTTTTATTTATTATCTTTATTATGTATTTATTCAATTGTATACTCAATTACTTCTATTCCTACGAAATAGGCATCCGTTCATTTGGGACAAGTATCCAACCATACGAGTTAGACATACATCCATACAAGACAGGCATTCATCTATCCATCCAGGATAGGCATCTACCCAAACAGGGTAGGCATCTATCCTTAAATGATAAGGACATGCTTTAGCCAAAGACTTAGACTCATCTAGACCATCTGAGTCTTGAGTCACTTTCTAAAGACTACACTCTCCTATTGGAAGTGCACCAAGGTTGTCGTCTTTAGGATTATATATAAAATAAATAGTTAGCTTGAGTCTCACCTCAAAATTTAGCCTAAATCCTTGGGGAGTCAAGTGAATCCATCTAGGATTCCTTCCAAGTATACAAAGAATATATTTTATCTTAACTTTATATTAGAGATTTTTAGTCCTTTCTTAAATAAGCAATTCTCTTGAATTATTAAATCTTGTATTAATAAAAAATTTAGCATAACCTTTCTTAGGCATGTCTTAGTCCCCATCCCCAAATGCCTAAGTACTAGGAACACCCTTCGTTTCCCAGACTGCCTACATACCCTGCTTCCAAACAGGATCAAGGCATAAATATGTAGTTGTGTTTTCTACTCTAAGTTTTATGTGAACTATTATGTGGGTATGCAACCCTTTCTAGGGACCTTTTTTCCCGATCAGTTTCACTATGATTGGTACCCATGAAGGGAAGCAATAATTTATAATTAAATAGTCACCATGACTATTACTTGTTTTTAAATCAATTAATTTCTAATACTAAAAAAAATAATGTCACCCTTGAGGCCATTGAAGCTAAATTTTCATATAAAAAAGTTAAAATAAAACTTTATTGAAACTTATAAGGGGTTTTTCTAGGTTTTAACTAGCAGATTTTGGTTTATTTGATTAATCTTTTTAGATTATCGATCCAAGAGAGATTACTCATCCCTTGGATTTTAATACCATTGATATGTCCCTTATTTCTCTTTAATGATTTGAAGGGATGATTCCATAGATGCCATTATTGCAGCTATGTTAGACTATAGATGTAGTAGCTAAAAGCGTGACAACATTACTTGTAAATGTCAGCCAAAGGCACCGTTGATACTAAATGCTATTGGTTTTAGTTTCAATTCTTGATTAAGGTTTCCTAACTAAGAAAAAGAAATATCATCTAGTTACTTCTCGTAAAATAAAATATTTTGGAGATAAATTAATACTAATTGTTCTTGAAAGGATATTATCTTACTTTTTGGAAAATGAACACTAAATTATTATGAAAATACTAACACTAATTTTGATCACTACTTTAACTATTGTGAAATAATTTAAGGCAATACTAACTGTTGAAAATGAACACTAAATTATAAATTTAAAACTAATACTAATTGGACCATTAATTTACTTTGTGAAAATAAATAAATATAATCTTGTTAGCTCCAATTGAAAAACAACTACCTTTCCACTTTTTGATCACCAAGTTCTCAATGTGGGTGAGGTGAGAGCATATGGTGTTCAGATTACAAAAATACTAAAAAACTAAAAGCAACAAACACTTGTTTAGTGGGTAAATTGAGCACATCCAATTTTACAATGGGAAAGCTAATATAATAATTAAATATAACACACTCTTCCACTTGTTCAGTGGTGAGTGACAAAACCACTTGTTCAGTGAGGTAAGTGAATGAAATCACTTATGCAGTGGGGTAAGTAAATGAAGCCACTTAAGAAAATGAAACCACTTATGTCGTGGTGTAAGTAGCAACAATTTACCAAATGTAACTCACTAATTTAATTTTTAATAAAATTAAGGCAATACTAATTATTAAAATGAATATTAGATTATTTCTATAAAATTATTTTTAACTCATACTAATTTTACAAAAGAAAATTAATGTAATAGTGATCATTAGAAAATTATTCTTCTTATATTAATTTTCTTTGAGATTTTAACTAACTCTAATTACTAACATAATTTTGCTCATATAACACTATCTAAATAATTAAAAATGGTGACTGTTGTGGAAGAGGTAGGATTTCTTAGTTTGAATTTGAATTCTATTGATGGTGTTCATGGCAGTGTGGTGTCTGTCAAGGCTATGGCTACAAGTTCTCTAGGTAATTTAATGTAGGTGTGGATGTTTTGGTTATTAATGCGGTGGTCAATGATTATGGTGGAGTTGGTTTGGTTGTTAATGTGGTGGGTAATGATGTAACACTCACTTATTCTACAGTTTAAAAATGTTAACCAACTACCAGTTTCAACTGAAAAACAACTAACTTGTTTCCATTCTAGGGTTTCCAAAACAATTTCAACTGAGTCAAATTAAATCCCAACTAGCTTCTAAGTTTTCAGGTTCAGTTGATCTGAAGCAACTAATGGATTTCACCAACCATTTCACAAAAGATCATTAACTGAATAACTATCAAACTAGGGTTTCCTTTGTAGTTAGAAGGAAACAAAAATCATTCCCAGTGTCATTACATCATTCAACTTATCAACTAACTTTTAAACTTCCATTTCTATTTGAAAGAAAAACTATTAATTGTAAACATATAACAGAGAATCTCAAAAAGATAATAACTACTTTTCTTTGCTTCTAGAAAGTAGCGAACAATTACTAAGGCTATGAAACAAATGTAATAGATGTTATTCTATGGTTTAAGAAATGGAAAACTCACTACCAACTTTCATCCGCCATTAACTAACTATTCCATCTAGGTTTCCCATTCAATCAATTAACTAACCGAGGAAAGAAATAACTTCTTTATTTTCATTAACTAATTTCAAATCTTTCATTTCAGCTTAATGGATCAAGTAACTATCTCACTGCTTTAGAATACATAGAAATAATACATTAGAGAAAATAACAACTTTAGAATACATAGAAATCTGACAATCCATTTGAGAATGAGCAAATATGCAGGAATTTCTATCCTTCCAAATAGTAAAAAGGATTTCCACCTTGAAAGTGTGCCAAAGCTGGGTATACTTTGCTGGGAATCTGGGTGAATCCCCCAGCAAAATCATGTGCCAAGAGAATGGCTCCAGCTGAAATGGCTGAAAAAAATCATATATCCAGGTCCAATACTGTTGGGCCCGAGGGAAAAACCAAAAGAGATGCTTAAAAGTTTCAGATTTCCCACAGAATGGGCACTAAGGGTCTGAAACCCCCAAATGAACAAGCGGAGAGCCCACCGGCAAGCCCTGGAAAAGAATACATAGGAAAAATGGGCGAGCTTCGGCTCAACACCTACAGACCAAGTGTTGGAAAATCATTTACGCTAGACAGGGGCTAGAAATTGGAGTAACCACCTCTGATTCAAACTCTGGAGCATGGGAAAGTGAGGCGAAAGCCACCTGTAGCCAAGCCAAGGCTTGTAATTTCTCAAAGGAGTATCTGGGTACCATTTCTAGTCTTTCCACCATGGTTTGGGCCCACGAATACCAATTTTGTGAAGCATCTCATCTGGGATAGCACTCACCAGACCCTCAAAAGTAGCTCGGTCCTAGTTATGAAAACTATACAAGGCACGAAACTTGTCCCAATGCATGATGCGCATGGGTGTTGAGAAAAAAGGATGGAGGGTTTGGATACCCTTCTTATGAAATCTGAGAGCTTTAAGCCAAGGCACTTTAGCCAAAGGTTTATCATTTTCTGGCAAAAAGGGGCGACCACCACACATTGTGCTGGTTCAGGGAGAGCCCGTCCGAAAAGCAGAGCCAGACCATCAGAGCCGGTTTGACGGATTCCAGGCGCCAAATGCTTTTGGCAACAAACGTACCAATTATCTGAACCAGCTCTTTCATTACCAGAAGGGTCTGGAGGCCAATTCCTTTCCAGGCAGGTCTGTTGGCAGGGAAACCAGAGTGAATGTAGTGGCGAAGGAGAATTTTCCAAGCCTCGTCACCCGTGAGGGCACGAATCACCCATTTGACACATAGAGCAATTCCCTACCTCTGGGTAGAGAGCAAACCCAAGCCTCCAGAGTCCCTGGGGAGACAACAGAAATCCCAGGCGACACGATGGAAGCCATGATGAGTATCAGAGGAGGCCCAAAGAAAATCATGAAGCAATTTCTCAAGCTTGCTATAAGCAGCTTTAGAAGGCGCCTAGCAAGAAGAATAATAAACATGGGTAGCGGCCAAAACTTTAGAACAAATCTAGAATTTCCCTGCCAAAGAAAGAGGTTTGGTGATCCAGTAAGTCAGCTTTTTCTCCACCCGAGCAAGCACAGCCTGCCAAAGCTCCATCGAAGAAGCTTGGAAAGCAAAAGGAATGCCCAAAAATCAAAAAATTTGCCTGGCCCGATCCACTTCTAGCCAAAAGGTTGCAGCCAAGCAGGGCAAGGTAGGACAGACTGCCGATAGCAAAGCATCTTGTGCCACTGAATGGCGGAGCCAGACGCAAGACAAAACACATTAAGGCACTGGAGCACCTCGTGAATGGTCTCCTCTTCCTCTAGGAGAGTGAGAAAGGAGTCATCTGCAAAGTGCCCATTGAGCAATTGCAACTGGGAATTGGCAACGAAATGCCTTTGATGCGCTGCAAAGAGGCCGCATTAGCCAACAAATAACCAAACCCTTCAGCGGCAAGCACATACAGCGAGGGAGCCAAAGGGAAACCCTGTCGAATGGAATGAAAAGGCCAAAGGCAGAGGACTATTGACCATTGATGGTGATGCAGGCCGAGGCATCCGCAAAGAGCATTCAAACAGACTGAATAAAATTGGGCCCAAAACCCAGAGCTTGCAGCATGGCAAGAATGAAAGGCCATTCAATGCGATCATAGGCTTTGGCAAAGTCAATCTTGATGAATAAAGCTTTCTGGTTGGAGTGTTGGGCCCACTCCATGCCTTCCCAGACGGCGATGATATTATCCAGAATATACCTGGATTTGATGAACCCAGTCTACTCCGGACGCACAATGAGGGGCAGAAGATGGCATATTTTTAAAGCAAGAGCTTTAGCAATGATTTTATAAGAAACATTAAGGAGCGTAATAGGCCGCCAATTACAAATATCCTCAGGATCACCGGCTTTAGGTATGAACTTAATATTCCCTTTATTTATTAGCTCTCCTAAAGAATTAGAATGGAAAGCCTCTAAATAGACCTGAAACAAGTCGGGACCCACACAATCCCAGAGAGCTTTGTAAAATTCACAGGGAAAGCCATCAAGCCTAGGGGCTTTATCATCTCCATGGAATGTAATGCCTCTTTTAGATCATCAAGCGTAAGCAACTAGTCACAAAATTTCTTCTGGGCTGCAGACAGCCTATGTGGCATGACAGCAAGGCAATCCTGGAGGGCCTGCTGGCGCTTAGGTGTGGGGTCTTGGGCAGTGAAAACTTGCTCGTAATGACACAAAAAAGCCTGCAGAATTTCAGGCAGCTCCGAAAGGACCTGTATGCCATCTTTAATCTTTTTAATGCCTGGAGAGGAGTGTCTGGCATGCAAGGCCAAGAAAAACTCCTTGGAGGCACGATCACCAATTTTGAGCCAATGCAAACAGGCCTTGATTTGCGCGCCTCTAGCGGTGTAGTTGTCCACAACTTGCTTTTTGTGCCATAATTTTGCAACTTTAACTTGCAAAGTTGGAGAAAAAGGGCTAGCCGCTAAGGCCTTGTTAGCTGAGAGAAAATCAGCTGTGGTTGCCTCGTAAGACCACTGGTGAAAGATGGCCAGCTGGCGCCCATAAATGTGCAAGAAGCGAGTGGTACGGGTGATGGCATCATTCCACCAATGTAATCCAGCCTAGTACTATGAGCTGGCCTGCATTCCAAGTTCCAAATTTTGTGAATGTGGGCTAGGGTGGCCTTATGGCCAAGAAGAGAAGTGTTGAGGAAGAATTGCGTCTTGCACGTGCGAGGCAGTCGAAGTCTCCCATTCAATGCAAAACTGATGGGGAAGTGATCAGACAACGTCACATCCATTAACGGCTTAACCAAGGGAAGAGCTGGAAAGGAGAAGAATGATTGTCTGTGGATCATGGCACAATCAAGGCGCAAAAATTATGTCGAACCAGCCCCACTATCAAGGCGCTTTAATTTTCAATTTAAGCCATTTGATGATTTTAAATTTCAAATTGATAGCCTTTAATTTATATCGTTCCTTTATTAATTAAATGATCAATATTCACTTGCGGATTAATATATTTATCAATAGTCGCTTCACTCCACTTTTTAAAAAGATATAATAAATTTTAAATTATAACTATTATATTTATTTAATATTTGATTAATCGTTTGAAATCTTCCCCAAAGATGATTAAAGATTTATACATTTTAAATTAGCTTACAAAATAAATAATTATCATAAATTATTTAGGCCAACATACTCGATTCACTGCCTTATAATCGACTCGAGGTTGACGATAAAATCGATCCTTGTTACCACATCCTCTCCCTAATGATATTTCCCTTTCTCTCGTAGTATCAACAATTCTTGCATCCACTGACAAGGATTATGGTTAGATCGTTCTCAACGTTTATATGAATATGCATTTAAATTTAATCTCATGATCTCATTCAATTTCACATGAACATTAAATTTACTCTATTTTATTCTCAATTTCACATTCACATGAAAGTAGTTACTTGTAACTATCATTGTATTCAAAATACATAACCGAACATATAGTCTCCATGTAAGGGATGTGACAAATGATCGTTGTGTGGTTGGTAAGAGCTCAAGATTCCTTTCCCCGCTTCCAAGGAAATTGTGGTGGGTCATGCACCTCATGGTAATTTAGGAAATGATGATTTGTGGGTCCTCTTTGATGCAAAATCTAGTTTTCCTAACTTTTTCCCTCAAGGTGAAGATGTGTAGCTAGTTGTGGGTAAAAGTTGTTTTGTGGGTCCGTCTTCTTTTTTAGGGCAGCATTGGATTTATTTGGCTCTAAACTTAAAATAAAAAATGTCTTTTCAGAGCATGTGATTTCTTCTATTGGGTCTAGGGAAATTATCCTCTTTGTCCTAGATTCTATTGTGCAGAAAAGCATCTCCATGATGGACTTTTCTCTTGTTGGTAAGCTTTTGGGACCCAAACCCAACATTGAGGTGGTTCGATCTTGGGTTCATAAGAAATGTTTTCTTAAAGGTCAACTGGAGCTGGCAGTGATGGCTAAAGGCTTCTTCTCTTTTTCCTTCTCATGTGACGAAGATGTGAGTATGGTTTATTTGAAGGGGCCCTAGCTTTTTGGTAGTTCAACTTTAGCTTTGCAACCTTGGGAACCAAGTATGGATCTCTCCAAGTGCTTTTTTAATTTGGCCCGGTTTGGGTTAAACTCCCCAACTTGCCTTTGGAGTACTAGGATGAAGAAGTCTTCAAATCCATAGCTAACTCTTTGATCAATTTGTTTCTATTGATACTTTGATGGTCTCAGGGAAGTGTTTGGTTTGTACGAGGATCTATTTTTTGGTTGACCACAAGGCTAATCTTCCAGAATTCATTCTATTGAAATCTAAAGTGGGAATTTGGAAGTAGTAGGTTGTGTTTAAATCCTTTCCCTTTGCTTTCTTTAATTGCAAAAAAGTGGGTCATTGAGCTAAGAACTTCCCTTCTAAGGTTGATGAGCCACAACCTAAAGTCTGGAAAGCTAAGGAGGTTAAAGATAGTAACCAGCATGCTCTGGCCTTCAGGAGGAGGAGACTTCTATCTCTGGGTTGGCTCTTAAATTGCCCCTTTTTGTTGTTGCAGATCCAGTGGTTGTAAGAGATGAGAATGTTGGGAAAGTCTTTGATGCTTTATCCTCACCTATTTCCCCTTCCTAGGAGGTTGGTGGTGGGGATAAGATTATGTCGAACCCTTCCCTTCCTTATCAAGTGAGGTAGATGGGGGTAAGGCTTGTCAGAAGTCTTCTCTTCCTTCTAGTTTTTCTCTTAGAAAAGGTGTTGGGAGGAGCTATGTTGACAAATGGTCAGCGCTCCCCTTAGGATTTATGACATGGACTAACCACCTACCATGGATCCGTTAATTTTGGAAATTGTATTGGGAATTAATAGGTTGACCTTTTGGTGCAACGACAACCATAAGGCCAACAATTAGTATCAGAGCCAAAAGTGTCGGGTTCAAATCCCCTTGGCTTGCGTTGAGGGGGAGATTATTGACAAATGGTCAACGCTCCCCTCGAGATTCATGACATGGACTAACCACCTCCTATGGATCCATTAACTATGCTAGTTGTATCAAGCATTAACAAGTTGACCTTTTGGTGCAATGACAACCGTGAGGCCAACAAGCTCTTCTCCCCCAATTAATAAATCTCTTGAGGAGGCTCTATCATGTAAGGATGAGGATGGTTTTTCTATAGTCAAGAGTAGAAAGAAGAAACAAAATATGTCTTCTCCCTAGGGCCACAAATTTGTGACCACAAGAAGACAAAAAGCAGATTGTGGTTTAGATAGTAGGGGTTAGGGAAGGCCTTCATCCCAAAAAATTAGAGAAAGGGAATGCAAGAAGGACATTGCAGAAGGGGTCCAAAAAACCTTGTTTGGCTTGTGCTCTAGGAGCACCCCTTCATCTTGCAAATGAAGATTATTTCATGGAATATTAAGGGGTTAAAAAATTTGCATAACAATGACCTCCTAAGAAAGTTAATTCAAGACAATAAATCGGATATTTTACTTATTCAAGAGATAAAAATGCAAACTGATAAGTTGGAGAAGTTTAAAAGTTTTTTAAAGATTGTGTCTTTCATGGTATTAGTCCTAATGGTGCTTCAGGTGGTATTGCAGCCTTATGGAATGCTAGAACTATGAGGGGATGTCCAGTGGGTGAGGAAGTGAACCATGTTGACAATTGGTTTTTCCATTTAAAATAAAATTCCTCTTGGATCATCTCCAATATTTATGCTCCTAATGTGAAAAAAGATAGAAAGAAGTTGTGGGATCGGCTTGGGTTTCTATGAATGTCTTTTTGGACTCATCATGCTTTGTAATGGGAGACTTTAATACCCCTATGATGATGATGAGAAATATGGGGGTTCTCAACTCCCTTATGATAGTTGCCTTGACCTAAGATATTTTTCAAGGTTATGCTTTCACTTGGACTAATAAGAGAACTGGAAATGATAATATTCAATTGAGATTGGATCATGCTCTTATCTCAACTACCTGGTTCTTAGATTATTCTTTCTCTCTTTCTACCTTTACGAGGTGCGAATTTGACCATTTTCCAATTTCTTTCAAGGTGGATAGAATTGGTAAAAGGAAGTTGTTTTTGTTCACATTCGAAGATATGTTGTTGAGACATCCTAATTTTAAGGATTCTATTAGGGATTGGTGACAAGTTTCTATTGAGGGAAGTATAATGTTTAGAATAGCTAAAAAACTTTCTCTTGTTAAGAAAATTTTGAGAAAATGGAACAATGAGTCTTTTGGGAATATTTTCAATGATAAGAAAGTGATTTCTCAACGTTTGGATGAGGTTCAATCTGAAATTCAATTTAAAGGATTGAGTGAGGAGATCTAGTTGGTGGAAGATTCTCTTCTTTTTCGACTCCATGACATTATCTCTAAAGAGAAGGAGTTTTGGAGGCAGTGTTCACATGTTGTTTGGCTTAAATTGAGGGATCGTAATAAAAAAAATCATCTTAGTTTCCTTAAACATAAATCCTCAAATATGATTTCTTCTATCATTGTTGATGGTTTTCAGTTGTTTGAGGAAGAGGATATTCAAAATGTTGCTACTGGTTTTTTGAGAACTTGTTAAAAGATGATAATTGTTTGGATGAACCTATGGAGGATAGGTATCTTGAAGTCATTCTCAGTATCATATTGAAGGAGCACAATAGGAATCTTGTTTCCATTTCTTTTGCTAATGAAATTAAAAAGGCATTTTTTTTCCTTTGGGGGTAACAAAGCGTTAAGCCCCAATGGTTTTCCTATTCTTTTTTTCCAAGCCTACTCAGATGTTGTAGCAGGGGATGTGATCAATGCAACAAAGTAATTCTTTGTGTGCAAAGAGTTACTTAGAGAGTTGAATTCCACCTTTATTGTTCTCATTCCTAAGACTCCTAGAGCTGACTCTTTCGAGGAATTTGGGCCTATTAGCCTGTGTAATTCTATTTACAATATTTTTTCAAAAGTTTTGGATTCTAGGATTCGAGAGGTTTTACTTCTTATTTCTTGGAAATCACAACCAATTACATGATTAACATATCTACATTATCAATATGATTTTTTACCTATTTAAAATATCATAAAATAAAGATAAAAAGATTGAGGGTTAAGAGAAAATTCTAAATTTATGAACTAAAAGTAAATATACAATAGTAAAATTTATTTCATTCATCAATTTTGAGTGGATAGACAAAATCCCAATAATCAATATTAATGCAACTAGTATTTGCACAATTGATATTAACACCAATACAATCTTTAAATGTAATTAATCAATCTCAAGATTTTGAAGTTATATCATATCATATCACCATCAAATATGTACATATCTAAGACAAAACTCTATTCAATATCACAATAACATGGTATATTTCATCAATTTACTCAATTCAAATAGATAAAGTAATCATACCATCACAAGAGATCAAGATCTAAATGAATGCAAACAAGGCGTAATCCTTCAATTCTATAAAAATGCTTGAAAAAATCTTGTAAGGATTTTCATGCTAAAATTGTATAAGTTCATTGCAAATATAAAAGTTTTGATCCTTTACAATGACCAAAATCTAAATTAAATAGACTTGTGCATCTCAAGATTCATGGATATGGAAGAAGAGTTAACTAAAGCGCCTAGTTATGATTTGAGGATCAACTAGAACTAAACTAAATAAATCATTGGAATTGGAGTCTACCTAAAAATACAACACGAGATTTAAATTCAATTATCTAGGTGTTATAATTTATTACAAAATTTATTTAAAATAAAGCAAAACTTAATTGCCCAACTTAATATATTTTAAGGAAGATGTCAGAGAAATTTGTGATGACTTTATTCATTGTATCCATTGAAGGACCTCGATGGTACTATAATTTAATCCTTTGTGAAAATGCAGAATTTTTTAACTTTTTCTGTAAGGTTGATAAAACTAGTTAACTCATCTTGACAAGCCCACAACTTCATCTTTATGATCATCATCTGGTCAATATCCTCTTGAGTGGCTTATCTTTGTAGTGAGATTTTTAGTTCTTCATCCATATTACTAGGATAAGCAACTAGAGATGAAGTTTCCTAGAAGGTACAATCAAGATTTTCCACAAAATGTTCAATCTTTACCATAACTTGCTCAACTAGGTTCTTGTTCTTATTCAATTTATACTTGTGTTTATTCAGGGTCTTTACCCTTCGTTGTGTACCCTTCAACCATTCCTTTGGTTTATCTTGATAATTCTCTTCAATTATAGCCGCTTTCAACAAATCTTTCGAGGTGGCCTTTGTTTTCTACAAAATTGGGATATAATCCTCCCAAACCATCAAATTCACATCTATATCCACCTCCATTTTGTGTCTAAACTAGCTTCATCACTGATGCAGTGATAAGCTTTTATTACTTTTCTCCAAATTATACTAGCTAAGATTATAAAAGCATATTTCCATTCCCTAGTAGTAGATACCCACCCCTTAGGGTCAGGGTGTAGGACTTATCCTTTCAATACAGCCTACAAAACTAGCTCAGGATCAACAACATCAATAGGTCCTATTAGATTATTCACACATGTTTTCAATTGAGCTATTTGAGACTTTAATTTTTCTTTGGTATTCTCATCTTTTTGCATCCATTTTAGGATGGTGGACACAACCATTTGTAGAGATTGTTGTTCTCCCTATGTAGTTTGGACACTAAGGTTAACTTGTTTCAATTGGTAATCTTCAAGCAACATATCCGATTTAGGTGTTTATATTAAAGGAATAGCTATTTGACCTATCATGTTCCCTTGTTCATCCTTCATAATGGTAGAAAACCTTCTTGATTTCTTTCTTCTTTTTTTGGGGCTTGAAATGCCTCTACAAGAATAGTGAGGTTCTCTTCCTCCTCCTCTTGTACATATGTTCTCTTCCTCTTATGAATGGTAAGGTTTAACCATACCAAGAGATTTGATGATAATGCATGTTGAGGAGAAGAAATAACTTCAGTATCATGTTGTTAGAATTATTAAAAACACAAGCCATAGGATCAAACAATGAACTAAGACACCTTCCACACAAGAGAGTTGCAAATAATAATATGTGATTTCCTCAACAAGAAAAAGCTACAAAATGAACCTCAAGAATCTTCAAGGAAAACAATAGTCCTCAAAAGGTTGAGAGTTCTATCAAAGGAATGATAAGGTATAAAGATGTGATAATACAACGAGGGTTGAGCTCTATATAGGAGCAACCCTAAATGATAAAGGGATTAGATCATGATAAGTGTCAACATCTCATGTAATGAGACATAATGATCTAATAATAACTCTCTAGTTAACATAGAAAATCAATCCTAATTTTAGCTTAAGCACATGAGAATAAATTAGACTAATAATTAATTAAAGATTAATTAATTATTAGCTAATACATGATTACTCTAACACCCCCCCCTAAGATGAACTAAGGGAGTAGCTAAAAACCCTAAAAAGAGAATGCATTATGGGTCTCAACAAACAAGGCCTAGTGAGGTACCCATGTATAAACAAAAGATCTCTCACAATGATAGAATAGGAGAAAGCCTCATGGGAAAAAATCCTCTCCAAAAGAGAGAAAGGCAAATGAAGGACTAAAAAATCCTCCAAATTAAGGTGAAGGACTAAGAAGCCTCCAACCAAAACAATGTCTCAAAAAAGAGAGGAACATGTAGAATATCATTGAAGTAGGAAGAAGTTGTAGACAACTGTCGAAAGATGACTAATATAGTGTTGAAATGAATAACCTCTAGAAACAGGAATGCAAGAGTGTCCATGTGGTAAATGCTCCATCTCACTGAAATGCATGGGTAACCAACTACTAATGTACATTGCATCTGCCTAGTACATAGGAACAAGAACTAGATACGTAGATCATACAAAAAATGAGACCAAGCAAGCATTAGCACCAACAATAGAAACCCCCCATAATGTGGAAAGAGAGAGCCAAGACATGTATATTGAAACTATGTGAAACCAAGAAGTGCATGTAGGAGAAACAATCTGCAAATAAAAGGGTGTGCAAACTAAGGTACACATGCATGAGGCAAGAATCACTAGAATTCACTATTGTTGTGGAAGGGACACTCACTTGAAAAAGGTGTAATGGCAAGAAAAATGAAAACATCAACCCCCCAATGACACTTTATTTCATAGTGTGAGTACAAAAGACACAATAGGATGTGCAAAATCCCCAAAAAGATACACCAAAATGGCAATTTATCTCAATGTGTCTACAAAAGAGAATGTGCATGCAAAATATGTCTACAATACCCAAATAGGATAGAATACTTAAAATACTTGCAGAACAACTAAAAACGAGTCATCCCACACAAACAAAAAGTTCCCAGGAGCTAAAACTACCAAGTAATTCAACAAAGTGTGAAAACAAAAAAAATTGAATAAAATGTACCTAGAGATAAATATGAGAAAATGGCATGGAAGGATTGAATAGCTCTGAAAGACCATCCCAACACAATTAGAATTGTGAAAAACTAAAAAATAGGTCAAAAGTTATGAGCTCAAGATTGAAAATAGAACCTCTGACTTAAACAGGTTGTAGAATACACCAGCAATAGAAAATAATGATGAGATACACACCACTATAAATTTGATGGAACCAACTTTCCGATGATATATCGCTCACCCAATTTTGATATTGTACACCCAAGTTATGGCCAAAAGAAAAAACACCTCCTTTAGGGACAAAGAGAGTTTGAAGAGCACTTGACTAGCGCCCATACCCTTCACATTAGCATGACATCATGATGATGTCAACAAAATATTCCTAAGAATATTCTCTATTGCCTTGAAAAATGCCAAGCCCCGATAAAAAATTGGCAAACAAGTATTCCTTCCACTGATGGAATATTCAAAGGGGCGGTGACTGGTCAAAATATTCCAAAATCTTGAAAAGATTTCATCCCTTGATTTTTTTGTGGCAATCTTTCTTCTTCAACCACCTCATGGTTCTAAATGTCTTCTTCCCTTATTAGTATTCTTCTTGTTCTTGGGGAGGGGGAAGAGGAGTATCATGTGGAGAAGATGGAGGAGGTGGAGGAATTTGGGAAGTGGGTACTTGAGGAGTAGAATGTGTTGGCGATGGAGGAGGTGTTGGAGAGACATGAGGTGGAGAATGTTGTGGAGGTGATGGAGAAGGTGGAGTAGGGTTTGATGTGACAAAGGAATTAAATGAGGAGATTGTAAAGGTGATTCTTATGGAGGAGATGAGGAAGGACTAGGTGAGCTAGCCCTTTGAGCAGATGCAATTTGAGATAAAACTCTTGCTCTCTTTCTCCTTGTGAGAGGAATTTCTTCCTCACTCTCTCCTTCACTTGTCTCTATAACTATATTCTCCTTTTCTTTTCTCTTCCTCGAAAAAATTCAGAGGATGATGTTTTTTTCTTCCAATAACAATAGATGAACCTTCACCTGTATTGAACTTCTTTGTTTGACCTATTGATGTTTTGGTAACTCCATCATAGGAAATGGAGATATCAACCATCTATGTGAGAAATTTTTCACTTGTTTCCCTCGTATCTATTTTATCATCCTTCTCAATTGAACAATCTACATTGTATATTGGATTCCACTATAAATGGAATCCAAAACCTTCCCATTTTCCTTCAACTCCTTGGATACTCTATCTAGTAGGCCTTTATCATATCTACTGTCAATCGACAGTAGTCCTTCATTCTCACTTCAATTTTTTTTTCATAAATGGCCCAATGATATTCCAAGGTTGGCTCATGTATGAAGGATCCAATGACCTTACTAATTTTACCAATAGGATCAAATTTGGTTCTTGGATTGTTATGCATGTCAATTACATACATTACCAATTATATTTTTTATTTTTTTGTATTTTGCATATTAGCACAAGAGTATACTCTCATCTTCACAGGAAAATAATATCATGATTTGTGTTTACCAACAATTAATATATGGATCTATGTTACCCATTTGCATAATTCTAACAAGATCATTTTATCTGTGGGGTACCTCGAAAGTTTTAGGGGGGGCTTATGAAATCCTATCGCTCTGATATATGTGAAGGTATTGAATTGGATATACCAATTCTTTAATTTGGCCATGGCTTCTAAGGAGATCCTCCTACAAAAATTATTTTATAGCCATATGATAATGGCATGAACAAAATTATCATTTACCACAATAATTCTTGTAACTTACATCCAACTCCAATTGTGGGTAATGCTCATGAATCTTAACTTCTCCAAGTTGAAAAGACCCTACCCTAGTAAGACCTAGGAAATTTTCTTTAGAAGCTAACAAGCACACCAAATAAAATGCCATATAATTTTTTTTTCTATGCAACACATCTTTAATTTTCTCATGTAGATTGTTGCTTATGATGGTATCCCAATCAATTTTTATATCATCTATAATAAAAATGTAGCAACACATCTATGGATAGAAGTCTTTGCAATTTGGATAGCCATAAACTTTGCTTAGAAGTGTGATTTGATACTTAATGTCCTCTTGAAATTCACTCCTATGTTGTACTTTTTCCACTGTAAGTGTTATTTTTCTTGGATTGAGCAACATCTGATTGTTGATAAGGATGATACAACTTGTATTATTTTTTCTCAAAGTAATCCATTACTTTCTTCATGCTAATAGTCTCATAACTGGGGGAAGTTGGGATTTTGAACACCCTCTCAATCATGTTGAGGTTGATGTCAATGATCACTTCTCCAAATGATCCTAATATCCTTTTACTCTTGTGGTCATAATATTGAGCACAATCTGATAATTTATCCACACGGAGCACCATTGATAATTTTTATCTTGATATTCACATTAATACCACCATCACAACTTAAATAATTTGTTGAACAATGAATATTTTACTTCATCTCCCACTCCCATCCCAAACTCACATGCCATCTCAGACCCAAATACACATTCACCCGATTTCCAATATCTTATTTGAATCAAATAAATTTCAATGAATGTTGAGGAGTGGGTTTCATAGGTAAAGGTTCTCTCCTAAACATTTCTTTTGATAATTGGTAAAGTGAAATCTTGACATCGAATTCCAAAAAAACAAGTTTTGCTTTATCATTATTTTTTGGGAATTGGGTTTTGGGGATGACACTTGTTTTTTATCATTTAAAAGTTTTGACAAGTAGGGGAGAGGGGTTAGTATTTGTGTGGGGTCCAATAGTTGTGCAGTCGATTGTGATTATAATACCCATTCTTACCACATATTTATACTATATATTGTAAATAAATAGTCCAAATGTCAATAAAAAAATAACCAAATGTTTTTTATAAGAGGTAAAATACGCATTTTGAAGGGGCCCAAAACCATGTACAAAAGAAAGCAGATAAAACTCAAGAAAACAACACTAAGCATAAACCAACCAACAACAATGACCCAACAACAAAAAGTTAGCCAAAAAGGAGGACCCCTGTTGGAAGTGGATTCACTTTGAGAGGACGGGGTGAATTAGAGTGATACAAATTTTAACTCTTAAAGCACAAGATAAACTTTTGACCTTTAACTCAATGCAACTTTGTTTATGCGAGTGCAACTTGAGACTTGACTTAACATTTAACACATATTAAAAGCATCATATGATATGTTCAATTAAGCTTTATGAACAATCTTGTTGTGCTTTTCAAAACAGAACTTAAAGACTCCACAAAATATAACATTGCTTTACTTTTGACATACTTTTAAACATTCACACATGGAGTATAAAATGCATATTTCAATTTGCATTATGAAATACTTTTAATGATCAGATTTGCACAATTTACAGACTTGAACAAATTGACATTAATCTTTTGAAAAAACTCAATGTATCAGAGCATTGACCAACTAAATGAGCACATTAACATGAAACTGAATGAGAGACAAAAACACATCACATAACACAAATATTTCCTGAGTGGAAAAACCCTCTTGGGGTATAAAAAAACCACTCGCAAACTGATCCTTTTATTCATTCAAAAGAGCACCAACTCTGTTACAATGTGGAGCACCAACTCCCATAACTTTTTTGAAGCACCAACTTCATCAAAAACTCAAGGTATTGCAACTTATTAGAACCTTATAACTGTAATGACTATCTATAGTTACAAAATTACAATAGGATACAAAATGATTTTGTAGTAATGCCCAACTCAAAATAATCTATGTAATACAACCAGAGATGAAAACAGAATAAACCCCTCTTCTCTTCTTTACAGAATGATATCACAATGTTAATCAATATACTATTCAGACTATGTCTTCTCATCATTGTGTCATATGAATTTTTCAACAATTTATACAATGATTTACAAACAGTTATTCATTTCAAAACCCGTATCCAATAACTAGGGTTTTTATGAACAATGTTGTTTTTTTTAATCATGATACCCATCAAGGGTTCTTAAGTATAACCACAGATAAAATCAACAATATGTCGATAAAATTCCACTGTAAAATGAAACCCTGATTGTTAACAGCCTCTTCAAACAAATTCCTTAACAAACTATACACAAAATCCACATCATTAAACTCCTCTTTAACAAAACCCGCATTAACAAAAACTTGGAAACCAAAATAATGGAAGAAATTGAATGAGTAACTAACCCAACATTATGTTACCTGATTCACGGAGGATAAAAACCAAAGACTAACCAAAGAGATCGTTTAGCCATAACTGCCCAGTTGCATACTTCATTGACTAGTGGCACCATTCTTTCTCACTCTCACTCCCTTTAGTCGACTATGTTGTAAATACAACACTCCACACTATTCTTCAAAGCTCAAACTAACCATTTTCCATGTCATCCAAACAAAGAAATAGATTTGCAAGTATTCCAATGGCGGCTAGGGTTTGGTGTTATTCTTGCAAAATAAAAAAAACCTTTGATTACCCTAAATTCTTTCATTTGAGCCCCAAGACATAATGAATTCCATAAATCACAATACAATAATTTTGAAATTTGTTTACAATGGACAAAATGATAGTATCCTTGAGTGTCAAATCAATGTCTACTCACATCCATGTGTGTTATAATGTTGTCCATTTCATCAAGACTGTCGTTGCCAACAATATACTCATCGATACCAATGATAACACTTTGTTGTCAAAGCTAAGCAACATGTGCTCAAAATAAACCTGAAACCTCATACTAAAGCACTATCAAATGTAATGGTGATCGACTATCTAAGTCAATGTCTAAGTCAATGTTAATACATTGTACAGAGCTTGGTAATTATATATCAAAGTCAGCTTAAGTACTATATATCAAAGTCAGCTTAAGTCATCTTGCATATAAGCCTGAGTTTTAATATCAATAGAGTGCATAGTATAGTGGTCATGAAAGTTGACAAATAGATGTATGTCATTTTGACTATTCAATTCAAGTGATAAATAACCTTAGCAAAGCAATGATTCTCTAAATACTCCCAACTTTAGTGAGCAAGATATTATTAACATACTTTGTGCCAAGTGAGAAATACAATATGCTAAGTGTCAATGATAACCACAATGCTCATGTAGACCATTGAATATAGTAAATAATGCACTTCTCCTTAGAATGTATTCTGACCTTTATACAAAAAGTAAATGATATGAAAGTGAAGCTCGAGCATAAGATAATGTGTGCTAGTGAAACAATAACTTTCACCTTATCATGTAAGCGCCAAGAAATGCATGAATGTTGTGTGCATATAAATGCAGTTTGATAAACTAATTGAGCATAAAGATGTAGTCATGAAATCTGAAACACAAATATACCTTCACTGAAATTTCATCACCTATATGTACAAGACAATCTGCACATGGATTCAACAAGTTCAGTACCACAACAATATAGAACTGAAAGTAAATATGCATCATAATGCTATTCATGAACAAGATACTGAATGCCAAAGACTGAAACAATGTACCAAAACTATATATGCCACAATCCAAGATCAATGTGCCAACCAAACAACAGTATGCCAAAATTAATAAAACTATGTGTCAAGATACCAATGCCAAAGAACTTGTATGAGATATATACCTTCATGATGTCAATGCATTATGATCAAGACATGAATGACCAGTAATGATGTATCATGTAATACCCAATCCAATCAATACGTACCAAGAGTTGAATCAAATCAATTGACTACAACACCAAAATCTATTTTGACATCAAGGACAAACAACCACAATAAACAACTGAAAGCCAACAACCCCAACCAACAATACTACATGTTTTTTAGAATATTTGTTGCCTCCATGCCGCTTACCACAGCCTTCTGAGCTTCATCCAAAACATCAGGCATTTCTTTACTAGAATCCCCAACCTGAGCTTTAGTCTTGTTTCTAGTCCTAGCACTAGGACCATCTATATTCACCTTAGTGATCAAAACAATACCCTTATCCCCACCCTTTTCAACAATACCCTCCTCCTCCATCAACTTACTAGCAGCATCGATCTCTTCAACATGAGCACTTTCTTTACGCTTCTTGGCACTAACCACAAGAGGAATCACACCAACAAAATCAAATTTACCAACATATTTAGACATCTCCCCACCCCTCATCACAGTAGCCCAAATTTTCTCCATTTGATCCCTAAGGATGAGGATTCTACCTTCCAAATTCTATTTCATCTTAAGAGTTTCCTCTACTGTAGTATCCACCACAATGTTTAAGGAATCAAACAATTCATCTATCTAATTTTGGATAGAGGACTCCTCAACCTTACTCACCACACCCCTAACTTTGACATTAGTTTTATTGAGTTCATAAAAAAACCATTTAAATAGTTTGAACATAACAATGGAACCCTCACAACCAGTTCCCAGCACATCAGACATTTCTTCTCTATCAATATTAAAAACCCCTTTCCCCAAAGCATCTTCCTCCTCAGAGGAGCTAACCCTATCCTGAACAATAGAGATTTCCTTACCTTTCCCAGCAGCAATCAAAGTCTTGATTTTGTGGATGGAGCTCACAATCTCCTCTGCCACAGCCTTTCTCTTCTTCAGCCTTTCCAATTCCGCATCCTAGGTATCCATAGCATCACCAGCAACCCCAGTCTTAATTTTTTGCTGCAAGTCTGGCTTAACACTTGAAGATTCATCAACATCAAGACCACTCGCTATAGTGAGAATAAATCCCCTCTCCAATAATTGACTCGCAGACCTCATAACCCATTTCTTGTTGCTTCCATGCTCTGGCTCCTTCTGCTTGGTAACAAGGGGCGGCGAAGAAGCCTCACCATACAAATCATTCTTCTCCTTCACACCCCTACTTAGCAAATCAATAGCCACCTCATCACTACAAGTCACATAGCCCTCCCTAGCACACGGCTCCCCTTTTTTCATCTTTCCCATGGTAGGGGAATGAGGAACCACCTCCAAAGAAGCAAGTGAATCTAGCACAACGTCCACATCCTCCTCTGAATCTGACTATTTTTTCCAAAATAAGTTTCCTTTTCTTCACTTTTTTGTTGGTCAGTTCCTCTTTAGAGGCAGTCTCATACTCATCTATAGGCTTAGGTTGTTTACCCTTTGGGGTAGAAAATGGCTTAGCCACCTCAAAGTACTTTGCATAATCAGAAATAAGAAGGATTATCCTATTGGTAACACAAGGGCAAACAACTGAGAGGGGGGGTGAATCAGTTGTCTCAAAAATTAAACTTATTAAACTTATTCTTAGATCTGATAAATAAACATGAAAGCATAAACCATCACCACATCATAAACACACATAACACCAAGAATTTTACGTGGAAACCTTGTTAGGGGAAAAACCACTGTGGAGGTTAGTCCACAAGATTATACTCTATTAAAAGTATAAAAGAATTGTAAATGGGAATGCACATGCATTTAGGCGAATTGCCTAGAGCTCATTGCTCAAATACAAAAGGCTTACTACCCAAAGGAAGACACACTGTCTTATAGAAACATTCGGATTACATCCACAAGATTTTGAACTAAGAAAATAGCATCTGCTAATACCTGATTACAGTTCTGGTTAAGCACATAAAAATCTACTCAATCTTCTTCACACTTTACTTCTACCTTTGAAAGATTAGAACATTATTCACACACAAGACTCACACACCACTACATCACATGCCTTAAAATGGTAAAAACAATCACTAATATATATCCGCAACTAGGGATAACATCATCTACATGTCGGCTTCAACAAAATATAAAATATGTACAAACTGTCAGCCCAATCCATAAACAATTTTTAATGTGCACCAACCAATGTCATCCACAACATAGTGAAGACCCAAAACAACATCCTCAAACATGAACCACCTTCAAAAATTATGCCTTGAAGATCCACAACACGCTACAATCACCCTATCGGCCATGATCATGAAAAACATGAACTCACAAAAGAAAATCACCAATCATGAGCACAACGATCGATGTGGACGTACAACATAGATAGAGAATGATCTAGAAGCATCCATGAGCATCATGAGTCACTACAGAAGCATCCACAACAACTCAACTTACTAGAATCGCATCATCTTCTTTCAGGAACACCAATTGAAGCAACAGAACAACTGTCAAAACACAAATACTCATAACTGGATCAAATTTTCATATAGATCTCTGAAACTTTACATGGATAAACTAGATATACTTGACAACAAACCCTTTAATCCACAACCTCTAATCATCAATATAATGAGCTATCCATTAGACTAAACTTCACTGCATCACTAACAACTTGCAACTTATTTTATTACAATTTTCTCAATATCCTCTGCATATACAGCCTTAAAGACATTAATGCCAATAGTGTTGACATCAATGACAACCACATATCAGAAATATCCAACATAACCCCACATGCAAAACGGGATTTTTTATGGTTTTTCTTGTGATCCTTAAGACCCGAATCAAGAGACATCAGGAGGTAATAGGGAAAGTAAATCCTTTTCTTATGAGGGAAGTGATTGAGCAAAATGAAGTGGTATGGATTTACTACTGAAAAGCATCCTTCCAAGGTAATAAAACACATTAGCTCTTCTGCAACATCTCCCCACAACGCCTTAAGAGAACTTCTCTGGTAGCCTCCACTTCTTGTGGTTCTCAAATCCTTAGCTTCATCTCCCTTGAAGAAGATTTGCATAGTAGTCTGCGACTCCTTTTTATCTCTAAAAAATTTCATACCATCCATGGCCAATCCAGTAATCTTAGCTATAAATTCTTCATTGACATCAAACTTCGTTCCATATAGCTCTTCAACACCCTATCATTCCATCCTTTAGCAAATAGCGTCATAACCTAAGGATTATTGCCACGTAATTTCTCCAGGTAAGGAATTAACCCTCCTTTCTCCAACACCTGCCAAACCTCCTTCTTCTTAGCAGCTATGCACGAGAAGGGTTTTGCTCAATTTTTATCTCCACCCATATCAAAAAATTTAGCAAAAGGAACTCCAAACTCAGTAGAAGGAAAACTCTGGAATACAATGCTAGGAGCGCCCGGAATCCATGTGAGAACTTAAATGAGGTAGAGGAGAATTAAGAACATAGAGCTCCATTCCCTATGGCACCTAGCCCTCATACCATTTTCTTGATTTAAATTTGGCTTACCATCCTTTCTCATAATAATCAGCCACGTGAAGAAAGACATGCACACCACCAACCATAATGAGAACTTAAGCAAATTAAAATTGGTCATCATAGTTAATAGTTGCTATAGCCTCTATAGGAAGAGAATCATTCAAACCCCATTCCCTAACCTCTCTAACTCTAACATTAGCGAAGATGTCTGCTAGCCCATTACCCTCTCTCAAAATGTGAGAGATGTAATACTCATCAAAAGATTTCATAATATCAATGGCATCCCTTATCAAAGACTCAATAGTCCAAGAAGGGGGAACACAATTTTTCAAATTATTAATGATATTCAAAGAATCACCCTCTAGCCAAACTTTTCTATAGCCTTTGATTTGTGCCAACTTAAGACCATGATAAAAAAAATAACCAAATGTTGATCAAAAGTGGACCCATACTTTAACACATGAGAAGCTCTAATTATTATATAAAAAAAACATAAATACATTCATGAACAAGTGAAATAAGTATTTTGTTGTCTCAAATAAAATATCATAACTATCCACTATAAGTGCATCATTTAAAAAATAAAATGCCCATTTAATAAAATAAGACACTCATTTAAACAAGAATTGTTATCATAGCAAAAAAATATCGTTCTTATGTGTACAACTATTGGGGTAGCAATGTACAAGCATTGGAGTATTTTATATTAATAGTTTGTTCTATCACAAATATAAAAGGTGAGCACAATAAATAACATGTATTTTTCCATTTAATGTTAAGGATTTTCAAAAAGTTTTAGTGTTCAACTATTGGTCCATTTTTGTTTGATATAAGTTGTATTTTAAATAATTATGTGTTGTTTTTATAATAACAAATAGTTTTTTGTGTTCAACTATTGGTCCATATGTGTTGAATATAAAAGCTAGAGCTATCAAAGATTTATGGTTATCAATAGGTATTT
>VDFB02271358.1:321596664-321789907 GCA_007258455.2 Sequoia sempervirens | reverse complement strand
AAAGAATCCCACTCCCTCACATCCTAATTTTATCCTCATGTCATAACCCACTTAATGTGCATCATAAGCACTAAAATCAACTTTTAATCCTAGCCATACACATCACACAATTGAATTTTAATCTTTCCTATAAATCTAGCCTCGCATAGGCCATTTGGATCCATCTTCTTCTAGTATCCTCACTCTGCCAAAATTCTTTCAATCTTCTCATCTATCTATTTATCTTTTTCTATCATCTTTCATCTCAACTTTATACTTCAAAATTGAGCAATCAACAATCAAACCTTCAAAATCTTGCACTCTCATGTGAGATGGAGAAGATTAATGGAGATAAATTGAGTTTAACATGGATTTGGGTTTGCATTCGCTTGTTATTTTTATTTTCATGCTTGCTCGTACTCTATTGTGCTAGTTAGGTTTTGATATCTTGTTGTTTTAGTTTTATATCTGATTTTCCCTAACTACACATGAATCTCAAATTATTCCAAGTTTAGGTTTAGCTGATTTCAAAAAAAAAAGTGGCCACTTTTGACTCCCTTTTTGTGCACCATTTTGGTGCACTTACCTTGGGACACACTATGGTGTTGTGATACGATTAATTATTGTTGACATTAAAGACATGCTTTTGGACTTGCAATAAAAGTTTCCTTACTTTTTTATTAAGTGAAAATATAAATCCTTGTATGGATTGGTTATGACTAGTAAATAAAAGAATCATGTCTTAGGCATATCCTTAAACTAATGTTGAAAGACTTGTTTCTTGAAGGAGGTTGGGGTTTTGTTTCCCTTACTATAGAGTCATCTCACATAGTGTAAAAGCTATTATATAGCTCTTAAATGCAATGGGTTTATTAACTTCAAATAAATAAAATTTCCTTTTTAATAACTTCATCATAAGTTTTTAATTAATAGGGAAAATAGGTTTTGAAGGGACCCAAAACCCTTTACATCAAAATGTGCAAAAAAGGGATAAGCACATCCAACCAACAGCCAAATAAGTAACCAACAAAAATCAAAACAAACACCAACAAGTTATTTCATATTCTTTATGTCAACAAACCCATAATTCCAAGGGTAACATTTGGTAGCGGTGGGTCATTTTGTAGCCAACAACCAAGGTTCAAAACTCCTCAAGGGTCTTCCCCACCACATCAACAACTAGATTATCGACCCGAGGAGACCCCAGAAATGGTGGGGCTTCTTGCCTATAGAGCCAACAACCAAAGGCTCATACCCTTGATATCATACAATTTTTTTTTTTTTTTGAAAATGGAGCTCTCCTTGGGTGGTAGTGGTGGCGGTGTGATTTTTTCAAATTTGGTGAAGGCAAGAAGTCTTGGTACAGTGGTTGGCATTAATGGCAAACAATTTTCTAATGGTAGGGTGATGTCATATGGTTCCTTGGCTGATGGTAAGCAGTGTGGGTCCCTATTTTGGAGAATGCATGCTCGAGTGAGAAAGGGGCCCCCAAGGCTCCTTTTATTTCACACTCTTCCTTGTCCTATTCTGAGTCAGACATTCATGTTGCTGAAAAGGCTGGATGTGGTCAATTTGGAGCTAATACATACATGGGCATCAAATCTTCTTGTTCGAGGCCTCAACTTCCTACTAGTGACAAGATGGAGTGTGGTCTATCCTCGAAAGCTACTCTCAAGTGGTCAAATTTGTTTGGTGTGAAAACCAAAGGTAAAAGTTCATTGCCTCCTGTGGGTTTTCATTCAAATGCTTCTACTAGTGAGTTCTCTATCTTGGTCCTTGATTGCATTGTGGAGAAGATCATCTCAAACATGGATATGACATTGTTGGGTGAATATTTAGGACCTTGTCCTCATATTGAACTAGTCCATAAGTTCTCCTTGAACTGTTGGCATCCTAAGGGTCAGGTGGATGTAGCAGCTATGGCAAAGGATTTTTTCTCCTTCTCTTTCAACTATGAGGATGATCTTATTTTGGCCCTTACGGGTGGACCTTGGTTTATTGGCAAGTCATCACTAGTGTTGAAAAGGTGGGAGCTTGGGTTTAACTTGAGTTCATGTTCATTTTTGGTAGCTTCGGTTTGGGTGAGGCTTCCAAGCCTCCCACTTGAATTCTAGGATGAAGATTGTTTTAAAGGGATAGCTAAAAACTTTTCCAACTTATTTTCTATTGATCAAATGATTGCTTCGAGAAAGTTCCTGGTGTATGCTCATTTTTGTGCGGATGTTGATCAGTTAGTGGACCTTCCTTCAATTGTGAAGATTAACTCTAAACTTGGTGTTTGGGAGAAAATGGTGGAATTTGATTCCATTCCATTTTCTTGTTTTGACTATAAGAAAGCTAGGTATTGGGGAAAAAAATGTCCATTGAAGGTTCAAAAGCCCCTGGTTAAGCAATAGAGGGAAAAGGAGCAAGTTGAAGTATCATAAGGTGATATCAAGGCTTTATTGGGAAATGTGGAGTTGAATATCAAGGAGGATGCATCTGTGGATATCTTCCTAGAGAAGCATAGTGAGGTCCCTGAGTTTGGTCAAGTTCAAAATGAGCATAGTGTGGTTCCTGAGTCTGGTGAAGTTCAAAATAAGGTCTCTAATGAATATGTTCTTCCAGTTCCTAAGGGAGTTGAGGAGTTGGTGAATGGTTTGGTGGTGGCTGATTTTCCCTCTCCTTCTAGAGAGTTGGGAGATTTGAACTCAGTTGTGGACTACAAGGTTACTTCCCCTTTAGTGTCCCAGGAAATTAGGGGTTTGAGGGTTCCCCCTATAACTAGTGATTCTACCTTTGTGGTGGAAGGATATGAAGGATGTTTGAATTGAAAATCCTCTCAGAGGGATGGCGGTGACTTTGTTGATCCTCCATAACGGTGAAAGGAGAAATAGAAACACTCATCCCTAGAGGCACCCAAAGAAAGAAAGATCTAACTATGGTTTATATCTAAGAGGTAAGGGTCACCCTATGTCATGTCCCCCGAAATTGTAACACTAAACTATCAAGCGTCTAAAGACAAATAAATAAATAACATACAAATAATTGTTAAATTCCAAACATGAGTAATTACGATTTAAATATAATTATAATTACCGTTAGAAATATTATAATTATAAATATAATATTAATGATAAATATGAGAATTATCAAATACACAAAATATAATATACAAATTATGAATGAAATGTAAAATACAAAATATTAAACAATACAAGCAATTGATATTCTTAAACCATTATTATAATAATAAAATATTAGCATATAAAATAAATATCAATATATATATATGGGATGTAAGTCTGAATATTGCTATAAATAAAGATAATACAATTATAATAATTATTATTACAATAAACATCCAAATATATATATATATATATATATAAATATATTTAGCAATTTAAATATCACTATAAATAATATTATAAATATCATGCAACTATCAAATAGAATAATTGGTATAAATACAATTATTAGTAACTAATTAATACCAAAATATTCACCAAGCAATTTATTTATCTACAGCTATTTATACCCGATATTATTTGCAAACTATTATTAAGTGATGCTAAGTAGCGATTGCTATATGGAATCGCATGAGTCAACCGAAAAAGCTTTACCAATCAGAATTTGATCAAAGGCAACAATCAAAAGATATGACTTTTCAAAAGGTAACACCCTTGCAAGGTATTTTAGAAACCACGCCTTTTAAGAGGAGGGAATGGAGGAAAGAGGAGGACATCGAATGAAGAAAAAGCTGACATATCTCTGCAGTCTGATAACAGTAAGGGCAATGCAAGTCTAAAAGGAGAAATAGAAAAGTGACGGGCATTAAAAATAGAACCAAAGAATCATTCACGTGGCTGAAGGTAGAAGTCACCGCTGGAATGATAAAGGGCAGACTGGTCTACATTGGCAAATCGGTTTAGACAAGTAAGTGATGCCTGATGTCAGCGCTTGGCCTTAAGGCAGTTAAAGGCAAATAAATAGGAATAAACCAGAGTTAAGGATTAGTCAATAAGTAGGACTGACATGTATCTTTAGCAGGCATGTGCGGTAATTATTTATATAGACAAGATCTAAGATAAATAATATGGAGGAGTATATATATATATATATAGGAGATAAGAATAGAATAAATATATATTAGTATCAATAAATATAAGTGAGAATAATTAATGTAGATCAATACAAATAAATAATTATATATAAATAAAAGAGTGATTATATAGAATATATGTATATTATTTACAACTATCTAATGATAATGATTGTAGTAACTATTGAGTCTTGCAAATAAAAATGACTCTATTCGTTAAGAGAATTCCATTTACAGGAGCTTGAAAAGATATTTAATGTCTAATGTACTTATGTAGCAACTTATAGAAGAATCATACATGGTAGGTGCAAGTGGGAAATGAATAATCCTTTGACAAGAATCAAATATTTATACCATCTTTGACCTTAGCAGATGTTATTATTGGAATTTAATGATCTCTAACATTTATAATGCCTCTTTGAGAAACACTTTGAGTGCAAGGTTCGGGTTCATGTGCTTTCACCCAAAAGGGATCATTACACCCTCCATCCAAGGTTACTCAGGATAAGGAAATCAAAATGAATATAGATGATGGTATTCAGAGGAATTTACCTGAGATCTTCTCTAAGAGCACCCCTCTTAAGTTCTCATGAAGATTATCTCTTGGAACTCGATGGAGTTAAATCACCCTCACAAACATGATCTCCTTTCTTACCTAGTAAGGGATCATATACCTAATATAATTTTGATTCAGGAAACTAAAATGGGGATAGACAAGTTAAGTAAAATCAAGAATAGGCTCATGCACTATTCTGAGGTTGTTGGGGTGTCTGGAGATATTGTCACTTTTTGGAATCCAAAGGTGAGTCAAGGTTTGGCTCTTTTTGAATATTTTAATCATGTGGCTACTTCTTTCAAGAATTTTAGGGATAATTTTTCCTGGACTCTCTCTAATATATATGCTCCTAATAGTAAGGGTGCTAGGAAGAAATTTTGGGAAAGTCTAAGCTCTTTTAAATCTTAGTTTTCTTTTAATAGTTGGTTGATTATGGGGGATTTTAATACCCCCTTAAATGATTCTAAGAAGAAGGGGGGTCCCATATTACAGATGATAGCAGGTTTGATCTTATGAATCTTATCAATGGCAATGCCCTATTTGATTTGGATCTTCAAGGAACTTCTTATACTTGGATGAATCAAAGATTTGGTGAGGCTTTGATTTAGGTTAAGCTTGAATAGACTCTTCTCTCACCTGATTGGTTTCATTCTTATTCTTCTACTCTCTATGCCCTGACTAGGTTGGGATCTGATCACTTTCCTCTCTCCCTTTTAGCGGAATTGTTGGGTAGAAGGAAACACTTTCCTCTCAAGTTTGAGAAAATGTGGACCTGTCATCCTGGGATCAAGGACAAAATTGAATTGTGGTGGAATATTCATGTTGATGGTTCTGGTATGTATAGGGTGGCTAAGAAGTTGGCTAATGCCAAATTCAATGTTTGTAAGTGGAATAGGTCATCTTTTGGTCATATTTTTGATGAAATTTTCTATCAAGGAGGAGATTCAAACTTTTCAATAATCTATTCAATTGAATGGTTATGATCCTACTCTTATTTAGCATGAGAATCTTCTTCTGTCTAGATTGCATAACATCACGGAAAAGGAGGAATTCTTGAAACAAAGGTTGAAGGTCATGTGGTTAAAAATTGGGGACATAAATACTATGTTTTTCCATCTTTCTAAGCTGAAGCATAGGGCCTCAAACAGTATCAATTCTATCAAGTTCAACAATCAGGTGCTAGACAATGATGAGGATATTATGTTGGCTACTACCTCCTTCTTTTCTGACTTGATGTTTGTGGATGATGTTTTGGACCCTACTTGTCAACATGACCTTTTAATGGACATTCCTCACATCATCTTTGATGACCTTAATAGGAAGTTGGTTCACATACCTTTGGATGATGAGATCAGAAGTGCAGTTTTCTCTTTTGAAGGAAGTAAGGCACCTGGGCCTGATGGATTCCCTATGTTCTTCTTCCAGTCTTTTTCGGATATTGTGGCCAAAGATGTCTTGGATGCTACAAAAGAGTTCTTTGGCAGCAATAATATTTTGAGAGAATTGAACTCCTCTTTTATTGTTCTAGTTTTGAAGAAGCTTGGGGCTTCCTCTTTTGGGGAGTTTTTTCCCATATGCGTGTGCAATTCCATCTATAAGATCTTCTCTAAAGTGTTGGTGGTGATATTACAGAAGCTTCTCCCTCAAATCATTTCAGTTCAACAAAATGGTTTTGTGCCTGGTAGGAAAATCCTTGATTCAATCCTTATTGTTCATGATAACATCCATTCCTTGACGGTTAATAGACATGTAGGTTTTCTTTTGAAGTTGGATCTTCTCAAAGCCTATGATAGAGTTGATTGGGGGTTTCTCCTTAAGATTATGAAAGCATTTGGATTTGGGCAGAAGTTGGTGTTGTTGGTTAGGAAATTAATTTCTACTCTGAATTTTTTTGTCTTAGTCAATAGATCCCCCTCTCCTTTCTTTAGCTGCTTGAGGAGTTTGAGATAGGGAGACCCCATTTCTCCCTTTCTCATTATCATTTATGGTGGAGTCTCTTGGGAGATTAATTCAGAGGTCAATTAATTATGGTTTGTTGGCAGGTCTTTCTCATTTATCTAGCAATCATATATGATCCCACCAACAGTTTTTGGATGAAACCTTCATCCTTGGTGAGTCTTCCATCAAAGAGGCTAAAGCTATCAGACTTATTTTGCAAAAATATGAAGTTCCTTCGAGGTAGAAAATCAATCTTCCTAAGAGTACTATGTTTTTTCTCAACACTCTTGAGCATAGGCAGCATAGAATTGCGAGGATTTTGTAATGTCAGATTGGGGATTTTTTAGCTTCTTACTTGGGCCTTCCAATGTGTTCTAATGTTGTTCCTAACTCTTTCTAGCATGGTTTGGTTGATTAGTTTAATTCTAAGTTGGTTGGGTGGAAATATGCTTTATTAATCCAAGCTAGGAAAGTTCATTTGATCAAATCTACTTTTCAAAATCTCCCAGTTTATGCTTTGAGTCTCTTTTAGATGCCTTGGAAGTTTTTTGAGAAGATTGAAAGTATTCAAAAAAAATTCCTTTGGTTAGGGGTTGAAGAGAAGAAAAGGATGCATTTGGTGTCTTGGGATGATGTTTGCAGGCCTAAGAAGGTTGGAGGTTTAGGTATTCATAAAATCAAAAAATTTAACCTCACCTTATTAGCTAAGCAACTTTGGAACCTTATCTCTGGAAACAGTGAATGGGCTTGTATTTTCTCTAGTAAATACCTTTGGGGGGTGGATCGTATCAGGGATCTTCTTGCTAGTGGTTTTACCCCCCTTCTGGTTCTTCCCTATAGAATTTCATGATTAAATCCAAAAGTATTATCTCGAAGGGGTTGCGGTGGAAATTATGGAATGATAGGAGGATTCTCTTTTGGGAGGATTGGTGGATTGGTAATGACCCCCTGAAATATGAGCCATGGGATCTTCCCTTTAGGGACCTTTGTATTCGTTATTTTGGCATATTTTTTGTTGATTACATTGTTGATGGTACTTGGAAAAGGCTTCATGTGATTAATCTTGGCCTGGAGGTTCTCTACAAAGCTTTATCTTATGTTCATATTCCCTCCTTTTCCCTGACTGATAAGGTGATGTGGTAGTTTTCTTCAAGTGGTGATTTTTTGTTTCCTAGACATTCTCTAACCAATGTGCTTTTATTGGTCTTGTCCCATTTTGGGCGTCTCTTTGGGGGTGATCCCACAATACTGTGTATCACTTTTTTCCCAAGATGGACATTTACATCAATATTTTTAACCAAATCTTCTAAGACCTATAGCAGCTAAACCATTAATAATTTCATGATGATGCAAACTAGTGATTTGTGGAAATTTCTATGTAGATTCTAAATATATATTTTTTAATTTTTTTTGAAATAAATTATGAATCTTTCAACATCTCCTTTAATAACTAGTTTTAAATAGAAAGAAACATTTTCAAAAGTAACGTTTGTGTCATAAAACATAACTTTTTTTCTATAAAGGATAAAATTCTAATTTTTGATATATAGATTCTCAACATCATATAGAGGGAATGAATATTTTTTCATAATTTTTTGTTACTTTTAAAAAAAAAAATATTTCTAAAGTCACTGTAACTATAATTTGGACATATGTGTGTGTCGTATAACATAACTTGTTATGTATATGCCAAAATCTTTTTTTTTGGTGAAACAAGAACATTAATATGAAGGGAACAAATATTTTTGAAATTTTTTTATAGTGTTTTACTATTTTTAAACCTCTACAAAACAAAGAGCTCGATGTTCAGAGAAAAACCTATGTTTGAAAATTAAATACATGATAAAATGAAAACATATCAAAATTATACTTGTTAGAAAGCTCGTTTCGAGGGCTACAATCTTGCAAAATATCTTGTCAAGTAAAGCTCATTTGTAGGTCCAACCCAAGGTTTGAAATTGAAATTTCTGAGTAGATTTTAATGTAGATACAAAAAATTTCATTTTTGGCACCTTCATTAGAAGGTACCTTTGATAGAAGGTCCCCATGCAAAAAATTCCATTTATAGCAAAAAAAATATTTTATGGAAAGTACCTTCTATCGAAGGTCCACCTTTTGTCGAAGGTCCACCTTTTGTCGAAGGTCCACCTTCTCTTGAAGGTATTTAGTTGCATACCTTCATTCAAAGGTACCTTCGATTGAAGGTTTTACTTCGCTCGAAGGTTTGCAATTAAATTTAGCCTAACCACTCCAAAAATTTCCTCTTTCCAAAAGCGAGACACAACTTTGTGATTTCACCCTTGGTTCCCTAAGCTGATTCTTAAAGTGATTTTTTTTGGTTATTTTTCCAAAACAAATTTCTTACTATTGATAACCTTTTGAAAATAGGTTTTATGATGCCTAACAGATGTTTTCTTTTTGAAGAGAATGCAGAGGATATGTATCATCTTTTGGTTGGTTGTAGGTATGTCGGGGATGCTTGGGCCTATGATCTCTCTCTTTAGAACTTGTGCTAGGTCTTCATGTCTTCTATTGGGGATTTGTGGTCTCAATGGTCAGGTCTATCTTCCAATCCATCTTTGGACTTCATTTGGTCTCTTACTCTCCCTCATGTGGCATGGGCAATTTGGTTGGAAAGAAAAATAAATAAAATTAGGGATGCTTCCCTTCCCCCAATCTTGTTATCTTATAAGATTTTTGCTTCCATAAAAACAAATCTTTCTGACACGTCCTTTTAGAATGGGCCTAAAATTGTTGTTTCTCCTTGTGACTCTCTTGTTGCCCAGAATTGGAACCTTCCCTAAAATTTATCTTCCTTTGAGGAAAGGTAAGGCTTCTAGGAAGGATTTTTTTTGGAAATCTCCTCATGTTGGTTGGGTGAAATTCAATTTTGATGAAGCTATGAAAGGTAATCCAGGATCTGTTGGTTGTGCAGGAGTGTTGCATGAATCTAATGGTAGGTTTCTTTCCATGGTGGCACTCCCTTTGAGAACCCAAACAAACCACTTCGCAGAAGCATTAGCTACCTACCATGGTCTGAAGATGGCTCAATCTAAAGGCTTCAACAAGGTGTGGATTGAGGGTGATTCCTTAAATGTTATAAATTACCTTAAAAATACTACCCCTCCTTATCGGTCTATAGAACCTATTATTCTTGATGATTTGGCTATTTCAATTCCTTTGAGAAATGTTTCATATCTCACATTTATCGTGAGGGTAATTACCTTGCGGATAAGTTTGCTAATTATGAGTTTCATGAAAATAAATTTTGGGATAGGATTGACCCCCTCCCCATCGACATCAAATCTATTGTCAATCATGATATGCGAGCCACTTAGGGAAGGGGTTCCCTTCATGATTAGTTTAAATCACATGTTGATTATCATGTGCAAAATTTTGGATCAAAGTGTGATTTCTTAGGGGGTAATCCCTTGCATTTTAATGATGTGGCAGGGGTCCATAAAGATTTGCATTTAAGGATTATAATTACCTCTAGTCATTTCGGTGCTTCCACATGGATTGTGGGTGTTTGAAATGCCTATTCCTTCTTGAGGCTTATTCTATTTTGTATCCTCTACAAATACTTGAAGTTGTTGTGGCTCTGCTCTGCGGTTGTCATGGGAGGTGAGAGGAATTGTATTGAGCCAATTTCCCGTGACTCTCCCAAAAGAAACAAGAAGATATGGGGGTTGTTGTGAGGCTAGATTAGGACAATAGATCCTAACAACTATTCTCACCATGGTTTTTACCATATTGGGTTTTCCACATATATCTAGTGTTATGTGTGTATGTAATCTCTGCATGTTTTTCTTAGAATCTACTTAAGGGTTAAAATAATTTTTTATTTGATCTACTGATTCACCCCCCTCTCAATAGATTGTTGTGTTCCAACAGAAATAAGAAAAATATCACATGCTTGCAAAACCAACAATACACCAAAATTGAAAATAAAAATAACATATTTGGGTGTGTAGGATTGCTCTTGCATCAATCCCTTTAGTTAATTCATCTTTATGTTTGTAACCTAACTCTAATTTTACCCTTTTCCAAGTAGATTTCTTAAAATTCTAGCTATGATCTTGCCCTTAGATAGGATTGTTGGTGCAATCCCATCTTCCTTAATCAAAGCTAAATTTTATTTCTCTCAATTTGAACCCACTTAAAAATATGAGCAATACCCATCATCAAGTGCACGTGAAATGTTCAAATTAACACTTAGGATTCAATTTAAAGATAAATCCTAGTGGATTTTAAATTCAAATTCAAATTCATAAGAGTGCATCCATTTGCATTGTTATCAAGCATTACAATAATATTTCATGTTTGAACATCTATATATTTTAGATAGTATTAGTCATCTTCCATTTTGACATCCAATTTCTTCATATGCATATTGTGAACAACAACAATACAAGGATTGAATTAGGTACAAATAAAATAGCAAACTTTAATCTTAACATAGCAAACCCCAAAATATGTTCATTAAGATTGACTTCACTCCTACTTTAGTATTGTAAAGATGCATGATTCACGAGTAGGGAACAATTAGGAATGCAATCATAGAAATTAATCCTAGGTTAGGTGGTTTGAATTGTACTAGTGATTTCTATAAGGAATAAAAGGGAATGGAATTTATGCTAATCTTGAGAGAAGTAGTGCACAAAAAACTTTAAAATCATATCTAAACTATTACATAGACTATGCAGAAACACATGTAGAAGCATAAAACACATAACACTAATATTATGTAGGAAAAAAACTCTTTCAAGAGAAAACCTCGACACTCAAAAAATATATTATCAAATCAAATAAGAAATCACAACACACTTGCAAAGCAAGCTTTTAAATGAGTTTTACCAACATCGAATTCTAGAGTAATTTCAACAATATTTTGGCAATTATAAATTGATACATATATACTACAACTACAACTCCAACACTCAATTTATAGGAAATCAACAACTTAGAAATTGTCAATAATTTTACAAACAATACACTAAATCCAACTATTGGTATGGTTCCCAACTAGGAACCCAATTCTAATGCCCACCTAGGAGGATTCCACATTATGGATAAAAATAGTAAATCAATAATGCCTCTTACAACTATCATGGTGCGTCGTAAGCATCCACCTGACATGGGTGCCCAAATTATAACTCTTACTACCAAAATAGAGTTGCATATCACATGCAAACACTATCATAATGTTGGTCAAGATTCTAAAGTAACTCCCCTCTTACAAGCTCTTATGTGTCATAATGTTGTCATAGGATCCCACACAATTAGGGCATCCCAAATCTACTTAAAATAGACTCTTTAAATATTCTCTTACAACATCAATAAAGTACTACACTAATATAAAACTACCTCAAATTTCCACACCCTATTTTCATGTGAGACTAATTTAAATAATATAAAATATAATAAGATGCAAGAAAATACTAAATAATTTTAATAATAAATCTAAAAATATTGCACAGTTGAAACAACTTAATTCTTAACAATCACATCTAATTAATTTGTAGAGTAATAAAAACATCTATTCTAAAAAATAATAACATTAACTAAATTGCATCGCATTAATTCCTCCTCCTCATTTAAAAAATTAAAATTATTTTGACTCTTCATTTTAATTTAATATTTAGTTATCTTATGCATAACTTAGCTCTTCTATTAATCTAAAATTTATTTTGTTTAATAATTTTTCATTAATTCTTATATTAAAATAGTAAGTTGGAAGTAGGTAATCTTTTATTTCTCTTAAGTTTTATTTAAATATTTAGATTCCTTTAACTTGAAGTGGTTGAAGCTTTGACTTTGTGAAGGACATCATGTTTTGGTGGTTTATTCTCTTTCAACTAATCTTTTCATATTGTTCATCTAAAATCTTGATATTGATTTGAAATGTTGTTTTCATTTTTCCTTTCTTTACTTCTAGTAGGTTATATTTGTAGAGCTATGAATTTAACATTAAAATAAGAAAATAGTTAAAATATTTTTTATTTTTTTGGTGAAGTTGAATAGTTTTGAATGAGTTTATCGAAGATGATAAAATCTTATTTTATATAAAATCCCTTGACACTAAAAGAAATAAGATTGAGATGATATTGTATATAACTTAAATAGAATAGACACCTTAATTCTTAATATTAGCTAATTTTTTTTTGAATATTCATACACTTATAATATAAACTCACAATACCAATAAATTATTAAATAATTAAAGATATATATTTTTTAAATAAATAATCAATATTTTTAAAAATATATTATCTCAATAATGAGATACACATATGTATCATATTCACACTGTTTATAAGAATATAAAATAACATTAAATTATGTGAATACCTTAAGGTATAATTTGCTTACTTTATAAACCACTTTCTCAATGATGACCTAAATTTTAAGTATTTTTTATTAAAAGAATGATGTTCATCTTAGCTAATTAAATTCAATGTACCCGTTGAAAAATAATAATTCTTAATGGCGTTTGCGTGCTCTGCAAGCTGAGCTAGGGCGACCGTGCCCTAGCTCGTTCTCTGTGTGTTGCTCGCTTCTGCGTTGTGGGGGGGGTTTTTTGAAGCTATCGGGGCTGTGGTGGTGGGGTTTTTTTCTTTTCTGGAGGCCTTCTTGCTACTGTTTGGGTGGCTTGTGGGTGGAAGGGTTTTGATCCTGCCCTTGGGGTCTTTTCTTTTTTCCATTTCTTGCTAAAGTGTCCTGGGGGTTTGCATGCCTGCTGGGGATCTTGTTTTTTGCTATGCCGGGTGGGGAAACATCTGGGGTTAGCCCCAAATTGGATTTCCGTTCAGCATTTGGTTCGAAGCCTTCGGCGCATGGAGTGAATGTTTTTGATAATACGCTGTTTTCTTCAGAGATGGAGATGAATGATCTAGGATCGGTTAATGGTTCCCGAATTACGAAGATTAATGGGTGTTTGGAAAGATGCAAAGAGCGACCGAAGCTGATTATCCCGATGGAAATGCTTGCAGATGATATTGAATACTATTCAAGGCACTCTTTTTATTGCAAGTTCATGGGTTTGAGAGTCTCGCTGCATTTTTTGGAATCCTGGGCTCAACGGACTTGGATGCCGGAGGGGGAGATGGAGATTAGGCTCCTTGCGAACAACTTTTTTATGGTCTCTTTTGATTGCATGGCAGATCGGAATAAGGTCTTCGAGGGTGGCCCCTATTTTTATAACCAGGTGGGTTTGTTTATCAAGCCATGGCATGCTGGCTTCAACCCGACTGAGGCAATACCGAGTCGGATTCCAGTTTGGGTTCGGTTGCCGTGGTTTCCAGTTGAGTGTTGGCGGGATGATGTGTTGCATTTGGTGGCTTCAATGCTCGGTAAACCTATTGGGTCTTCACAACAGACGCAGTATAAAAAGGTAATGACTTTTGCTCGTATCTGTGTAGAAATTGATTTAAGCAAGCCACTGCCAGATTCTGTTGAAGTGAGTGCTGGATCATATACTTGGGTTCAACAGCTAGATTACGAAACCCTACCTTTTCGGTGTCGTCTTTGTCATGAATATGGTCACTTGCAGCGTAGGTGCCCTAGGGCTAAGCCTGTGGGGCCCCAACCTTCTCAGCCTTCTCGTAATCCTCCTAGGACTGATAATGGTAAGGAGCCTATTCCGGGTGATGGTAATGGAGATGATGGTTATGTCCCTGTTAAGGCTCGCAATAGGAATCGGGGCCAGAAGCGGACCTTGAGGGAGAGGCAGGATGATGAAACTTTTAATAGGTTTGAGGTGCTGGATGATCTCAGCCAGGAGGAAGTGAATCCGGGGTTGCTGAACTTGGATCAGGGAACTTTGGGTACAGGACAGGATGGGCCACCATTGGAGGCCATGCAGGATGTGCAGGAGATTGGGGTTGGGCAGATGGATACGGATCAACAATTGATTGTCCAGACTGAACAAGAATCTTCTATTGGAGCTTCGAAGAGTGGTGGAGGTGGCTCCCCATTGCCCCTGAAAGGTGGCAAGGATGTGGGGAAGAGCTCTTTGGCCTCCTCTCGTTTAGGTATTCAGCAAAATGAACTGAAGAAAGGGGTTGGTGACAGGACTTCCAAGCTGGGAAGGAAAAAGGATATGGAGAAGATTAAATTAACTGGGGAAACTTTGGTGGAGTCAGGGTCAGTCAAGACTCTTGATTCACATTTTTCATGCCCCCAGAAATGATTGTTCTCTCATGGAATGTAAGGGGCTTGAACAGTGGCCCTCGACAAAAAGTTGTTCGTGATTTGGTTAGGAATCATTCTCCGGATGTTCTTTTTCTTCAGGAGACTAAATTATCTGTAGATAATATGTTGGCCATGGCTCCTAAGCTGTGGAAATATGGTGAATGCCAGTGTGTGGGGGCTCTTGGTGCTTCTGGAGGGGTGGCTTGCTTTTGGAACCCTCGGAAGATTTTCCCCCTATGGTGGATGTCCTCTAGATCCTCTATATCCCTTGTCGCCTCTTGGTATGAGACTGGTGAGTGTATTCTCCTCTCTAATGTGTATGCTCCTATTGAGTTTCTGGGTAAACAACTTCTATGGTCCCATCTTCGTTTTGTTCGTAGCTTAGCTCCTTACCATCCGTGGGTTATGGCTGGCGATTTTAATGCTATTGTGGAATTGTCTGAGAAAAGAGGTGGAATTCCTAGGTTGGAGCCTTCTGCTCTGTTATTCAGAGATAGCATTTCTGAATTAAATCTTATTGATGTTCTACCTAGTAATGGTCGCTTCACTTGGAATAATAGGAGAATTGGTGAGAGTTGTGTTGCTGAGAGGCTAGATCGTTTCTTGGTTTCCTGTTATTGGGTTGGAAACTTATGGTCCACTCGATCTGAAATTCTTGATTGGAGAGGTTCTGATCATTGGCCTATTAAGCTTAGTATTATCTCTGCACGGGGGCCTCGGTCTCCCTCATTCAAGTTCCAGCTTATGTGGTTACGGGATCCCACTCTTCATGATTATGTGGCTGAGTGGTGGCGGATTGGTAGACCAACTTTTGGTACGGCAATGTACACATTCTCCAAGCTTCTTCAGTTTGTCAAATATCAGCTTAAAAGGTGGAATCGGCAATGTTTTGGTAATATCTTTCATGCTAAGGTTGCCGCACAGGAGGAGTTGAATAATATTACGCGGTTGATTCGTGAGAATGGGGCCTCTGAGGATCTTCTAAGGGAGGAGGCTAAGACTTTGAAAGTGGTTGAGGAATTTGAATTGCGGGAAGAAATCTATTGGAAGCAAAAGGCCCGGGTTGAATGGTTACAGGAAGGTGATAAAAACACCGCCTTCTTCTTCAATTCTGTGAAGGATAGGAGGCATGGTAATTCCATTCCTTTTCTGGTGAATGATAGGGGTGAACGTCTTGCCTCGTTTCAAGAAATCTCTGCTGAGGCATCTCAGTATTTTGCTACTTTATTTAGGGAGGATTCACAAGGGGGCTCTGTTGAGGAAGCACAGGTTCTTTCTTGTATTCCTCAGTTGGTCTCCAGGGAGGCGAATGAGTATTTGTTGAAAGATATCTCTCTTGATGAGCTGGAGGGGATTGTGTTTCAGATGAAGAAGGGTAAAGCTCCTGGTCCCGATGGTTTCCCGATTGAATTTTTTCAGGAATTCTGGGATATCATAAAGTTGGATCTTCTGGCTGTTGTCCTTGAGTCCCAAAGGAATAAACAGATGCTTCGTGCTCTGAACTCCACCTTCCTTGCTCTCATACCCAAGTGTGAAGGGGCTGATAGGTTATCTCAGTTCCGGCCTATCTCTCTTTGCAATGTGGCTTATAAAATCATCTCAAAGTTATTGGCTGAGAGACTGAAGAAGTGGCTTAAAGTGTTGATTTCGGAGGAACAGAGTGGATTTGTGGCAGGTCGGCAGATTCTTGATGGGGTTGTCATTGCTACGGAGACCATCCACTCCATGGACAACTCCCATGAGAAGGCTATGTTCATTAAGCTGGATATGGCTAAGGCTTATGACAGGGTTAGATGGTCTTTTTTGCAGAAGATCCTTGTTGCTTTTGGTTTTGGTGAGGAGTGGATCCAATGGGTCATGAGCTGTGTCACGTCTGTTTCCTTCTCAGTTTTGATAAATGGAGATCATTCTGAACTTTTTGGTGCCTCTAGGGGTTTGCGCCAAGGGGATCCTCTTTCTCCGTATCTTTTTCTGCTTCTTGTGGAAGGCCTTGGTCATTTGTTGAAAAGAAGGGTGGAGCTTGGCATCATTCAAGGTTGGCGATGGGGTGGAGACTTGCCTCCGCAATCTCATTTGCAGTTTGTTGATGATACTGCCCTGATGGGGATGGCTACTGTTAGGGAAGCTACTAACTTGAGGCAGGTGTTGGACATATATCTTGTTGCTTCAGGACAATTGATTAATGAGGAGAAGTCTTCCATATTCTTCTTCAACACGCCGAGCCCCATATAGAGAAGAATTGCTAATATCTTAAGGTTTCAGATAGGGGTTCTCCCTTTGACTTATCTAGGTTTCCCAATTTCTGTTCGCCATCTTCCCAAGGGTTCTTGGCAGAATATTATTGATAAGCTCCGTGCAAAAGTTAATCATTGGACCCACAGATGGTTGTCTTTTGCGGGGCGGGTTCAGCTTCTCAAGTCGGTGGTGCAGGCTCTCCCTACCTACAGATGTATGCTTCAGGTGGCTCCGATGGGTTTTCTGAGGGAGTTGGATTCTCTTGAAAGGCAGTTCTTATGGGCGGGAAGTTTGGCTTCTTCCAAGTGGAGCCTGGTTAGGTGGGATGTTGTGTGCAGCCCAAAGCAATTTGGTGGTCTTGGTCTTCGACAGTCTGCGTTATCTGGAGTGGCTGTGGCTGCTAAGCTATTTTGGAGATGGT
Source organism: Sequoia sempervirens (assembly GCA_007258455.2). Lineage (NCBI taxonomy): Eukaryota > Viridiplantae > Streptophyta > Pinopsida > Cupressales > Cupressaceae > Sequoia > Sequoia sempervirens. Next base: position 321,772,501 of record VDFB02271358.1, on the reverse strand, counting down.
GTGTGGAACAGGATCAGCCGTGGGCCAGGATATTATCTCATAAGTATTTCCCGGGGATTCCACGGCAGGATCTTCCTCGTTACCCTCTTGAGGGGAAAGGTTCAGTGATTTGGAATACTCTTCAGAAGGGTGCAAAGCTTATTAAGGAAGGTTTATTTTGGATCTGTAGACGAGGAACTGAAGCTCTCTTCTGGTCGGATTCTTGGGATGGATTCCCTCCACTTACTTCTCAGTTCCCCAATCTACTTCCTTTGTGCCAAAGATTTCTCGAGGCTGGCTGGGCTAGGGTGAGTGACTTCAAGTCTGTTGCTTCTTTTGGTCAGTTGGAGGTAGCTCATTGGAAGGATCCCGCAGAGTGGCCAGATTTGGGACTTGCGGAAGAAAGTGCTGAGCTTCACAAGATTCTTCATAGTAGGAGTTGTAGTTCTCTTCTGGAAGAAGATATTCTTGCTTGGACCCATAATCCTAAGGGGGTTTACTCTGTTGCTTCTGGTTATTAGGTGTTATTGGCTCAGAAGCTAACTGGGGCAAAGGTTCATTGGTGGAAAAGGGTGTGGAATAAACTCTCGTGGCCTAAATGCAACTGCTTTGTTTGGACTTTGGCTTGGAATAGGTGCTTGACCTGGGATAACATTCGTAAACGGGGATTTCAAGGACCTTCAATTTGTGTTTTGTGTGGGGGAGCGGAAGAGGATTCTTCACATTTGTTCTTTCGGTGCCCCTTTGTTGTGCAGCTTTGGCATTGGTGGTGGGAGGTGTGGAAGCTTCCCTGTATTCATGCGTGCTCTTTGGTTGAATTCTGGGATAGTATGGGAAGACCTCCTTCTATGGCTTCCTTTTTGCAGGAAGTTTGGTTCGTGGGCCCTACCTTTCTGCTTTGGCAGATTTGGTTGGAGCGGAACCGCAGAATTTTTCGTGATCAGAAGTTGGTGGGTCGGCAAGTTTGGATGCGTATGCTTGGAATGGTGCAGGAGTCTGTTTTAGCTAAATGTGATGTGGTTTTCCCCTTGGAGAGAGGTGATGCTGAGTTGGTGGCCAGACTAGGTCTTCAAGAAATTCATTCATCTTTTGTCAGTTCTAGGAACTGTAGGCATGGGAAAAAGAGGGTCCAACGGGTTGGAAGGTGGTTACCTCCTCCCAATGGATTTTTAAAGATCAATACTGATGGTTCTTCTAGGGGAAATCCTGGGCCTGCTGGAATTGGTGGGGTTGGCAGGGACTCAGCTGGTTCGGTGATTTTTCTATTCTCTATACATGAGGGGGTGAAGACTGTTAACTTCATGGAGGGTCTAGCAATTCTTCATGCTATGGAGAGGGCCCTTGCTTTGGGATGGAGAAAGGTTATATGTGAAGCTGATTCACAGATTTTGATTAATCTCTTGAATGAGCGAAAGATATCTGATATAAATTGGCAGTTGGCTTCGGTGGTTCAACGGATTCTTCAAGTTAGTTCTCGGATGGAGGAGGCATCCTTTGTTCACATCCCAAGGGAATGGAATCGTGCTGCTGACTGCTTGGCCAAATGGGCCTTTGAGCAAGATAGTGGTTGGAAGGTTGAGGATTGGGATCAAGTTAACCCTGAGTTGCATCTGGATTTAGACCGGTTCTTGGAAGAGGATAGGAGGATACATGGGGATAGTTGATTTTGTTTTATGTTGTGGGGTTTTCGCCTTGTTTTCTGGGACTGGGTCCCGTGGTTATTATTGTAATGCTTTTTTCTGATTTCTAATAAAGTTTTTACCCCTTTGATTTCAAAATTCAATGTACCCGTTACTATTTAATATGATGTCACCTTTCATTTATTTATATCCTAGTCATGTTAGGTGATCTTTAATTAAATACTTTTATTAAATGACTCAAATTAGCATACTTTTGTACATTTTAATAGTTAAAGAAGTTTTGACTTCTCTAAAAAAAATGGGGTTATCTAATTAGAATAAACGTTTTTAATGGGATGTTTGCTCAACCATTTAAATTTAGAAGTAGATTGATGAAGTAATTGACCTAAGGCAAATAATAATGAAAAATGTTTTTTTAAGATTTTGGTTGTTTAAAATATCTTGGAGTTTTATTATTCCTTTTATATTAATTTAGATTGATAGTGCAACAAATATGTATAGTAAATAAAAAATGTCAAGCATAATTTTGTATTGACATTTATTTGTTAAAAAAATTATAAGTATTTTTATATTGATTTTCAAATCCTCAATCTTTGGAATTTCTCAAAAGATTCATTAAGTTTTTTCTATTATTTGAGTAAATTGAAGATATTAACAATCATTCTAAAGTTCATCTAGATAAAGCTTGCTTGCTTGGTTATGAGTATATACTCAATTATGTTTTGTGTTATATTTTTAACAATATTATGACTTTTCTTTTTTATTACTAACATTCAACTCAAATATACAATCTAAAGTGTTGAATTGTCATTGAATTGTCATTGCAGAGACCCAATTATGAATATATACTCAACTATGTTTTATGTTATACTTCTAACATTCAACTCAAATATACAATATAAAGGGTTGAGCTTAATTAGTTAAAGCATTGAATTGTCATTGTGGAAACCGAATTTTAAATCTTTGTAAGGACATCTAATATGGAATTCTAACTTGTGACTCTTGGCATTCAATAGTTGAATTCTAATGTTGATGTGTGGTTTCTAAATAAGTGGATTTTGAAGTAGTGACTCTTGGTCTTCTATAACTGATTTATGGTGTGTTTTCTTATAAAAAGCTTAGAATAATCTATAATAAATGGTTGTAATAGCTTTTATTACTACTACTCATATGAATAAAATATTTGTAAACTATCTTCAATATTAAAAAAACTTAGATATGTAGGTTTTGAAGGTGTGATGAATTTAACATAAATAGGAGAGGGATCGATAGTGGTTTTCTTATCTTAGCACAGTTGGCCTTGCAATATGCACTAATGTTCCTAAATCATATATTATTTTGATTTTTATGCTAAGATATGCATATGCTTGAATTTTAAAATTTATATTTTAAGAAAGCAAAGCATATGCAATATTATGGAAGGGTTTTATTTTTTTACTTAATAAGGTATATTTAATGGGTTCATTGAGAAAATCAATTAGCCCCTTTCCTTTATTTACTAGCAACTTAGTGCTTCTTGTAAGATGGGGTTAGAAATCAAATAGCATAGACAAAGTGACAACCAACACTACTAAGCTATTAAACCACATCAACAAGAGAATACAAACAAAATGGAGATATCGAAATGAAAGCAAACAAAATAAAGCACTCCCCATATTGTAGTTGATTCCTTCTCTTACTCTCCTTCTTCTTGTTATGCAACTTTGCCCTCAAATTTGTTGAAATACTTGTGCAAAACCTACAAATGGTAGCAAGAAAGTTGGAGACAATTAGTTATTAAAGTGAAAATGGAGAAGGAAGATTGATTTTATAGACAACCTTTCGAATGGACGGCTAAGATTAATCTTCTAGAAACATTCCAAGATCAATGGATGGAAATGCATGAAAGGGAGGTTATGAAATGGATGGTTGAGATTAAGTCTCAGAAAAGATGCCAAGATGAACGGTCCAGAATTGATGCACCAAAAATATGCCATGCATGGAAAAACTATGACATCGATGACTATGACGCCTGACAGCTATGACAGACATGTAAGACATGTAGGCTATGACAAAAATAAATGTTATGACAAGGGATTATGACAAAGCATCTTTGACCAAGTGGTACATAAATAATTTATTTTAAATAATTTATTCAAAAATGGAGAGAGTGGAGGAAATGGACAATTTATTTGGAGAAAATGAAAAGAGGAGCATTTAATTAAATTTATCAATTTAATTAAATGGAGAGATGAAAATCAGACCTTAAATAATTAATTTAGATTAATTATTGAATAGGGGAGGTGGCATGGGATAGTTAAATAATTTTAATAATTATTTAACTATAGAAGAATTAAAGGACCATGAATAGATAAATAATTAATGGTAATTATTTAACTATAGATGAAAGGTGACAAAATAATTAAATAAATAATAATTTATTTAAATATTGAAGAAAAGGGAGAAATTAGTGACGCAATTAGTTTATTTAATCGATCAGGATAGAATAAAGATTAGAAAGTGAATTAATTAAATAATTATTAAAAATTATTTAATTAATAGAAGAATATGATCAAACATAATTGAATAACTAAAATTATTCAATTATCAAAGGATGAGGATGAAGAAAAATGACACTCGCAGGCTTAGGACATTTTTCATTGTCTACACTTCTAATTTTAGTATATGGAAATAAGAGAATCTCTTTTTTAGGTTCTAGAAGACACAACTACAAGAGGAGCATCAAAGATAAACACTCTTCAACTATATCAAAGTTGGAGGTTCTTTTTCATTTATAATTTTTCATGTATCTCTTCCTCTTTTGGAAATTGTTGCACTTGTGTCACAATGATAGTTTTCTAGCAATCAATAAATAGAACAAAAGATGCCCATTCAAGAAGTAAGTCCAACATCTATTTTTGATAAGGAAAATTAGGTTTTGAAGGGGCCCCGAAACCCTTTACAAGGATGAAAAAATGCCAAATAAACTAAGCAAATAAAACTAGTAGCCCAAAAAGACAAAAAGTTGACAAAAGATAAAACATCAGGAACCTGTCAGCAAAACAAGATCAAAAACATTAGCAACCCAGCTAATCCAACAAAAAGGAACACGTCAGATACAACATTTTATCCAAAACTTTCACCAAGGCCATATTCTCCTCGACGACCTCCTCCTGCATATCCACAACCTCTTTGATTTCATCCATAGAGACAACCTCTCTCTTTTTTGTTTTGCTTTTAGTCCTAAAGCACAACCCAACATTCACATCTTTCTCCATCATTGGAGAAAATTCCTCAATTTTATCCTCCTAGTTCAGGAAATTGATTTCCTCAATCACATTCTCTAACTCACCCAAGTCCAAAGGTTTACTCATCCAATTAAGAGATTTTTCGTTTAGAACCGTGAGACCCCTAGTTGTGGTCTTAAGAGAATTATTGCTGATATTAACCACTGTTCTTAAGTCCTCCATCATCTTACTAGTTCTCTCCTCAAGAATGGAAACATGGTCCTCTAAAATTTTATTGACCTGCATTTCCAGAGAGGAAATCCTCTCCTCATGAGAAGCACCCATACAATCAACATCATTAACTAGCTTGTCCAACATTACATTCATTGTTTTAACTTTTCCTTTAATGGCCCACTCCTTCTGATTACCACAGATCATAGCAACACAAATATCCTACTAATTTTTAACCTGAATATTAAACTCCTTAACCTCATAAAATAACCACTTTACCAGTGACAGCAAATTCCCCATCCCATCCTCGGCCATTTTGCAAAACATGTTCATATTCACATTATCCCAGTTAATAGGAGGTTGGTCATTCAGCTCAGGGTTACTAGGAGCTTCGTTCCTATCCAAATTCTACTCCTCCTCCTCTTCAATAGGGGAGTCCTTGACCTCCACTACATCCACCTTGATATGCTCCTTATTAGGCAAGTTAGCTAAATCATCTAACACTTCCAACCACTCCAATTTAACCACCCTATCAATAAGAGAAAACCCTTGAGAGTGCATGGTGGCATCCATCCCTTGTTCCATCCCTTGCATCTCCATAGGCCTAGGCCCTTTCTATCACTCACCAGAGCAAGCATAATCAACACCACCAGGATCCTCTGAGCATAAACCCACATCCACAGAATCCTTTAACTCAATTGCAGAGGAAATTTCCACCTTCCTAGGCAAAGGATCCCCAACAAAGGTATTCTCAACACCAAAATTCTCCACACCACCTTCTCTAGGACACAACAAGGGTTTGTCACTAGAACCAGGCACCACCTCCATTTTCTTTTTAACTAAAAGCTTTTCTTTCTTGGCACTTTTAGATTTAACTTTGGAAATCTTCCTCACAGACTTCGCCATGGAATCTCGCAACTCGACATCCATTTCATAGCCCTTGCTCCACTCTTCTGAGACCTCATTCCCTTCCTCAAAGCCACTTTCATCCATTGACATTTCCTCAAATTTTTACTATTCTTCCTCCGAACTCCCAACCCATTCAGCAATAGAGTCACTTGTATCATACCCAAAAAATTTAATGGCCTTCTTAACAAGGTTTTTGGAGAAACCAAAATTAACTTAAGCTTAATGAGAGAAAACATGAGATTCATAAAACCCTCATGTAAAACCACCTTCCTAGGGTTTTTCCTGTGATCTTCAATACTCTTTTCCATGGAAATTAACAAATAGAAGGGAAAAGAGACCTGCACCTTGTGCCTAAAATGATTCAGAGGCATGAAATGGTAGCTATAAATAACAGATAATCTACCTTCAAGTGTAAAATAGTACATTAAGGCCAGCACCAAGTCCCTCCATAATAGCTTCAAAGACTTGTGAGCATAGTCACCACTCCCAATTTCCCACATCTTCTTCTCGTCATACTTGAAGAAATTTGCAAAAGCCTTTTTAGCAACTCCTCTATCTCTGAAAAATTTCCTCCTAGAGATTGCTAGACCAGTAGCCTCCACAATGAACTCCTCATCAATTTTAAACTCAACTCCCTTATAATGCAGCGACCTCCTGTTCCAACCTTTCACAAAGAAGTCCGTAGCATCAAGGTCCAAACCTTACATTCTCTACATAAACTATGTAACCCCACCCAGCTGCAAATGCTCCCAGACAATAGGATTCTTTTGAAATTCCTCACAAGAACTTGGTTCAATTCTACATCGGTCTCCACCTATGGTGGTAAGAAAATATGCAGAACCCAACAACACCAAAGAGTCAAGAAAAAGAAAATGAAACCAAACTCTCCACCAAGCTACAAAAATTACACCCACAATACGTGTGGGAAATTCATTCAAGGTATTTCCTTGCTTACACTACCAGTCCTCCATCTTATGGAAACCAAGGAAATAATAATGAAACATACAGGCCAAAGGTTCCTCATGCACAATCCGACTATGAAAAATAATGAGGAAACTTTCCCAAAAAACCTCAATCTTAAAAACAAGACATTTGGTCATCATTAGATAAACATTTAAGATTAAGAGGAAGAGGAAGAGATTCAAACGAACCCCAATCAACTCTTTCCACCACCCCCACATTGGCTACACCATCAACCAACCTATTAGCTTCACAAAAAACATGAGACTTTAAATTCCTCAAAAGAATTTAAAATAATTAAAGAATCATTTATAAAATTAGAAATAGACCAAGACGGAGGGTGTTTTTTCAAGAGGAAATTTATAACATTAAGGGAATCCCCCTCCAACCAAAGTTTAGAAACCCCTTGATTTTTAGCCAAAACAAGGCCATGATAGGTAAGTCCAACATATATTTTGTGAGAGGATTTGCATGTTTTTATTGTGAAGTATAGGTACTCGATGGTGATATTATGGTATGTTATAACATACATATCAAATAGAGGTGTGGATTATAGCTTCAAATTTATCAAAAATATTGACATGTTATAACAACCCTTTTTATCTACTAATAAGTTGTTTTATATTTTGTAGTTATTTTGCTTCTCAAATCTATAGACAACTTGTTCAAATAGGTATTATCCAATTCAAGGACCTAATTTTTTCCAGTGTTGACACATTATTTGAGACTACTTAATGTACAATAAATAAGGTTTAATATATTTTAAGATACCAAGAAGAACAATGTGACACCCGTGGAAAACACAAAACACATTATTGTGACTTTTATATGTGAATGTGATGAGGACCACACCACCCAAAACCCACACAAATCACAACAATAGATACCAACACAAAAGATGCGAGACAAAAAAATAACTCACTTTATATTATTTTCCAGAAAATGAAATTACAGATTCAAAACTTACATGCTACAACCTCATGGGTTGGATTCATTACAACAAAATCAACTTCTAAAAAAATATATATATTACTCGGAGCCACAATCTGCACTAATGGAGCCACTGTACAACCTCCCACTTAAACATTTTTATTTTACCCCAATAACTTCCCTAAAATGTTCTAGAACATTCAACTTTCCCTTTTGTTTTGGCACCAAAAGTCTCGTTGTTTGATTTCTAGCCTAGGAAGAAATTTTAATGAAATTCACTTTTTAGAGGGGAAACTTCGCAGGGCCATAACTTTTGATTCGTGTGTCTGCTTTTCTATTATTGCATATCGTTGGAAAGCTTTCAAAGAGATATACACTGCATGAACCCACGTTAGGTCAGTTCGTCAAAATTTCAAGCTATTTCGAGGCATCTAAAGTCTTCATATCTGAATTTGAAGCTGCATTGGATAAATTTCTTGAGATAGAAACTTTAATATCTCCCAAACCGTGTAGGGTATGGAGATGATTCTTTCACAATAAAAAAAAAATTAGTTCTTCTCCTTGGGGTAAATTTTTAGCTCCATATGAGCCTGTTTAGGCCGACTTACTAAAAATAGTAAGTGACTATTTTTCGTTATTTTTGACTCTTGACTGTCTTACATCCATTAAGTGCCATCATGGAACTCAAAACAACTAAAGAAATTAAGGAATTTTTTTTTTTTGGCGATGCAAGATTTCCCTACACCGTTGGATGCTCCTTCATCAGACAACTAGGGTAATTTGAAAAGTGACCCTGTCACTTTTCAGGAGTTAGAGGAAAACCAAGACAGTTAACCTAAGCCTCAGACAACCACGATGAATCTTCAACATGCCTTCCTCTCCACTTCACCAAGTACTCTACATATTGCATGTTTCTCATGCTTCTACCCACATGACTATCCATAATTTCTTTTATCTCATTTTTTGAAGTAGGTGTTGGAATATTCCACTGTGCTTCTACTGTTTCTTCATTAATTCCCCCTTCATGATATTCTATGAAATCTAAAATGTTAAACACATGTGAAATATGAATTTCATCAGGCAACTCTACCTCATATGCATTTCTTGAATCATGCTTCTTCAGGATCTTGCATGGTCCAAAATTCTTCATCTTTAACTTGTATGTACCAACTAGAAACCTCTCCTTTCACAAATGAACCATGACTTCATCTCCTACCTGGAACTCCTTATGCCTTCTTTTCTGATCTACCTTGGCCTTATATTGTGAGTTCATCTTATTGATATGTTTTTTCACTTCTTCATGCAAATTCTTCAGGTGCTCAGCAAAATTTTCAGCCTCAACACTACTCTTCTCCCCCTTCTCCATCTTTCTCAGTTCAGAAGGAGTTCTTAGACTACTTACATACATAATCTAGAATGTTGATTTACCAGTGCTCCTATTGACAAAATTGTTGTAAGAAAATTTCGCTTGTGGTATAATCAAATCCCATCCCTTGGGCTTATCTCCTACTAAGCATCTCAGCTAGTTACCCAAACTCCTATTCACCACCTTCATTTTTCCATTAGTCTGTGGATGGTGTGCAGAACTAAACTTCAAATCTGTCTTCAACTTCTTCCATAATGTCCTCCAAAAATAACCAACAAATTTGGTATCTTTGTTTGAAACTATACTCTTTGGTAGACCATGTAGTCTCACCACCTCTTTGAAAAACAATTTTGCAACATGAATAGCATCATTGGTCTTATGACATGGAATGAAATGTTCCATCTTTGAAAATCTATCCACCACCACAAATACATGGAATATTTCCCTCTCTATGTCCTTGACAAGCCAAGAACAAAATCCATGCTAATATCCTTCCATGCCCTCTCAGGTATAGGTAATGGCTGATACAATCCAGTATTCTGACTTGTTCCTTTCACCATCTAACATACTCTACAACTTTTTACAAATGTCTTCACATCTTGTTGTAATTGTGACCAATAATAATTCTCACTAACAAGAACAGTGGTCTTATCTTGACTAAAATGTCCAGCCAATCCTCCACTATGCTTCTCCTTAATTAGATTCTCTCTCATAGAACTCCTTGGAATGCACAATTGGCTTCCTCTAAACAACATCTCATCTTGGATTAAGAAATTCAACTATCTTTTCCTATCCAAAGTAACAGGTTCCAAACAAGCCTTCCAAGCTTCTACAAAGTTTGGATCTTTAGGATACAAAATTTTGAGTTCATTGAACCCAACAACCTCTATATTCATCTCTATCAATAATTTTTTCCTTCTACTTAAGGCATCTGCAACTTTGTTTGACCTTCCACTCTTGTTCTTCAAAACAAAAATATAACTCTACAAAAACTCAATCCATTTTAAGTGCCTTTGATTTAACTTTCCTTGACTATTAAGATACTGCAAAGACTGGTGATCAGTATATAAAATAAATTCTTTTGGAAACAAATAGTGTCTCCATTTCTTCAAAGCTTGAACTATAGCATAAAACTCCTAATCATAGATAGAATATTTCTTCTTAGCATCATTTAACTTCTCGCTAAAATAGGCAACATGCTTACCTTCTTGACTAAAAGCAACTCCTATGGTAGTGCCACTAGTGTCACAATCTACCTGAAAGACCTTATTGAAATTTAGAAGTTCCAAAATAGGTTGCTCTATAACTTTCTTCTTCAACATATCAAAACTTTTTGCTGCTCCTATAGTCTACTTAAACTCTTTTCTATCCCTCTCATTGCTTCAGTTAGAGGTGCACAAATACTAATTAAATTCTTAATAAACTTTCTGTAAAAAAATGTTAGATCATGAAATGATCTTACCTCTCTAACTTCCTCGGGGTAGGCCATTTATCAATGATAGCTCTCACCTTCTCTGGATCCATCTTAAGACCTTCTGCTGAGAAAAAAATCCTAGATACACCAACTCTCTCTTCACAAAACTACATTTCTTTAAATTAATCAATAGATTCTCCTCCCTTAGCTTCTCAAAAACTCTTCAGATATGTGTCAAGTGCTCCTCCAATTTCTTACTGAAAATCAAAATATTATCCAAATAAACAATAAAAAAATTTCCTAAAAATTCTTTCAATACCTCATTCATAATCCACATAAATGTGCTTGGTGCATTGGTTAGCCCAAAAGGCATGACTAACCACTCGTACAAGCCCTTCTTGGTTTTAAAGGTTATCTTCCATTCATCTCATTCTCTAATCCAGACCCGGTGATAACTGCTCTTCACATCTATCTTCGTGAAGTAATCAGTTCCACTCAAACTATCCATAATGCCATCCATTCTTGGCAAGGTAAATCTATATTTGATGGTGATCTTGTTGGTGGCCCTATAATCTATACACATCTACCATTCCCCATCCTTCTTTGGTGCTAGTATTATAGGTACTACACATGGACTCAAACTCTCTCTGATTAATCCCTTCCGCAACAACTCTTGCACTTGTCTGTTCAACTCTTCACTCTCTACTGGAGTCATACGATGAGCTACCTTATTCGAAAAATTGGCTCTAAGAATCAAGTCCATTTGATGACTAATCTTTCATACTAGAGGAAAAACTTTAGGTACATTATTAGAAATAATAGGTTGAAACTCATTCAACAAATTTGAAACCTCTACAGGTACCTCAATAGTATCTTCTTTATCAATTCTAGGGATCAATGCAAAACACATATGCTCATGTATCATACCTTCTAGTAACTTTCTTCCATCAACCAAACAAATTATTGCATTACTGCTTACCTTTTCCTCTGCCTCTTTTAAGGGCTTCAACTTATGATGAACCACATCCCTTTTCAAAGAATAGGTGTTGGCATATCCACCATGTACTGCTCGTCGATCAGACTACCACGGTCTACCTAACAATATGTGACAAAAATCCATAGGCATAATATCACATACCTCATCATGGTAATTTCCAATCTTGAACTTTACTAGACATTTTTCATTTACCAAGGCTTTATGGTCCTTCTGCAACCAAGAAATCTGGTATGGGTTCAGAGGCCTTCTTCTCTCCAACCACAACTTACTAACCATTTCCTCTAAAACAAGGTTATCAATACTACCTCCATCAATAATAACATTGAAAACTTTACCTTCACACTTCCATCTAGTATGAAACAAATTCTTGCTTTGAGTTGGTTCCTTTTCCTCATTCAGCAAGGCTCTTCTAGTAACAAGAACCTCTCCTCTTTCTTCATCCTCAAAATGTGAAGACTCAACATCTTCATCCACATGTGCAACTCATGCATTACCCTCAGGTCTTCTATTTGTCTTTCCTTGATGTTGAAGACACTCATGGGCTCTATGTCATTCTTCTCTACACTGGAAATAGGTTCCACAAAATCCTCCTCTTCCCAGTCCTTGTCCAAATCTTCCTCTTCCTCTTTGGTCTCCATTATTCTGCTCACAAGGATGGTAGGTGTTATCTCCTTTTTGGTTCTAGCTGCTACTAGATCCTTCGTCCTTCTTTTGATCTTCATTTAGACCTCCATAAGACTGTCCAGTAGTCTTTCCACCATGGCCCCCACCCGAATTTTGTGTTCTCAAACCTCTTGTTCAATCGTTCTTCAACCTTTAGAGAAAATTGATAAGCTTCCTCAATGGTGGTCATTCTTACGAGTGCCAATTCTTCCTGTATGCTTGGCTTCAACCTGTTAATATAATAAGAAATTTCTCTTTATTCACCTCAGAATGTCCTATCTGAATCAGGACCTTGTGAAATTCCTCTGCATGTATTCTTTCACCATCCTTTTTCCTTGCCTCAAGCTCTCCATCTTCTTGAGTAGCTCCAATTCGTAATCGATTAGAATAAATTATTTCTTTGATTTTGACACCATTTTGTCCCATATAGAAATTTTATCTTTCCCTTGTCTTCTTCTTTCTAATTGGACCTCTTTCCACCATATATTGGTGTGACCTTTCAATTTTTTCTTTGCAAACCTCACTCTGTGAGGATCTTCAATCTCTTCAAACTCGAAAAGTTCCTCCATGTCATTGATCTAATCGATCAATTCTTCAGGATTTAGACTTCCACTGAAATTTGAAACCTCCATTTTAGGTCTCTTCCCAATGCTTGAGATTGCTCGCAAAAATATTATTTCTCCAGGATCCATTGGATCCTATTCTTCCTCTTCCATTTCATCTTCACTACCATCTCTTTCTTGTTTCACATCTTTTCTTCGAACCTCTTCCTACAAGGTTTCTAATTACCTTCTAAGGACTCTGATTTCATCTCTAGGTGGATCTCTTCCTCCACCACCTCGGCCTTTACCTCTGCCATGTTGGGCAAGTCTTGGAGGCATCTTGAACTCAATCCACACTCACAAGTCTTGCTGCAACTACCTCACATTTGACGCTTTGTTATAGGCTTAGGAACTCCTGCTCTAATACCACTTGATGAGGGCCACACCACTCAAAACCCACACAAATCATCACAATATATACCAACACAAAAGATGTGAGATAGAAAAATAACTCACTTTCAATTATTTTTCAGAAAATAAAATTACAGATTCAAAACTTACATGCTACAGCCTCATAGGTTGGATTCATTACAACAAAATCAACTTTTGAAAACAAAATATATTATTCAGACCCATACTTTACACTAATGGAGCCACCGTACAACCTCCCACTTAACCCTTTTTATTTTACCCCAATAACCACCCTAGAATGTTCTACACCATTCAACTTTCCCTTTTTTTTGGCACCAAAAGTCTCGTTGTTTGATTTTTGGCTTAGGAAGAAATTTTAATGAAATTCACTTTTTAGAGGGGCAAGTTTGCGGGGCCATAAATTTTGATCTGGGTGTTTGATTTGCTTTTATTTTATATCGTTGGAAATCTCTCGAAGAGATCTACAATGCATGATATCACTGTAGGTCGGTTCATCAACTTTTCAACCTATTTCGAGGCCTCTAAAGTCTTCATATCTAAATTTGAAGTTGCATTGGAGAAATTTCCTAGGATGGAAACTTTAATATCTCCCAAACCATGCAAGGTATTGAGACAATTCTTTTGCGACCGAAATTTTTTTCCAATTCTTCTCCTTGGGGTAAATTTTTAGGTCCATACAAGCTCATTTAGGCTAACTTACTGAAAATAGTAAGTGATCGTTTTCACTATTTTTGACTCTTGATTGTCTTACATCCCTTAAGTTCCATCATGGAACTCAAAACAACTAAATAAATTAAGGAAAAACATCTTTTTTGAGGTGATGCAAGATTTCCCTACACCGTTGGATGCTCCTGCATCAGAATGCATCTAATAATTATATTTACTAATATAAAATAACATAATAATATATCAATTAAAGTATAATAGTGCTAAAAAACCCTTAGAAATGCTTTGATTCCATGGTGGCATCCATTTTTCTTTTAAACATTATGGACATTTTTTATGGTGAAGAAATGGTGATGGCTTTGACACACACTTATATATTAGATGTTTTCATTGATTGTTTTGGAATTTTAGAGGTCATGGAAGCTTATGATGAGGATGAGGTCATGACATAGATTGGGGGTTTAATTTATTGAAATCTCTTGAGATCTTTAGTAGTGATGAACCATGTTCTATAGGAGACAAGAATCCTTTTGAATTTCTCTCTTTGATTTCTCGCTCATGGAAACATAGATTTTATAAAATTTATTTAGATTTAATATAATAAGAGTGGCTCTAAGGCCATATTTACACATAAAAAAAGTTCTAAAAATGATTCTCCAATTTCATTAAAAAAATAGAAATCATTACTAATATTTCATATTTACCAATATTCCAATAAATATGCATATCACAAACAAATAAAAGAATTTGAATTTGACTGAGTAGTGGTCATGCCTTATTGCTAAGAATAGCATATATCTATAATATTTTGTAAGACTAATAAGTGTTTCAACTTACACTTGAGCTCTATATTTATAATATTGAGTTGCACAAATTATTTGTGTAGTAACAATGCCACATCCTTATAAAATAAAAATATCTAACTATCTTATAATATTTATAAATAATATATATAAAATACGTTGAGAGATATCATTCTTGAGGAGCCTATTTTTTTAATCAATTTCTCACATAAAAGTTCAATAGATGCCTCAAGAATGATATCTCTCAGCATATTTTATATATATTATTAATAAATATATATAAGCTAGTAGCATTCGCAACACAACATGGAAGATAAATTTATTAGGGTTAGAGTTATGGTTAGGATTAGGGTTAGGGTTAGGGTTAGGTTTTGTGTTGGCATTGCGAATAAGGTTAAGGTTACGATTAGACATATAATTTGGTTCACGAGTAGGGTTAGGATTATGTTTTCAAATTATGGTTAGGGTTAAGATTAGGGATACAGTAAGGGTTAAAGATAAAATTAGGATTAGGGTTGGGGTTAATGTTAGCATTTGGATTAGGGTTAGGGTTAGAAATACAATTAGAATTAAGTTTGGGGTTAGCATCAAAATTAGGATTAAGGCTAGGATTAGAGATAGAATTTGGATCGAGGGTAGGGTTAGGGTTAAGGTTAGGGTTAGGGTTAGAGATATAATTAGGCTTAAGGTTATGATTAGGACTACGATCAAGATTTGAGTTATGGTTAGGGTTATATATACAATTACCATTAGGGTTGGGGTTAGTGTTAATATTATTATTAGGCTTAGGATTAGGATTAAGATTAGGGTTAGGGTTGGAGATTAGTGTCATGTCCCCATTTCTAAAAATAGTAGTTTTTATTTTTGGTAAGACTGATTATCTTAATATATTAAGTCAAGTCCCGCAGACAAATCAGGAAAATAATGTCCTATATGGTGAACTAATTAAATCATTTTTTAGTGACAAATTATTAAATGGATATTTAAATATTTGGAGGCAAGTTGAGTGTGGATTTTTGGAAAAAGAAAAAATGGATTTTATATTGGCTTGTGAAGTGGTGCAAGAAATGAAAATATTTTATTATTTCCCTCGGGTGCACTTGACTTTTTCTTTTACAATTAGGAAAGAAGAGTAACACAATTATTTCCCTCATTTTGGCATGAAAAATTGGTGCCAAACTTTGTCTTTTGAATGTGGACTACTTAATGGAAAATATTAACTTTTGTCATTATTCATTCATTGTGTTTTGCTAAAGCATTTTTCTTTCTTCTTCAAAGGTTGAGAAACCGTTGAAGGAGTTATCGTATAGGCTGATAAACCAAGGATATAGAGACTTGTAGGCAGTGTGTTTATAGGTCTCTAGAAGCAATTTCATACAGGGGTTGCAATTGTGCTTTTAGAGGAATTTTATTGTGTTCTTTTGTGGGATTTTGTTGCTAATTTATGGTTTATTTTTCTATTGTGATCAGAACCATATCATATATATTTTAGTTATATTCTTATATTCAAATTTTGGAGAGTTTTTGTGTAAATTTATTAAGGTTTCAGGTGTATTTTTTAGTGCCAAGTTGGTGGAAATTGTGCATATTGTAAGGACATATATGTAGACTGCCTAAAGTTCATTTTTATAGGCTATTATGCTGCCAAAATTTTTGTAGAAATTTTATTTGGTGCTGCACAATAAAAATATTAAAGTGTTTGTGGCTTCATTGGAGCAATTTTTAGCATACCCAATTTCGTTGATTTTCTTTGTTTGCAAAAAAAATATTAATGAATTTGAAAATCAAATTTAAATATCTCATAAGGGATATTACAATTAGGGTTAGGGTTATGGTTAGAGATAAAATTATTATTAGGGTTGGTGTTAACATTAGTATTGGGATTAGGGTTATGGTTTGAGATAGATTCAGGATTAGGGTTTGAATTAGCATTAGTATTAGGATTAGGGTTAGGGTAAGGGTTACATATAGAATTAGAATCAAGGTTGGGGTTAGCATTAGAATTAAGGTTAAGGTTAGGATTAGAGATAGATTTAGGATTAAGGGTAGTTTTAGGGTTAGGTTTAGGATTATGATTAAGGTTATGGTTATGGTTAGACATACAACTAACATTAGGGTTGGGGTTAGTGCTAGTCTTATTAGGGTTAGGGTTCGAAATAGAATTAGGATTAATGTTAGTATTAGGATTAGGGTTAGGGTTAAGGTTAGTTATAGAGATAAAATTAGTATTAGGGTTGAGGTTAGCATAACTATTGAGATTATGGTTAGGGCTAGGGTTAGTAATAGAATTAGAGTTTGGATTGGGTTACAGATAGATGAGCATTAGAGTTGGGGTTGGTTGGTTATGGTTAGGATAAGGGTTGGTGTTAGCATCAAGAATAGGGTTAGGGTTAGGGTTAGAATTAGGGTTAAGGTTGGGGATAAGGTTAGGATTATGATTGGGGTTAGGGTTAGAGCTAGAAATACACCTAGGGTTAAAGTTAGAATAAGAGTTTGAGTTGAGGATAAGGTTAGGATTAAGGTTAAGATTAGGGTTATGGTTAGAGTTAGAGAGAGAATATGGGTTAGGGTTAAGGTTAAGGTTTGAAATAGAGTTAGGATTGGGGATAAGGTTAAGGTTAGGGTTAATATTAGGGTTAGAGCTAGGATTAGAGAAAGAATATTGTTAGGGTTAGGGTTAGGTTTAGGTTTAGAGTTAGGATTAGAAATAAAATAAGGGTTACGCTTCAGGTTAGGTTTAAGTTTAGAGTTGGGATTAAAAATAAAATAAGGGTTAGGCTTAGGGTTATCCATAGGGTTACAATTAAGGTTAGGGTTAAGGTTAGAATCAAAGTTTGGGCTGGGGATAAGGTTAGTGTTAGGGTTAGGATTATGGATAGAATATGGGTTAGGGTTAGTGCTTGAATTAGGTTAGGGTTGGGTATAAGGTTATGATTAGGGTTAATATTAGGGTTAGATTCAAAGATAGTAAATGTGATAGGGTTAGGGTTAGGATTAGGGTTAGGATCAAGGCTAATATTAGTGTTACAATTAGAATTAATTTTAGTTATAGAATTAGGCTTAGGGTTAGATGTATATTAGAGTTAGGGTTGGGGTTAAAATAGCATTAGTGTTAATTTTATGATTAGGGTTAGGATTATAGTTAGAGTGAGAATTATTGTTCAAATTGAATCATAATTGTAATATAACCTTAACCTTATCCTTAATTGAACCCTAAACCTAACCCTAATTAAATTATAATTCTAACCCCAACCGTAACCCCAACCTTGAACACAAGCTTTATCCTACAACCCTAACTCTAATTGAATGCTAACCCTAACCCATAACCTCAACCCTAACTCTAACTATAATTCTAATCCTAACCCTTATCCTAATTCTAACCCTAACTATAATCTTAATTATAATTCTACACTAGCCATAATTGTAATGCTATTCATAATCCTTATTTTAATATTAACCCTTATTCTCATGGAAACCTTAATTTTAATTATAACCCTAATAAAACCCTACTCTATCCCTAAATAAACCATAATCTAAATTGAACATAACCCTATTCCTAATCAAACCCTAACCCTAAATGAACTTTAACCCTAACTATAACCCTAATTAAACTATAACCTTTATTGAACTATAACCATAATTGAACCTTACCCCTAATTTATTCTTAATCCTAACCCTAACCATAATTCTAACCCTAACCCTTATCCTAATTATAAACCTAACCCTAAGTATAACCTTAATTTTAATTCTAACCCTTTAACCATAATTCTAACCCTATTTGTAATTCCAATTCTAATAATAGCCCTAATTTGAATGGAAACCCCAATTGTAATTGTAACTCCAATTGAACCACAACCCTAACCTTAATTAAACCTTAAAAATAACCTAACCTTAACCTTAACGCTAATTAAACTTGAATTCTAACCATATTTGAACATTAACCCTAACCCTTGTTGAACCCTAACCCTAACCCTAACCCTAACCCTAACCTTAATTAAACCCTAACTCTAATTATAATTAAAGTCTAACCATAATTTTATTCTAACCCTAGTCCTAGTTAAGCTATAACCCTAATTGAACCCTTACCCTAACCCTAACCCTTATTAAACCTTGACCCAAATTGAACCCGAACCATAACCATAATCAAACACTAAACCTTATTGTATTCTAATTGTAACCATAGTTAATCCCTAACCCTAACCCTAAGTAAATACTAACCCTTGTTGAACTCTAACCCTAACCCTAACCTAACTGTAATATTAACCCTAATCATAACCCTAACACTAACCCTAAGCTTTAATAAAACCCTAACCATAACCCTAACCCTGAACCTTATTGAACTATAAGCCTAATTAAACCTTAATGCCAATGTAACACTAACCTTAATATCATAACCCAAATTAAACCCTAACCCTAACTATAACCTCATGCTTTATCCTAGAATCCTAACCATAACCCTAATTGAATATTAACACTAACTCTAACCCTAATTGAACCCTAATACTAACTAAAACCTTGATACTAACCCTAACCTTAATCCTAATTAAATCCTAACCCTAATTGAACTATAATCCTGATCCCAAGCTTTATCCTAGAATTTGATAACCATAATCCTAACCTAAACTTGACCCTAACCTTGGCCTAACCTTAATGCTAACCCTAATTGAACCATAAACCTAATTAAACCCTAACCCTAACCATAATTAAATCTTTACCTTAGCTCTAACCCAAAACATATATATGTGACAGTTATAATTTACATTAATCATAACCCTAATTGAATCCTTACCCTAATTAAACTATAATCCTAACTTTAATTGAACCCTAACCCTAATTAAAACCTAACCCTTACCATAGCCTTACTTGGAACCCTAACCCTAACCCTAACCCTAACCCTAACCCTAACCCTAACCCTAGTTGAATCCTAACATTAACCCTAATTATACCATAACCCTAACCATTTTTGTAACAATTATTAAACCCTAATTTAATTGTAACTTTAATTAAACTGTAACCCTAATCGTAACCCTAATTGAACCCTAATTGTAATCCTAATTGAACCCTAATTGTAGTTGAATCCTAACACTAACCTAATTGAACCACAATTCTAACCCTATGACTAATTAAACCAATAACCTAATTATATCCCTAATTGAGTTGTGTTGCTAATCATAACCCTAACCCTAATTAAACCCTAACCCTTACCTTAATCAAACTCTAACCCTAGTTAAACCCTATTATTAAGGTTAAATTGAGGTTAGGTTTAGGTTTCAATTAGGGTTCTAGGATAAAGTATGGGATTAGCATTAGGGTTAGGTTTATTGATGTCTCAATATTACTTTATAAATTTAGCTTTAATGATAAATATTTTAAATAAAAATAAGCATTTTAATCTAAAATTCTAATGTTAGTTTATAAATTCTACAAACAAAATTAGGTATTTTAATTTAGAATTTTATTTCTATGTGAAATTAAGCATTATTAGGGTTAGAATTATTAAACATATAGAAAATAAGTAATCAAATCACCACAATATTTTTAAAGCTTACACTTAATTATAAAATTAAACTAAATTCTAATTTTAAAATTCATTAAATATTTATTTTGTAGTTTTTAAAATAATCAATTAAATTATACTAATTATCTAATAAAAATAAAATAAATATCCATTTTAAAATAATTCAACAATTACTAATTATAATTTAAGAATAAATTAAGAACTAAAATCTATATTTATAATCAACTTTTCTATTCTTTTTTTCTTTGCAGCCAAATCATTTCATTTTCTAAAATTTTACTAAATTCTAACTTCAAGAAAATTATAAAATGTTTTACATAGATAATTTTTTGATTTAAATCTCTTTAATATGTTGGCAAGAGAAATACATCCCTCTAGTTTTGGGTTCAATTAAGTTGTATTTTTCTTTAAATTTGAATAATAAATAAATAAATAATCAAATCATCACAATATCTTAATCTTAAATTTCATTCTAAAATTAAATTAAGTTCTAATTTCTAAAATTTCTAAAATATTTATTATATAGATATTAAAAAATTAATTAAATTATAGTAATTATCTAATACAAATGAATTAAACAAAATTATATATTCATTTTAAATTAATTCAACAACTACTAATTGTAATTTTAAAATAAATTAAAGAGTAAAATTTAGATATAAAAAAAACTTTCTATTTTATTTTTTCCTATTTTTGCATGCAAATCATTTAACATTCTAAAATTAAACTAAATTCTAATTTCAAAAAAGTCATAAAATATTTTTAAGTACAAAAGATTTTGATTTATATCTTTTTAATAGGCTGGTAGGGGAAATAAACCTCTACTTCTAGATTTTTCAATTGAATTGAATTGTATTGATCTTTTTTTTTATATGATATATAGTTTGAACAACAAAATTACAAAGATAAGAGTAGTAGTACTACTTCTTTGCCATCCCCATTACATTACTACCCATAGTTTCATGCTTCCTTCACGTATTTATAAACTATATCAGGGTACAATGCCAATAAACAGAGATATACAATATGAAATCCAAAAAGGATCTTCCACCTACTATCACCATTAGCCACTGTCAAAAAGGGACCTTGCTTTACCTTCCCAACTTGATACCATATACCGAGCATACTATTGTAGCCTATAAAGTGTCCACATACCCTGGCAAAAAGGTTCCAACTTTAAATTGTCAAAAACCCTTGCTGCCCCTATCCACCTATAAGGTGTCCACATACCTTGGCAAAAAGGTTCCAAGTCCACAAAAACAAGCACCTTCATCACATTAGGTTGTCGATTCCTCACTTCCCGCTAGATTTTTCATGCCCAATAGGGCCTCTGCTGCTCTTATCTCCTGCTCCTTCATGAAGTCCTCAGGCCTTAGCATAGGTGGGGGGTTTTCCATCTATCCCTCATTTTCACCTTATCATTGAACTCTTTTTGAAAGATCTCTAAAGCTTAAAGAAAAATTTCAATACTTGGTTGCCTGGGTTTCCAAGTATGTCCAACTCTGACCTCCCTTAGGCTTATTTGTATGATGCCATCCTCCAACAGTTTGAGGAACTTGAACTTTGAGAATTTCACTATCATGGTGACTTTCAAAGCAATTTTATGAATGATGATTCTCCATGAAGACTCAATAAGTGTAGACACTTAAAAATGTCTTGATGGATCACATTGGCTAATTAACACCGTTTCATCATCAAACCCATCCTCTTTTCACTTAATTGATTAAGTTAGCCTAGCTATTTAATTAATTATGCATCTATTAACCTAATTGATTTAATTGGGTTAATTCATCCCCTTTCATGCTAACATTTCATCCTATTAAATTGAATAAATCAAAGTATTTAATTAATTCATCATGTTAACATTAATCCTCCTATTTAATTAAATAATATCCAAATTATTTAATTAAATTCATCCAGATTCATCCTTTATTCACTCTTGAATTAAATAATCCTAATTATTTAATTAAATCCTCAAATCCCCTTTTCATTAAATAAATCAATAATTTAAGGAATATCCTCACATTCCTCATCTTGCACATTTAAATTTAGTTCTAATTAACTAAATTACTAATTAAATCTAATTCCCCCCACTTGCAAGGGAATATTCCTCCGTTGTACATTCCTCCAAAAGGAATATTTCATCCCCTTTTGCACATTAAAACTTTGTTTTAATTTGCTAAATATTTATTTCCCTCACCCATGAGAATATTCCAAAGAATATTCTCTTTCTTCACTCATTTGAAAAAAAGGAATATTCTCCTTTCTAACAAACTTACAAGACTTCATGTGCAAGTTAAATTACAAGACTTCTTATGCAAGTTTTGAGTGTGTATGTTTGAAAGAATATCAACCCTTGATTCCTTCCTTGATCCATGTGATCATTGATTCTCATCCATTGATGAGAATTCATGATCCATGTTTCATTCTTCCTTCCTTTTTGACCATTGATTAACCTTTTAATCTCAACCCTTCATTTCTCATTTGTCCTCCTATAAATAGGTCACTATTTAGAGACAAATAGATCCATCTTTTAACATTAGACTTATGTTGTTAAAATCATTTGCACTTGCACTCACATTTAGCATCTTTTTAGCTTAATTCACTTGCATATTAGCTTAGCTTCCATTAATGGCTTCCATGGTAACATAGATGCATTCATTTAGCTTATTTGGTAATTAGGTTTTGAATCTTTTAGTTTAAAATTGATTTAGATTAGTTTTGCGCTCATACATCTTGATCATCTTAGCATAAATCATGTTAAAATAGCATTTAAATCATGTTTCATCACACATCTCACAATGGTTTCATCAGTTTTCTTCAATAAAATTGACTAAAACAAGTTCATTATCCTTGAGATTGGGAAAGGGTCACCATTCCACATCAATGCGACACCACTCCCTCAAAAGGATAAGTTTCAATGTCTTAGATTAGAGGTTTTACCAAGCTTTCATGATTTAATATGGTAGTTTAATGGCTTCTTTATCTTTGTATAAATTGAATGATCTCTATTGGATTGACTATTAGTAGCACGATTATACTTCGTATCCGCATGGATCAAGTGTAGTCAACCCATACTAATCCGTTGATCACATTTTGGTGCTAGAAGGAGGGCTTAACCATTCACATTTGACAAATTTTTCTCTTGAAGTCTTTTTTCTATTTGTTTGCAGATACAACGACACTCTAGGGGATTTCAATGACACTTTTGTAAGGCATTTCCATATAGCTATTAGGGTCAGAAGGAAAATATGTAACAATTAAATGTAGATTTGATCAATAAAACAGAGGAATTAAAACACACACAGAATTTAATGTGGTTCACCCAATCCAGCTACATCCACAAAACCATAGCCATCCAATGATTTTATTATCCAATGCAAAACTTATTACAATGTTGCGAATAATCACCTTTTTTCATCATACTATAACTCCCATCCCAACCCCTTATAACAAGCGTAGAAGCTTCTAGATTAGGGTTCTACAAAGTCTTTTTTTTTCTTTCCTTTTTCATAGATTTTTCCTTTTTCGGTGACAACTCAAAAAATAGGGAAATTTTTTTTTCTTTGGGGCTACCGCCCTCAAACCCCTCCTCGGGGCCCAACTTGGCCCTGAACCCCAGTGAGGATACATGAAGAGTGTACAATATAGCATGATCAATCGCCACATACCTTGAATTCAACATGGAAGGCCAACTGAAGCTAAAGAGGAGATTAGCTTCTCCCTTGTCACTACCTTTGTAAACATATCCAATTTATTGGCATCTGTATGTATCTTTTCCAACTTTACCTGTCCATCCTCCAACACTGACAAAATGAAATGATATCTCAACTGTATGTGTTTGGTTTTAGAGTGCAAGACATAATTCTTTGCAAGATGTATAACACTCTGGCTATCTATAAACAAGTAATTTTCAGCATGTTGTTTTCCCAACTCTTCCATGAAAAGTTGCAGCCATATCATCTCCTTTTCCACATTTGTTGCAACAACATACTTTGCCTTTGTGGTGGATAAAGCAACCACCTATTGCAACCGAGAAATTCAACTCACTGTTGTCCCACCAACTGTAAATACATAGCATGTGGTACTCTGCCTAGTATCTATATCCCCTGCCAAATCTGAGTCAATATAGCCTTTTAAATCAGTATTAGAGCACCAAAACATAAACATTTATTGGATGTACCTCTCAAATACCTGAGATTCCATTTTACCACATTCTAATGCTCAACTCCAGGATGACTCATATACCTCCTAACAACTCCTATAGCATGTGTAATATCCGATATCGAGCATAACGTGGCATACATTAAACTGCCTATAGCTTAAGCATATGGTACCTTGGACATTTTTTCTTCCTCCTCTTGTGTCTTTGGACACATATCCTTAGTCAATTTGACATGACTGGGCAAAGTTGTGCTGATAGATTTTGCATTCTCCATATGAAACCTTTGTAACACCTTTTCAACATAATCAGCCTGAGATAAAAACAATTTTCTATTTTTCCTATCTCTTGTAATCTTCATACCAAGGATTTTTTTTGCTTCCCCCATATCCTTCATAGCATATGAATTTTCTAATTGTTGTTTTAACTCTTTTATGTGATTCATGTTAGACCTCGCTACAAGCATATCATCAACATATAAACATAAAATAATGTAGCTATCACCACCCAACCTCTTAAAATAAACACAATTATTTGAATTATATCAACTGTAGCCATGCTCAGCCATAAAGCTATCAAATTTAATATACCATTGCCGAGGTGCTTGCTTCAAGTCATATAAAATTTTCTTCAATCTGCACATCAATTTCTCCTGACCTTTGACCTCAAATCCTTGTGGTTGTTCCATGTATATTTCCTCTTCCAAATCACCATGGAGAAAGGTTGTAACATCAAGCTGTTCTAAATACAAATCTTCAACTTCCATAATACTTAAAACAGTACGAATAGAAGTCATTTTAACAATTGGAGAAAAAATTTCATCAAAATCAATACCCTTTTTTTATGCAAATCCCTTTACAACTAATGTGGCTTTAATTTTCTTCTTACCTCAATCCTCCTCTTTCAGTCTATAAACCCATTTGTTTGGTAAAACCTTTTTACTTGTAGGCAACTTGCATAATTCCCAAGTCTAATTTTTCAGCAAGGAGTCCATTTATTCTTCCATTCCATTCTCCCACTGAACCTTGGTATCCACGTGCATAGCTTCATCATAACATTTTGGTTCACTGGCATCAATTAATAAAATAGAATACAAAGAGGGAAAAAATCTTTCAGGAGGCCTACTTATCCTTGAAGATCGTCTAACATTCACTAGAGTTTGTGGTATTTATTGTTGATTTTGTTGTAGAGCATGAGGAACCACTGGAACATCGTTGTTTGGTGTATCATCTAGCACTGCATAATCATTTTCTTTCTTCTCATGTTGTTGCAATTGATCTTTATACAACACTTTCTCATTGAATATGACATCCCTGCTTCTCACAATTTTTTTTTTTTCAAAATCCCAAAGTCTATAACCAAATTCATCAATTCCATATCCAAAAAATATACATTTCTTTGATTTTGCATCAAGCTTGGTTCTATTTTCAAAATATACATGTGCAAATGCTTCACAACTGAAGGTATTCAGAAAAGAATAACTCACCTTCTTACCTATCCATGCTTCCTCTAGAATACCACAACCCAAAGGATTAGAGGGACCTCTATTGATTAAACAAATAGCAATGTTTACAACCTCTTCCCATATGTTTAAAGGCAGCCCAACATGCAATCTCATAGTTTGTGCATGCTCCATTATTGTTTTGTTCATGTGCTCAACTACTTCATTTTCCTATGGAGTCCTTGGAACCATTTTTCTCCTACAAATACCATTTGAGGAACAATAATCTTCAAACTCTTTGTTGTAATACTCACCACCATTATTAGATCTGAGACATTTTAACTTTTTACCCCTCTCATTTTCAACCAAGCTTCTCCATTTTTTAAAAGTTT
The DNA here is from genome assembly GCA_007258455.2 of Sequoia sempervirens. NCBI lineage: Eukaryota > Viridiplantae > Streptophyta > Pinopsida > Cupressales > Cupressaceae > Sequoia > Sequoia sempervirens. The sequence continues at coordinate 321,746,250 of VDFB02271358.1, read as the reverse complement.
CAAATACAACAGATTTTTTCCTAAGAAAATAAATCCATACCTTCCTAGTTACATCATCAATGAATGTAACATAATACTAAGAGCCACCAAGAGAAGATACCTGAGCTGGTCTCCATACATCTGTATGCACAAGCTCCAATTTCTCGTCTTTCTTTTGCTTCCCATCCTTGAGAAAAATAACTTGTTTTCCATACACAAATTTCACAGAAATCCATATTAAAACATTTCAGACCTGGTAAAACATTCTTTGAATGAAGTATTTTCATACCTTTTGCACTCATATGCCCAAGTCTATTATGCCACAGTGTTGATTCAAAATCTATAGCAACTGTCTGATTTTCTGCTTGTTGAACTATAGTAGTTGTTCCTAAACATTAATTTTTATCTGCAATAGCTAAAGTAGAAGGAACAATATGACCTATACAAAGATATAAGGTGCTACGTTCACACTTTTTTCTACCACTAAGGCATCTTTTGTAACCTTCCAATTTTTATCACTAAATGTAACAACACAACCTTCATCATCTAGTTGCACTGCTGAAATTAAATCTTTTTAACTTTGGAATGTAACTTATCTCATCTAGTAGCTAATGATTCCCATTCTGAAAATTAATCTTGATTCTTCCCTTTCCAACAATCTGATAGGGTTCATTATCTCCCAAATAAACTATCCCAAAATCCCCTTGGACATAATCAAGAAAATAACTTCTATGGGGTGTAGCATGAATGAAGCCCCTAAATCTAACACCCAAGAATCATTAGCATTATCAAGGGAAAGAATCAAAGCATCCTCAATAGATTTATTACTTACCACATTTTCCTCTTTATTGCCTTCCTTTTTGTCTCCTTTATTTTTTTGAGACTAGCAATCTTTCTTTAAATGACCCAACTTACCACAGTACCAACAATCCCTCTTGTCTCTAGATTGGGACCTTTTGTCCTTTGATTTTCTCCATGACTTCCCATGACTTCCAGAATTGTTTCCTCTCTCCTTTTTTTTGCCCCTTCTTTCTGCATTCAAAACACTGTCTAATGTGGATGTTCCACCTGAGCTTTTCCTACAAATTGCCTCACTCAAAATAACAACAAAAATGTCATCAAATTTCAATGTATTCGAACCAAAAACATAATTGCTAACAACCATTAACAAACTATTCCATTTTTTTGGAGAAGAACACAGAATCAAAAGAGCCCTAACTTCATCAAAGTTTATATTTACAGAAGTTAATTGACTGGTAACTGTACTAAACTCATTTACATGATCAACAACTGACCCACCTTCTACCATTTTCATATTAAATAAATGCTTTATAAGAAATACCTTATTTGAAGCATATGGCTTTTCATATAACTTCGCCAGGGTTTCCATCAACTCTTGAGTTGTCTTTGTTGTTGTAATATTGAATGCCATTGATTGTGTCATTCATAAACAAATGGATCCCAGTGCCTTTCTATCTAGAAGATTCCATTCCTCATCACTCATTATTGTTGGTTTCTTGGTTATTCCTTCTAACGACCTCCATAAATCCTTCTAATAGAGATAATCCTCCATCTGCATTTTCCATAATTGATAGTTTTTCCTATTGAATTTATCTACCTTCAATTTACCCCCATCTGCCATTGCTCCCACTTAACCATGAGACTCCCACTCAACTATGAGACCTTCCTACGGAGGATAACTGAAAAAACAACCCACTCTGATACCACTTGTTAGGGTTAGAAGGTAGATATCTAACAATTAAATGCAGATTTGATCAATAAAATAGAGGAATTAAAACAAACACACAAAAATTAACACAAAGAATTTAACGTGGTTCACCCAATCCAGGCTACATCCACAAAACCGCAACCATCCAATGATTTTATTATCCAGTGCAAAAAATATTACAATCTTGTGAATAATCGTCTTTTTTCATCATAATGTAACTCCCATCCCAACCCCTTATAACAAGCTTAGAAGCATCCAGATTAGGATTCTACAAAGTCAGCTTTTTTTTCTTTTCTTTTTCGGTGCTTTTTCCTTTTTCAGTTATGACACAAAAAATAGGGAAAAATTTTTTCTTATGGGTTGTCGCCCCCAAACCCCCACTTTTCAAGGGTTGTCATGCTTGAACCCCCACCCGGGGCCTGGCTCGGCATTGGACCTTAGCGAGGATACATGAAGAGTGTACAGTATAACATGATTAGTTGCCACATACCAACAATAGCAACACTATTTTCATATGATACAATGATGCCTAATTAATTCACTGATGCTAATTAAAATAAATGACAACCCTAATACTTTTTAGAGGTATCAAGAATTTGTAAATGGCGATACCATCGTCGTCACTGTCCTTCTGCAAAGCAATGCTAATTTTCACAAGAGAAATGCTCATTTGATTTATGGTGATGCTACCATGAATAGTGACGCTCTTTGTATGGTAAGAAAAAATAGTGTGATTTTTAGCATGTGCTTTAATTTTTTTACTTCATCAAATCACTAGCATGCCTCTGACATTGTTTTGGTTTTTAGGCTAATTGGGTTTTGCAGGTTGGACAATAAAAGTTGAAGTGAAGGAACATTCTCATCTTTAAATCTTATAATTGTAACAAGTGATTTGACACTTTTGGGGAAATTATAACCCATTTATCATGCTTTCCATTTTATTCTTTAGGATCACACTAGCTTTCAATTGGGTTTTAAAATGAATGCTCAAATCGGTTAAAATTGAACCCTCACAACATTTTTCTTTGGGTTTAAAATTTAACAATACAACTTAACACTTCTTTTGGTGCTTAAAATAAACTTACCTTTGCTTTGAGAGTTATAATTAACAAGTGTTTGCTATGTCTTGTGATTTACATTTTTGTCATTGAATGTGTATGTCAATGATCTTGGGAATCAAAAGCGTCCCCTTGACAGTTTGTATAATCACCCACATATTTCAATTTGGATTAAAATGAGCCCCATGCTAATGTGAGGAAAAGGTGTTGTGAATGCTCTCTCCTTGCATCATCCGACTTGGGAGATCGAACAACAAACATAATTCCTTGCTTTTGTATATCTTTAGAGGTCCTGCCACCCCACTTTGAAAGGCAGGAACGACCCAAGCAGAAACAAGCTAAAGCCAGGTTCTTTCAAACCACTATATAAAAATTGTATTTGTGACGAAATTCATAAACAACAGGTGCAGATGTTTCATACTGAAAAATGCCACCCTTAGTGTCTGTGTGACATGTCAAAATCCTTTCTTAGGAAGGGACTAAGAGGCCTCTTGATTGAAATAATATTGGTATGGCCACCTTGTATGAAAGTCCTTACTAAGAACCAATTGTTTAGAAGCCAAAAACCTTAATGCTTGTTGGTGCAGGAATGTTCATTTTGAAGCCACCCCACATTTTACTATTCATTTTTGAAACAGGAAAATCTTTAGGATCTTCAGGATTTGAGATTTGGTAGTCTCAAGAAGTGTGTGCTAAGTAAGAGGAGCCAGTGTCGCCAAATCTCTTGTTCTCATTGTCATAGTGTTTGGAGAAATCCAAGTGGGGATTCAACAAGTAGTATCTTCTAAACCTAAGGTGGTAAATGCTTGTGAGTTAGTTTAATACTTTTCTTGGTTCTAAAACATTGCAAACAAACATTCACGATCTTCCTCAAAATTTCAAACCCTTTGGTCTAAGTAAGGATACCCTTTGAAATAGCCTTGATATTAATGCTTGTCCTAAGGATTTCTATCCTCAGAGATTTCTAAATATCTTGACTTACATCTTAATCCATACTTCCCTAAGTTAACATAGGAAACTATGACTTCAACCTCATGATTTTTCATAAAATGGACCTTGTGAAATTTATGATGTTTTTGACATAGACATTTAGTTTGAACTTAACTAAGACAAGTTTTTGTGGTAAAATAAAATCACTTAAGCAAGATAACTTGACAAATTGAACCCCACATGACCATTTTGAGACCAATCACTCCCATTGAACAACCCAACCTTACACCTACTATCATTCAACCAAACTTTGAACTCATTGAAGGAGAACAAATTGACATAATTAGTAGTTTGAGAAGCTTCAATTTTGAAACAAAGGAAAAACCTATTCAGTGGAGAAATGTAACAAAAATCTTAGACAAAGAAGAGGAACAAGCTAATATTGTGGCTGGAAGGCCCATATTACTACCACCCATGTGGCAATAAATATCCTCTCTTTTTTCATAATCTTAACTTCTCTAAATGATCTCACGCAAAATTAAAATCCTCAAGAAAAGATCTACATGTTGTCACTTCAAACCTAGGCATCTTAGTCCAAAGGCCATAAAAACACCTTTTAGCACTTCACCAAAATAGAAACAAGTTGGTATACAACTTCAATAAATGTGCTTCAAGGAAAAACCCAGACTTGTATGCATTCTTTTGGAGCCAAAACCCTGGTCTTTTTAATGATCTTGAACCTATCTAAATCATTGGGTCTTTAGGATTTGGAAACTTTAGAGGTCTAGCATGTTTCTTGCTACCTTGTTGAACTACGAGTCTCTGAGCTTGAATGTAGGCAAGGCCATCATTGATGTGCCTTCGAGACACCCTAGGTTAGTCTTTTAGGAGTCTGTCATAATAAATTGACAATTCGTCAATTGTTAATATCTCATGTTCAATTAGTCAAGCCAATCAAACTATGTGGTCTATGCGTCTATAATGTAGGAAAGGCTAATCTTTGATCAACCCTCGAGTCCCCTAGGATAGGTCTTTTAGGTTAGGTTCTTGGTTGAAACTTGGAAAATCCCTAAACATTCAAATATCAAAAAAGCCTTAAACATTTAAAAATCTCAAAAAATACAAAAAAATCCCAATATCGAAAAAACCTTAAACATTTGAAAAATCTTGAAGAAAACCCTTAAAAACATCAAATAATTGAAAACCAAAACATTCACATAAATTTTCAAAAAAACCAAAAATAGCCTCAAAACATTTTTAAAATACTAAAAAAACATTGAAATATTCCAAAAAACCCCAAAACCATCCACCCCATTTTGCTTTCACGCATAATAAAATTCGCCCATAATAAATCATTTGTCACCCTCAACCTTTGGTAAAACAAGTAAAAAACAAGTATAGAAAGTCGTAAAGTGAGAACCTAAGTGTCAAAATATAAAGTCTAGGTCATAGGTAAATGAGTCAATGAGGTTTGTATCAACAGCCTATCATAAACCTTATCCTAATAAAACCATCTGATCAACATGTCCTAGGATGTATCCTTCTTGCAATGGACATCAGTATTAGAAATCACCTTAGCTATTAAACTGGCAAGAGATATAGATAACACTAACTATTTGTCTTTAATATTTTCTTCTGATTTATTTCAATGACCTATTCCCAGGACCTCTCGATGATGTCTATCTAAATGATTTAGAGAGAAAGGAATGGGGCATCAATCATTATCTTTCATTTGTTGTGCTTGTGGTTATTCTTGTAAAATAATCTTGGTGCATACTTAGTTGTGTGTAGGGAGGTTATTCAAAGTAGATTATTGACTATTGTGTATGCTTTGGTCCAAAATATTCTAAACTACTAAACTACATTCTGATGAGGTTTCTGTTGGTGTGAATAATTGTCTTGTACCTAGCTTATTCATTCACTAGGTAATTAGGGGACATATTCACATGGTTAAGTTTACTTAGGTAAAAGATTCCTTCTAGAAGGCTTAGTTGGCTTATCTAGAACTTATATTATCTAGCTAGGATGCATCATTTCCTAGGTGATTAGGTTGTTGGTTGTCTCATGTCATAGGATCATGACATTTGTCAACATCATATTCATACCTATCTCTCAACCTTGCCCATATAAGCAAGGCATCTCATGTACATTTGTATTCAAGCTTTAATCAAGCAATCAATCAATCTTGCATTGTGAAGCAACCTTTCTTGCCATTCTCTCTCTTATGGAAGTGGTTTTGGTCGCAACTGATTTTGGGGGTGTTGAGGAGTCACCATCATACTCCTACATGGTATCAGAACTCTCTAGGTGTTGCAGATTCCTTCCCAGATCTGAGGGTGATATTTTGGCTTGAAGATTTTTGCTGGGTGCAGATTAGGGTTTTAAGAACCTCACGGTTGATTTCAGAAGGTTCTACAGACGAATTTTGACTGTAAATTCGCCTATATTGAGTAAAATTGTTTTTGAGGCAAATTTTTTTTGCTGTAGCAACCTTTTCTGTGGTACGATTATTTCATATTTTTGCAAAAAATATTTTGTTAAATATTTTTCTGCTCATTTATCATCAATATTTTGTGTTCTGGGCAAATATTATTGGGCTATATTTATTTTCAATTTTTGTGGAAATCCGGCGGCATATTCTATTACAGGGCATATTCCCTGCAATTGGGTACCTATCGTACCCTGCCAAGGCTTAGATCTCTGTCGGCGGCTTGTACTAAGGTACATCGGCTAATTCTCCCGCATAGGTCTTGGTACAACTTGTCACTTCAATCGGCATTCGTTCGTCGGTCATCGGCTGTATACTTGTCAAATCAGCGTCCTTTCCCTGCGTCGGCGTACATCCTCTGTTCTCGCAGGTCAGCCTCCGACTCAGGTACATTGGCTGTTGGAAGTTACTTGTCATCGGCCTATATGGTTTGCATATTGTGGTCGCATTGTTCCTTCCATCGGTCAAAACCATTGCATCGACATTCACAAGACTGCATTCTCCGGCATCGGATTTGCATCGGCGTCCTTTCACATTGGCGTCATTGTCCTTTGCTATCAATTAGAGTACTCGTCACTTTAGTCGGTGGTTTATAGTTGGCATGTTTTAATCGGCATTTGTTATTTTAAATCATATAAAATTTGTTCTATAAAGTTCTTTATAAGCCGACCACTTTTGTTTGCATGATTTCAAGTATTAATTCTTATGCAAACTTTGTATTACCTTTTATGGAAATGTCCGCCAGCCTTTTGCTCCAAATTAGTCTTTAGGAGCCGAAATTTTTTGCTCCTTATTAGCCTTAAGGCGTTGGTGCTTGCCCCTAGTGTCCTAAAATAGTCATTTTTTTTATTTTTTCATAATTTTTGCATACGGAGGCGAAATTTTTCAAACGAAATATCGTCGGAAAGGTGAAGACCTGAATTTTTCAGTGGTGCAGATATTTTGCAAAGATTTTGCAGTTTTGTGCCTCTTTTTCCAGGTTGAAGCTCGAACATCGTTTTTCACCTCCAAACTCATCTTTGTGCTCCGATCTCCGATTTTCTCCAAATTTGCAGCATCAGAAAGGTATTCAGGAGTACTTCAGATCTTATCATGCACATTTTGCAGATTTGTTTCCAGATTTTCATATTTTCAGTTTGTAGCTGATTTGATATTTTGGGACACATTATTGTAAATTTGCAAAAAAAGTGCAAATTTGTTGGGACAAAGGGGTTGATTTCTTGTATTGTGAGGGAAATTTGTTGTTCTCCTCTTATAATATCTCATTGTATCATGGATTTGACAAAAGTTGTACTTCTAACTCCATATAACTATCATGAGTGGAAATCTCAAATGGAGTTGTTATTGATAAAATCAAAGTTGCAACGAATCACATTTGGTCAAGATCCAGAACCTGCAGGAGCAAAAGAGAAAAGAAAATGGCTTGATAGAAGGGATGAAGCTCTTGGTACTTTGAAGTTGTCCATTTCTCCAGAGCTTAGATATCATGTTGCATCTTGCACTCATCCTAATGAAGCTTGGAATACTTTAGAGAGTCTCTTTGGTAAGCCAGATAAGATGAGGAAATTTAAGTTGGAGAATGAACTTATGGGTCTTAATCCTTCAGATTTTGACAATGTCCAAGACTTTTTTCTCTAAGCTCAATTCTCTTAGATTGCAGTTATCTAATTGTGGGGTAACTAAAGAGGATGAATAACTAATACTTTCTATTCTTTCCAAGCTTGGTCCTGATTATTCAGTTTTTGTTTCTATTTTCTATGCTACAATGGATGCTCTTGGAAATGCATACAAAATGCCTTCTCTTGATGAATTTGCAGCTCAACTCACAAGGGAACAAGCAAAGTTGGTACACATGGGCACATTGAAGTCTTCTAGATCTCATGCTCTTGTTGCAAAGGAGACAAAGGATTCAAGTGGCATAGGTAAGAAGCAGAACAAAGCACCCAAGTCTAATGAGCAAGGTAAAGATTCTCCTTCACATGGCACTCCTGAGTCCACACCCTCTTCTAAAGAAGAATCATCTAAAAAGAAGAAGTTGCATATTGTAAAAGATTAGGACATGATGAGCATAGATGTTATAATAAGAAGATTGATGAACTAACACACCTTCTTCAAAAGAATAACATTAAGCTTCCCTCATCAGTGTCTGCTACTTCTTCTTCTGCATCTCAATCGGCAGCTCTCTCATCATCATCTCAGTTACAGGACACAAGATCTACTTCTGGGCTACACAAGATGAAAGGACAAGCACTCTTGGCCTCTACAAGTCCTGCATCTCATAGATGGCTTCTTGATTCAGGGGCATCTCATCATATGGCATCTTCTATGGATATGTTCTCTTCTTTTGAGCCTTGTAATTCACCTCATATATTGATGGGTAACAATACATATATGAAGATAAGTGGGAAGGGTTCTATTGATATGGGAGAAGGGAGCTTCAATGATGTACTTTGTGTTCCTTCCTTGTCCACTAATCTCCTTTCTATTTATCAAATTACTCATGGGGGTCAAGGTAAAACAGTTGAGTTCACTCCAGATAGGGTGTACATAAGGGACTTGGAGACTAGGGATATTGTTGCTATTGGGATGGTTGATCATGCATCTCGTGTATATTCCTTTTCACATTTTGCTTCAGAAGATGATAATGTTCCTTTGACTGCATCACACACTTCATTGAGTGTGAATCATGATAGTGAGGAGAAGTTTGGTCATCTACACCTTGGTATTCTAGAGACCAGTGCTGAGCTTCCTACTCCTCCACCTCCTGCTCCTTCAGCCATTGATGCTTCTATTCAGCAGGATGATCATAGTTTTTCAGATCTTGCTTTGTGGGATGAGTATTTGACAGGGATTTCTAGCTTGTTCATAGAGTCTCATACTGCAGATTTGGAGGACACACTTGAGGGGATTTATCTCCTCTTTGATGACAATTTTAGTACAAGTGTTATCCCATCAACTTTGTCTTCGGAGATTGGCATTCATGAGTCTCCTCCATCACTTGATTTGTCATGTTTCTTGGTTCAGTTTGACCATGATTCTATTGTGGCTCATTCAAGCTTGGAGGATCTTCATCAGTTTTCAGAGGCATACATGAGCATTCACGCTTCCTCCTTTCAGTTGGACATGGAGTGGCTTAATCATCAGCTTATGGATTTGTTTCTTCCTAAGGGAAGATGTGTTGCTTGCAGACATTGGGTCATCTTTTGTTTTCAGGCATTCTTCATCAACATTGGAGCTTCTTCATCATGGGGGGGATATCTTATCTCTCTGCTTCCTTCTTATGGGGGGGTATTTGATTGTATATACATGATGCATGTTGTCCTTGGGGGGTATCATTAAGTCCTCCATACATCATGTTTCTTTTGTTTTGTTTTCTCTCTTTTGGAGAGGAGTTTTGTCCCATTGGGTTTTCTCCTTTTCTCCGCTTGTGAGAGATTGCATCATTTTGCATTGTAAATGGGTACCTAACATGGCCTAGTAGCCGGGACCCATAGTCATAGTCTTTGCACAGTTTGCATAATAATCTTCTCCCTAAGTTGCACTTAAGGGGGGGTGTTGGTGTGAATAATTGTCTTGTACCTAGCTTATTCATTCACTAGGTAATTAGGGGACATATTCACATGGTTAAGTTTACTTAGGTAAAAGATTCCTTCTAGAAGGCTTAGTTGGCTTATCTAGAACTTATATTATCTAGCTAGGATGCATCATTTCCTAGGTGATTAGGTTGTTGGTTGTCTCATGTCATAGGATCATGACATTTGTCAACATCATATTCATACCTATCTCTCAACCTTGCCCATATAAGCAAGGCATCTCATGTACATTTGTATTCAAGCTTCAATCAAGCAATCAATCAATCTTGCATTGTGAAGCAAGCTTTCTTGCCATTCTCTCTCTTATGGAAGTGGTTTTGGTCGCAACTGATCTTGGTGGTGTTGAGGAGTCACCATCATACTCCTACAGTTTCCATATGTCAAGGTATGAACAAGAACTATCCTATATATTTGTAGATTCAAATTCCATTACACTAGATACAACACCATCTTGGTTATTAATACCTTGATGCATCATGTCTATGTGTTATATCAAAAATAAGGAACGATAGAAAATCCCAATCCCAAGATAAGAGCAAATCATCATCGTGCATCTCTCATCACCATCTCTAATAAAGTCTCAGCGGATCATGGAATTGTTGGAATTTTTGAATCAATCTCAAAATAAATGGTCAATCCATTCATCGTATTCTTCTATATTCACTAACAATTATATCCAAGTATTGAATATGTGTGATATATCAAAATATACATGAGGCTACCCATAGCCAATGACTGTCTATACATCTTGAAATCTATCTACATCAATATCTGAGATAGCACACCAGAAATCCCTCTCCCATTGGGGCATAGTGGGGCATCTATATCATCTTCATCTCAACAATCTAAAAAGTTGTAACTCTTTGATTCAAAAGCAACCTAAAATCTCAAGCATAAGTATGATTTTCACCTATTGTGAGCCCGATCGGAACACTCTATTCCCCAATCGATCTCTTGAGGGGGAAACCAACCATCTTTCAATCATATCGATATCAAATCATCTAATAGACTTTGTCCCTATCAATTCTAGCAAATCTTGATCAAATTATCAAATCAATCATCATTGGGATATATCTTTCCCTACCAATCCTCGTGTTATTCAACACAATCCTTACATTGTTGTGAATCCTCAACAATGTTATCAATCAATCAATCAGATCAATCAACTTTAGCTTGGCTATCAACATTAAAAGAGATCATCAATATTTGTTTCTGCATTGTCATCAGCATCAAAATCAACATCAAAATTAGCATCAGTCTTTGAACCAATGCAATGAGTACATTGCTTCAAAGAGGGGCAAAATGTAGACACTTAAAAATGTCTTGATGGATCATATTGGATAACTAACACAATTTCATCATCAAACCTATCATCTTTTCGCTTAATTGATTAAGTTAGCCTAGCTATTTAATTAATTATGCATCTATTAACCTAATTGATTTAATTGGGTTAATTCATCCTCTTTCATGCTAACATTTCATCCTATTAAATTGAATAAATCAAAGTATTTAATTAATTCATCATGTTAACATTAATCCTCCTATTTAATTAAATAATATCCAAATTATTTAATTAAATTCATCCAGATTCATCCTTTATTCACTCTTTAATTAAATAATCCTAATTATTTAATTAAATCCTCAAATCCCCTTTTCATTAAATAAATCAATAATTTAAGGAATATCCTCACATTCCTCATCTTGCACATTTAAATTTAGTTCTAATTAACTAAATTACTAGTTAAATCTAATTCCCCCCACTTGCAAGGGAATATTCCTCCTTTGCACATTCCTCCAAAAGGAATATTTCATCCCCTTTTGCACATTAAAACTTTGTTTTAATTTGCTAAATAACTATTTTCCTCACCCATGAGAATATTCTCTTTCTTCACTCATTTGAAACAAGGAATATTCTCCTTTCTAACAAACTTACAAGACTTCATGTGCAAGTTAACTTACAAGAATTTTTGTGCAAGTTTTGAGTGTGTTTGTTTGAAATAATGTCAACCCTTGATTCCTTCCTTGATCCATGTGATCATTGATTCTCATCCATTGATGAGAATCCATGATCCATGTTTCATTCTTCCTTCTTTTTTGACCATTCATTAACCTTTTAATCTCAACCCTTCATTTCTCATTTGTCCTCCTATAAATAGGTCACTATTTGGAGACAAATGGATCCATCTTTTAACATTAGACTTATGTTGTTAAAATCATTTGCACTTGCACTCACATTTAGAATCTTTTTAGCTTAATTCACTTGCATATTAGCTTAGCTTCCATTAATGGCTTCCATGGTAACATAGATGCATTCATTTATCTTATTTGGTAATTAAGGTTTGAATCTTTTAGTTTAAAATCCATTTAGATTAGATTTACACTCATACATCTTGATCATCTTAGCATAAATCATGTTAAAATAGCGTGCATCATGTTAGTTTATCAATTAAATCATGTTTCATCACACATCTCACAATGGTTTCATCAGTTTTATTCAATAAAACTGACTAAAACAAGCTCATTATCCTTGAGGTTGGGAAAGGGTCCTTGTTCCACATCAACACAACACCAAACCCCCAATAGGATAAGTTTTAATGTCTTAGATTAGAGGTTTTACCAAGCTTTCATGATTTAATATGGTAGTTTAATAGCTTCTTTATCTTTGCATAAATTGAATGATCTCTATTGGATTGACATTTAGTGGCATGATTATGTTTTGTATCACCATGGATCAAGTGTAGTTATCCCATACTAATCCATCAATCATAGTAAGTACCCTCAAATTCCATTTAAACCTTTCATCATTTCTTGATTTCCAAATGTGCCTTAGAATTTCCGTAGAGACACAAGACCAAAACAAAGTTTTCTCTTTGCCAAATTTGTTACTTTTGAATAAAATAATTCTATCCATTCTGAGTGTGCCATTGTTATTCCAAACATCTAGTTTATTATACTTCTTTTAGATCTTTTTTGGGTCAACTATTTTAGACCAATTGTTGGAGAGAATTTTAGACCATTCAATGCTATCCAAGTTCATATTCCATTTATTATTTAGATAATCATATATTTCTCATTGTTTGGAAAGGGTGTTGTAAATAATCTTTGCATTGAGGTTCACAATGTTGGAGCAATTGGTCCATTGAAAATCTTTGTACTATTTAGGATTTTCTTTAATGATAACCATCCATTCTAGGTTTTTACAAGCTTCTCTTACAATTGTATATGTTCTCCACTGAGTAACTGGTATGTGAAATTCAGAATTTAGTTGTTCCCAATCTTTTAGCTGACCATTATCAAAAATGTCAACGAAGCATTTTATACCTTTTCTATTCCAAGTTTTAGCTGAGCACCCCTGTAGGAGGGCTAGGGGCTTGTCTTTATGTTTGAGATTCCATCAAATAGATTTTTGTGAATATACCAGTTTTCCCTATAGGAATTGAGTGTTACATATGAACCCTTTGACCACTTCTCATGCTTTCCAAATTCTTCTAAATACCACTAAGCCTTCTGGGGTTATAGGGTGGAGACAACTAAGGAGGTCACTAAGAGGGAGGTTTTTCCAAATTTTTCCACTCTTTGGGGATGCCCTTTGAATATTACTTCTGACTAAAATTTCCCATGGCTCATTACCTTCTAGATCCTTGAAGATCCACTTAGAAGCTAATGCAATGCACTAGATATTCAGATCCTTTAGCCCAATCCCACACTCCGATTTTCTTACATAGCACCAACTCCACTTAATTGGATGCCTCTTTTTGCTACCTTTTCCATTTGACCAGAGGAACCCTTGGATTCTTTTTTGGATCTCATCCACCTAGTAGCTACTAAAAAGCCACACCGAGGCAAAGTATAAGCTATAAGAGGAGCGAACCTTTTGACAAATTTGTACTCTTCCTGCCAATGTGAGATATTTCTTGATCCATTTTTCCAATTTAGGTTCGGGATCACCGCAAATGGTATGCTCAAATATCTTACCTGCTTGTGAGGTCCCCCCCATTGAATACCAATTTTTTTTTTCCAATATGGGGGCCTATCTTGCCCACCTAAGAAGACTGATTTTATGAGATAGATTTTTCCACTTGAGGAAATACAAAAGATGCTCAGTTTTCTCATTAGATTAGATACATTTTCTTCTTCCAATAGGGGGAATAAGGTCGTGTCATCTGTTTTGGAGTTTTTTCCAATACACCCTTTCAAATTATCTAAAGGGTAGCCAATCCCTATAATCAAGAACCTTCAAGATGAATTCCCAATGTAACGAGTAAAGGACTCTAAGATCCTTACTCCTTCACTTTAGGCTTTGTGGGACCTAGGAGGGTGTTCCTTATTGTGTTCTTTATGATCTATTTGATAGAGAACACTTCTATGCACAGATTATTTCCTACCTTTGCTAATAGATGTAATTCACTAAAGATTTGGCTGATCTTTCAAGTAAATGACCATCTATTTGCTAGGGACGAAGAGATATTTCACATTCATGCTTCATAATTGGAAGATTTTAAAAGAGTTTTGTTCTTAGTTTGAATCCACAACTAGGTATATCACCCATTCATTTAATTGCAAGAAATCTTAATGACTAGACCAGTGCTTCATCAATTGGGCATACGAGGTCAAATATGCAATAACCAGTAATACACAAATTAATTAATTTTGATAATGGTGGACTATTTTCACAATGCCTTGTAATCTAAAAACTCACAATATCTAGAATGTAACATCTTATCAGATCCTATGCAAATTATCAAAAATCTGTGACCCTCTTCAAGCATTTAATTAACCCTTTGAGTTAAAGCAAAAATAAGGACACACATTCAATTGAACATTTGAAGATAAACGATAATACCCTTGATATTTTTATTTACGACTTGCAGAAATTTACAAGAGGAGAGTATACATTTCAGAGATAAGAATTGTTTCGATATTAGTAATTTGTATAAAACTAATTTAAGAATACTACATATAAGACTCAAACCCAAGATGATTTTACTGTTCTATTCATTAACATTCTACAATATATTCTTTTTGTACCTAATTTCTACCCAAACTGTGTATTGGACTCAAAATTGAACCCCTTGTAATGAGCCTTGAAATCTCTTTTATAGACCAAGGGAGCAACAAGCATCGAGCTCATTACAATTACATTTCAAAGATATTTCATTTCAGCCCAAATTTCAATTTCATTTCAAAAATTCCCGACAAAGTTTCTTGCAATCATTTGTTGAATTGGGGAAGAAAAATCCACTTCATTTCACCAAAAGGGAACTAGCCAATGCCACCAAAAGTTATCCTTAGCCACCAAAAAACTTTGTGTTCCAAACCCACATCGAGCCAAAGCTTTCCAAATTAGCATAGAGACAAAAAAACAACATACCCAGAGAGTGCAAACAACAACCATTGTGGGGAAACTGATATCACAACACAAAAACATGAGACCCAAACACCATTTATCTTAACTAGAACTAGAACCAACACTAGAACCAAACCCATGATACACACGGTCATTGTGCATCTTTGTAGGAGGAAGAGGAGAAACCACTACCCCTTCATCTTTGTCTCTACCATCCATTGAGTAATCATGCCCACTCAGAGTCTTCAAAGAAACTGGGGAAACTACTATCACTTCCTCCCCTAGGGCTGCCAATTAATTCAGGAGCATGAGGTATCATTGGTAGCTAGAATCTATTTCAGTTTCACTATCCAAAGGGTTGTCAGTAATAGCAATGGGGGAATTATGTCTTCCAAAAGAAGCTCGATCATACCTAATCTTTCTTCATATTCCCCTCACAAAACTCGTGGACTCTTTTCCTCTAGCCTCAATTGCTTTCATAGACACAACTTGACTTCTCAACCTATGGCTGCATCTAGTAAGAGTTGGTGTAGATTTCTCATCATCAACCTCCTCCTTGCACTTTTCCTTGAGAGTTGTAGTAGCTACGGGTATGTTCTACTCGTGCTCTGGGACATCATCATGAGATTTCTACACATGAAATCTCGGGGACCTTCACAATTCTAACACAGAAGTAGTTGGCTTGCTCATCTTCTTTGAAAATGCAACTTCACAAACATAGCGCACACTTTTGGAATTCAAAAATTCACACTCTCAATTGCAATCATGAAAATAGAGGCCATCAACCTTTATTTAATAGGAAAATCAAGCATGCTAATCATCAATACTTGATGAAGATCACATGAGCGAGCAAGAAATCGATCATTGATGTCCACATCTCCATCGTTAATTAGCAAAGTAAATGAAAATTTGTGTATTATTCTCAATGATGATAGGAAATTAATTCCTCACACGCACCAGGATCAAATTGATCACTCTTGTAGAACACACACCATTAATGCATACTCCTCACATAACTAAAATGGCTATCACATGCCTATTTCTACTTTTTTGAATGTTAGCCATCGATTTCCAAATGAGATGGAAATCAAGAAGCTCAAATTAAGTCAAATTGGGTTTGAAATCCCAAGAATATAGCTTTCCAACTTCTATCCAATGAAAATTTGTTGATTGGGAGCCACATCATCTAGTCCATAGGATCCACCACACTCTACACAGTAGTCAAGGAAGCCATGCGTCCTTCAATCACATACCTCGCAAGTCTCCAGCGGACATTTAATCAAATGTCACGAGGTGTGTGATGGATGGTCAAGATTTAACTTTCACTCTACATAGTAACCGTCGATCTCTAAATCATCAATTGTCGGGCGCTTGGACAAGGATCGATCCCCACCATGGCAAGGACATGCGTCAAACCATCACGTACCTCACACAGCTTCTGATGGCTATTCTTTAAAGAATGTGTTGTGTGAGATCAGCAACCGGGATCTAGTCTTCAAATCCAACTGGGAATATTTCTGCACATGCCAAAAATTATTCATAAAATGGGGCCATGACTAGGTCGACGACAATTAGACCCTTGAGAAAAGACTTAAACTTAAGTCTTTTGGAGGTGAAATATTTTTCCAAACTTTATAGATACTTGGCATGAGACAATGTGTGGGTGATCATGTTTCCTAGACAAAGGGGGGCAGTAAATATATGTATTCAAAGGATCAAGTGATAACTTAAGTGAACGATGATCGGCTGAAACAAGTCAATGAAAAATCAAAACGCCAAAGAGTTTTAGATAAACTTGTAAGGTAAGGGTTTGTAGGTCACACCCTTAATCCATTGTGAGGCACTAAGGTTAACAGTCAAGATCCAAATCATGATTTTCTCTTAATATTGTAAGGATTTTGGAAGCTCTATTAGTGGCTCATCCTTAGGGATGTATACCCCCTATGGGTATAACGAGAATCTAGATCTCAAGTTGAAGCAGATCAAGGAAGAAGCACAAAAAACTGAGGAGATTTCCTGGACAAGGTAAGAAGATGTAACAAAAAGCAAACACACCAATCCAACCCTATGTACAAAACTTACAAAACTATACAATGTAATTTATCTCTTTAGAAGTCTCTTTTATTCGATTGGCTTCAATCCTTAAATTGGAGGCCCATGGCCCCAAGAACTTAGGACTGATTCTTTCCTCCGTCAAAAAATTTGTCCTATTCTACTTGTAATGGATCAACATATGTGTTAATATTTTTTGAACAATTAGCATCATCATGATTGACACCATCAATCCCACCTACTGTAATGTTGTCCCATTCACTAACATGTTCCACCATAGGCTCATCAAATTGAATTGGAAAATTAAGACATTCATACTCCACTTGACCATGAGTGTGGACACCACATTCAATTTGCACATCAAACTGAAATCCTTCATAAACACTTTGATGCATGTTGGGCCAACAGTCCCCTAATGTATCAAAGAGAAAAGATACAGATTTAGGAGCACCTTCATTTTTCTCTACATTGGTGTTATCCTTATTGGATGTCAACAAGTCCATAATTATGCCAAGAATATGAGGGGCATCAGCAAAGAATTCAACTGCACATTCATACTGATTAACTTCATACTTCATGCTATCTGCATCCCTAAGTTGCTCTTCACATAGATCAAACAATCCTGCAATATCAACACAATCTGAAGATTCATCAAATCATTTCTCCTCATCAACATGCGACAATGCTACTTCAAGACCAATGTACCCGTTTGGGTACACAACTTTATCATCCAAGAATAACCCCCCTCATTCATAAAAGTATATGTCATCCCCATTATCATGTATGGCTAACAACTCAGCCTTTGTTTCAAGCACATAGTCGTGTACCATAGGAACATGGGTATGTTCATCTACATCTCTCTCAATACTAGCACTATACTTAGGATCATCACCATGGACAATGACATCCTTATCTTCAAATTCTTCAGTATGTGAGCAACTATCATGTTCAATTAACAACAAACCTAAGTTACATTCTTGGTAATCATCCAATATAGTTTGCTCATTTACTTGTGTACAAGTGACTTCATCAATACTGGTACCACTGCATCCTTCATGTGACTGGGGAACTTTTGGGTCAAGGTTACTATCCTCAAGAATACAATCAAAAGCCTTAATGTCAGCCCGGTCTTCATTCCTTCCTATCTCAATTGTATCATATCTTGTATATTCATAAGTCGTACTTTCCAAGAACCCATCAACATGTTGTTTTGTTTGTTTAAGGCCACATTCTAACTCTATGTTAGATACATCATTAGGATTTTCAATAAAAAGTGGGCTATTCCTACACTAGTATGCATCATCATTTTCCATCTCACATAATGGTGAAGGTTCATCATACAGTGGATTATGTCACACCTTCATTGTTGTCATGCATTTCCTTGCTTTCTTAGTATGAGGATCCCAATCCCTAGAATCATCAGTGCATTCAAAGTTAGTGTAATCACTCAAAGAGTATAGAGAGATATTTTCAACATCATCCTCATCATTTGTATTCAAGATTATTAATCCACATTTTGAGAACTCTTCACATGAATAAAATTGTTCACTCCCAAGCAAGTACACCATCTCATGGCTATCAACATATCCTCTACTCAGAGCTAGAGATTCAATCTCTATTTCATAAGAAGAACTATAATCAATAGGGAACCAACTAGGCTCAATTCCATCTGGTCATTGATTTATGACACAATATCAACAACATATACACCATTTTCATTGATCAGATCAGGGCAAGTGACTTCCTCTTGCACCCTTTGTATTTGCTCACAATCTAGGACATCCCAAGGATGAGAATCATGCACCATTTCCTTGTCCTCATATGGTGTATCTTCATCTTCATCACTATTATAATGAACTACAGGTATGTCATATGCAAACTTATTACAATCATTATATTCACCTTCAGTACAAGATAAATGTTCATGTTCTAATACACTCTCTCCACTTGTTTGTGTTGTCTTTTGATACTCTTCCACAAGGCAGCCACCACTAACACTTTGAAGCAATACATATTGTGTGTAACCATTCTTAGCCTCTTCTACAATCCTTATCCAATCAATTACTTTGCTTAAATCGTGAGGCTTCAATTCCTTTGGTAAAGTACTCAATCCTAATTGATATATTTCACAAAACATATCAATACATATTGAACCTTCTGGTCTGGCATTTTTAGGCACTTCCAACAGAGTATCCACAAACCTAGAGGATAGATCATAAGGCGATTCCCCTTGATACCTTTTAATCTCATATAATATCTTAGTCGAAGATACTTGATCAGCTTTTCTTTGATCCTACGAGCATTTCACTTGGGTCTTTCCATGATTCTCATATTGGGGTGATGGAGAAATTGGAACAGTAGTAGCCTTGTCATCTTGGCATAAATTTATACTAATTGATCCACTAGTTGTATTTGCATGAAATGTGCTAGGATGACCAGCATTGGTGGCTAAATATCCCTTTATCATTGAATACTTCAAATTGTTTTCAATATCTACGAAAATTTGATATGCTTGATACAATGTTGTGGGATCTTTGTCTCTTAAGAGGTAACTCATCTTTTTATCAAATGCACCCAAGTACACCACCAAACACTTTGCATCATTTGGTCTTATGCCTTAAGGGATATCTCTTATAATATTTGAAAATCTGAGATTGAAAGAAGGAACTAGCTCATCCTCTTCTTTCTCCATACTCATGAATTTTCATCTAATTAGGATTGGATCAATCCTTTCACCAAATTGTTCCATGAACACTACTTTAAACTCATCCCATAAATGTATGGAGGATGCTGGTAAGTATGAAAACCAGTCTCTAGCATCTCCCTTTAAGGAGTGGACAAACAATTTCATGACATCTTCAAAGTCCAATTCATAATCACCCATCACATCAACAAACTCTTGCAAATGTTTGCTTGTTGATTCATGCTTTTCACCATTAAATCTTGGTATCCTATCTCTGATCATAGGCAGTACAAAATTTGGATAACTGCAAATATTACCAAAATTAATGGCCATGTACCTCGTAGTACTAAAATTTCCTTGACATAACAAAGGTTGTCCATTATGCATGGTTAAATTCACATCTACACCAAAATGTGCAGCTTCACAATGCATTCTCACACCTTTGAAAGGATTACAAAAATTTCTTTGAAATTATACAAAGCAATGTAAATTTTTCTTGCAATATTGACCTTAAGCATTTACAATGCAAACTTCTTATAATTTTTGGTTAAGATCTTAAAATATAACATGCTTCTTCATGATAATGCATAAATTTCAATTCACATTCAAAAGGCATGCTAAATTATCATTATTATTCCCTCATCTAGTGCTATTTCACCTAATAGGGAATCATTTACATCTCGAGTACATAAGATTTCTCTTAATTTTCTTACAAACATGATCAAATTTTCTTCAATTCTTTGAGAATACCTTGAACTTTGTAGCAATCATCTAACTTTCATCTTCAAATCCGCAAATCTAGAGCTTTGATGTATTCTTTATTAGGTTCTTTAGTTAGAGTTGCCACCTCCTACTATAGAGGATTAAACTTCAAATGAGATGAATTTTTTTTCAAATATAAAACATGTTATGGGTTTCCTTCCACAACGGAGTCATTTTTAGATCCTTGGAACTTTGTTGCAATCAAAACCTCTACCAGGTTCAAGAATTCTTCAACATCTAGAAAAGATGTTCAGAGTTACCACACCATTTAACTCTATAATACAAGGATTTGTGACTGGAGAATGGAAATTTCCCCAGCAGAGTCGCCATTCTATTGGTGTAGTTTCCAGTACACCCTTTCAAATTCTCTATAGGGTAGCCAACCCCTATAATCAAGAATCTTCAAGATGAATGGCCAATGTAATGAGTAAAGGACTCTAAGATCCTCACTCCTTCACTTTAGGCTCTGTGGTACCTAGAAGGGTGTTCCTTATTGTGTTCATTATGATCTATTTGATAGAGAACACTTCTATGCATAGATTAGTTCCTACCTTTGCTAATAGATGTAATTCACTAAAGATTTGGCCAATCTTTAAAGTAAATGACCATCTGTTTGCTAGGGACAAAGAGATATTTCACATTCATGCTTCATAATTTGAATATTTTAAAAGATTTTTGTTCTCAGTTTGAATCCATAGCCAGGAATATCACCCATTCATTTAATTGCAAGAAATCTTAATGACTAGACCAGTGCTTCATCAATTGGGCATATAGGGTTAAATATGCAATAACTAGTAATACACAAATTAATTAATTTTGATAATGGTGGACTATTTTCACAATGCCTTGCAATCTGAAAACTCACAATTTCTAGAATGTAACTTCTTATAAGATCCTATGCAAATTCTCACAAATCTATGACCCTCTTCAAGCATTTAATTAACCCTTTGAGTTAAAGCAGAAATAAGGACACACATTCAATTGAACATTTGAAGATAAACGATAATACCCTTAATATTTTCATTTATGACTTGTGGAAATTTACAAGAGGAGAGTATACATTTCAATGATAAGATTTGTTTTGATATCAATAATTTGTATAAAACTAATTTAAGAATACTACATATAAGACTCAAACCCAAGATGATTCTACTGTTCTATTCATTAACATTCTACAATATATTCTTTCTATACCTAATTTCTACCCAGAACGCGTACTGGACTTAAAATTGAACCCCTTGTAATGAACCTTGAAATCCCTTTTATAGACCAAGGGAGCAACAAGCATCGGGCTCATTATAGTTACATTTCAAAGATATTTCATTTCAACCCAAATTTCAATTTCATTTCAAAAATTCCCCACAAAGTTGCCTGCAATCATTTACTAAACTAGGGAAGCAAAATTCATTTCATTTCACCAAAAGGGAACCGTCCAATGCTACCAAAAGTTATCCTTAGCCACCAACAAACTTTGCATTCCAAACCCACATTGAGCCAAAGCTTTCCAAATTAGCATAAAGACAAAAAACCAACGGACCCAGAGAGTGCAAACAACAACCATTGTGGGGAAATTGATATCACAACACAAAAACATGAGACCCAAACACCATTTATCTTAACCAAAACCAAAACTAGCACTAGAACAAGACCCACAATACACAAGGCCACTGCGCATCTTTGAAAGAGGAAGAGGAGAAACCATCGCCCCTTCATCTTTTTCTCTACCAGCCATTGAGTAATCATGCCCACTCAGAGTCTTCATAGAAACTAGGGCAACTACTATCACTTCCTCCCCTAGGGCTGCCAATTGATTCAAGAGCATGAGGTATCGTTGGTAGCCAGAATTTGTTTCAATTTCACTATCTAAAGGGTTGTTAGTAATAGCAATGGGGGAATTCTATCTTCCAAAAGAAACTTGGTCATACCTAATCTTTCTTCGTATTCCCCTTGCAAAACCCATAGACTCTTTTCCTCTAGCCTTAGTCGCTTCCATGGTCACAACTCGACTTCTCAACCTATGGCTGCATTTGGTAAGAGTTGGTGTAGATTTCTCACCATAAACCTCCTCCTTGCCCTTTTCCTTAAGAGTTGCAGTAGCTACGAGTATGTTCTACTCATGCTCTGGGACATCATCATGAGATTTCTGCACATAAAATCTCAGGAACCTTCACACTACTAACACAGAAGTAGTTGGATTTCTCATCTTCTCTGAAAATACAGCTTCACGAACACAACACACACTTCTAGAATTCAAAAATTCACTCTCAATTGCAATGGTGAAAACATACGCCATCAACCTTTATTTAATAGGAAAATCAAGCATGCTAATCATCAATGCTTGATGAAGATCACACAAGCGAGTAAGCAATCGACCACTAACATCCACATCTCCATCGTTAATTAGCCAGGTACATGAAAATTCATGTATTATTCTCAATGATGATAGGAAATTAATTCCTCACACGTACCAGGATCAAATTGATCACTCCTATAGAATACACACCATTAATGCATACTCCTCACAAAGTTAAAATGGCTATCACATGCCTATTTCTGATTTTTTGAATATTGGCCATTGATTTCTAGATGAAATGGAAAATTGAGTAGCTCAAATTAAGTCAAATCAATTTTGAAACCCTGAGACTATAGCTTGCCAACTTCTGGCCAATGAAAATTTGCTGATTGGGAGCCACATCATCCAGTTCACGGGATTCACCACACTCTGCACGGTGGTTGAGGAATCCACGTGTCCTTCAATTGCATACCTTGCAAGTCTCCGACAGGCACTTAATCAAATGTCACAAGGTGTGTGATGGATGGTTAAGATTTAACTTTCACTCTACATAGTAACCGTCGATCTCTAAATCATCGATCATCAGGCGATTGGACAAGGATCAGGCCCCACCATGGCAAGGACATGTGTCAAACCATCGTGTACCTCATACAGCTTCTGACAGCTATTCTTTAATGCCTGCACGGTGTGCAATCAATGACCAGGATCTAGTCTTCAAATCCAATGGGCAGGATTTATGCACATGTCAAAAGTTAGTCATAAAATGGGGCCATGACTAGGTTGATGACAATTAGACCCTTGAGAAAAAAGACTTAAACTTAAGTATTTTGGAGTTAAAATATTTTGCAAAACTTTATGGATACTTGGCACAGGACAATGCATGGGTGACTGTTTTTCCTAGATAAAGGGGGTAGATAAATATATGTATTCAAAGGCTCATGTGATAACTTAAATGACTGATGACTAGCTAAAACAAGTCAATGCAAAATTGAAAAGCCAAAGGGTTTTAGATAAACCTGTAAGGTAAGGGTTTCTAGGTCACACCCTTAATCCATCCTTAGGCACTAAGGTTAATAGTCAAGATCCAAATCATGATTTTCTCTTAATTTTGCAAGGATTTTGGAAGCTCTATTAATCTACAAATTGAACATTCAACAATTCATCATTTTTTTGCAATACTATGCCTCTAACCTTTGGAGAGAGCATGTTTTTCTTGAGAACATAGTATAATGCATCTGAGGCAATCACAAATAGTTCAAGGGCAAGTGGACAACCTTGCCTAATTGATCTTTCAAGAGAAAATTCCTTTGTAAGGGACCCATTTACATCTACTCGGGCCACTACATCTTTGAACAAGGTGACAATCATGCTACAAAATTTTTGTAGAAACCCAAATGCCTCAAGAGTGAGTTTGATGCAGGACCATTCAACCCTGTCATATGCTTTTTCAAAGTCTAGCAATAGGATAGTAGCCTCATGTTTGGTGTTTTTAGCCCATTCTAAAGCTTTGCAACTGGTAAGGAGATTTTCCAAGATGTATCTACCCTTGATGAAGCATGTTTGAGTTGTACTAATAAGTTTGGGCAGCACATTATTCAATCTTCTTGCCAAATTTTGGCAAGTATCTTGTACGAGACATTTAGCAATGTTATGGGTCTCCAGTTTTTTAATTGAGTCTTGTCACCTTCCTTCAGGAGAAATTTAATAATTCCATTATTGATGTCCCTTCCCAAGGATCCCATCTCTAAGGCCTCCTTGTATATTAGAAAGAGGTCATCCACAATCCACTCTTTAAAGGACTTATAGAATTCTATAGGGAGACCATCAACACCTAGGGATTTATCATTCTGCATGGAGTCAATTGCTTTTTTAATTTCCTCTTTGGACACCTCACGGCCCAAATTTTACACCTCTTTCCATTCTAGTTTCTTTGGAATGATATCTCTAATTAGCTTACTTGCACTAGCCCAACCACTCTCACCATTTTTAGATGAGAAAAGGTTCTTATAGAAAAGATAGAATTGGTTCTTGATTACCTCTTGGTCACTAGTTACTCCTCCTACCTAAATCTGCTCTATATGTTCCTTGAAGCTCTTCTCTCTTAGGAGTTTGAAGAAAAATTTGGATCCTTTATTACCATTTTCAAGCCAGTTAATTTTGGATCTGACCTTTAGCCATTGGATTCTTTTGGTTTGCAGCCTTCTCAGGGAGTCCTTAGCTAAGACCATCTTATTGCTTAGTTCCTCATTCATGGGGTATTTTTGAATCCTTGCTTCAGCCTATAACAGGTTCTCTTCCAAGATACCTTCCACCCTCTTTCTTTCCATTGCTTTTTTCTTACCAATGATCTAAAACAATGCTTTCCACCCTTTGACATTCAGATTCCACCTTTCGATGACATGTTTGTTCTTGTCTAAGCCATTATTTAACATTTTGAGAGGGTTTTAATGGAATCAAAGCAATCATTATCTTGAATCAATTTGGTGTTTAGGATAAAACCCCCATCCTTCTTCTTCACAGCCCCAAAACCCTTGCAAAGAAGGATCCTTATTTTTATCAGGTGGTGATCAAAGAGAGTGTATGGATGAACCTCCACTTTGCACCCATCCCTAAGAGGTTCAGGGAGGAAGTAATATTTGTTTAAGTAAAACCAATCCAGTCTACAATAAATCCTTTTGTTACCTTTCTATGCATTGTACTAGGTGTACCAAATTCTAGGGAAGTCCTTCTATCCTTCCAGTGGATCTAATAAACTGAGTTTGTTTTTCATTTTTGACCAAAAGTACTTTTCATTGCCTTTCCATTCCATATCAATCCCACCCAATTTATCTTCTTGGTTTTCAATCATGTTAAAGTCCCCACCGAGGATCCATAGGAGGCTTTTAATTCTTTCGCCATACTCATTTGTAGCATAGATAGAGAAAATTCCAAATGAGAAGTCTCTTTTTTTCAATATTACCCTGACAGCTCAGTTGCAAGGGGAGACCCCTTTCCTCATCACATGTTTCCCACAATCCTTGGAGAGGATAATTGCAACCCCTTTACCCTTCTCATGATGAGTGACAAAGTGGATCGATTCTCTCCATATAAAACTAAGATTAGTTTCTAGCATGAACCCGATAGCTTTAATTTCCTAAAGCAAAATCACATTTTTCTCTTTACATCTATTGAGGAATCTCCTAACAATTTGTTTCCTATCTATAGACTCTAGGCCCCTTACATTCCAAGAAATGCAATTAAGGTTCATTAGGGCTAGGATTTAGAGCTTTCTCTTTATCATTCCTAAAACTTTCAAAGCATTTAGGGACCTTCTGGTCAACTTCCATTCTTTTGGGTATTGGGCTTGCAATGAATGCACTAAGTTTTTTCCTTGTTTGTTTTGCAAGGAGTTTAAGGTTACCTTTCCCTTGAGGGATTAAGTTCTCTATCCTTTTCCTTGGCATCCCTCTGGACCTGTGAGGAATTTAGACCTTACCCTCTCCCTCAAGGACTCCCTTAGAAGCTTGTTCCCCCATAACCATTGAAGGCGTTGTGGTCACAAAATGCCTGTTTGGATCAACACCATTGGTTTGGCTTTGGACTTTGTTACCAACATGGAAAGAGAGAGTAGTATCATCTACTTTAGTTCTTCCCTTTCTAAGGAAGTCAACCTCACCCCCACTTACACCATTCACTTCACCATTGGTGCACTACTTACAATCCCCATTGTGGAGATTTTTTATGCCAATCCCGACCCTAGGCTTGTTTGCAACCATTCCATCAATGATGCCAAGCTGGTTGCAAGTGGGCATCAAGTTGGTCTCCAATGCATTAACTAGATTTTTGAATTTTCCAGGCCTAGCTTTTGAGATTTCTGGTATTTTCCTTTTGTTGGGGTCTTCCTTGAAGATTTTGAAATCTTTCAAATAATATGTCTCATTGTTAGGGACAAAGTCCCTTCCTTCCCCCCCCCATTGGGACTATTCCTTAATTTATCCAAGGCCAGTTGTTGGGAATTCTTCCTCTCCTTATTGGTTGTTATGCTTGGATTAGTGTTATCTTTAATTGTTACACCAGTTTCCTTGTTTAGATCTGTATCATTACTGTCCAGATTTTGGGAGTCAACATTTGTGTCTTCAAGCGGGGTAGTTAGATGCTCCTCCATATTACAAGTCTTGTGACACCTTTTTTTTGAAATTCCATCCGTCAAGGGCTCAATGGATGCCACATAACCATGGTTTATTTCCTGTGTCTCCAAATCCATACTCTCCATATTGTTATCCATTTGAAAGTCTGATCCTTGGCTTGAGGTTTCAGAGAAATCTTCACTATCCTAGGAGCCATCCTCCATGTCTCCAGACCATGGCTCTAAGAGTTATTTTGGAATTTTTACCACTCCATTTCAATTGAAGTTATTATGTGTTGGGATTCCCTCTTCCACAATACTTTCAAATTCAAAAAATTTGGAGGTGCTTTTCCCATAGTCAATATTAGTTTTCAGTAGGCTACTCATGGCAGGGGGTGATTGGATTCATGGTTGTTTGCAACACCATTTGATACACTAGGGATTGTGGCCTTGTCTCTTGTCATATTTTTTTCCTTATCTTTTGACTAAGCATTTTCATTATTTGTTCTTTTTCCAATTAAAGGACAATTCCTCCTTATGTGCCCTTCTTTGTTGCAAAGATAGAAGGAATTCAATCCACCCAGAACTTCGAGGCCACACATTGTGTCTTCATTTTCAAGTTTTAAGAGCAAGGCATCTGGTAGATCCACCCTGGGAAGGATGGAGACTAGAACCCTAGCGTTTGTGTGAGGCAATGCAGGTTTAGTGTTGTCAACCCTTAGAACTTTTCCATATAATTTGAGCAAGAGAGGGACAAAAGCCCATAATCTTGGGGGCACATTTTTAATGACCAGCCACCTAGGGTTTGTCAAAGCCAAGACTTTGTCATTTAGGGCCCAAGCCACAGCCCGAAAGATATTGTTACCAATATTCCAAAAAAATTATTTAGGGTTTTACACTACATTTCTTGGTTTCTAACAAAAATCACATAAAGCCCCTTTTGAATCATTCTACAGTAAGAAAATGAAATCCCAAGATTTTTTCCCCATACATTTTCCAACCATTCATCCATATATTTCCTTGTTGGGACTTTGTTTATGTCCACGATGACCAAAAAAATAGCAATGCTTTTCAATTTACAATCTTGTTCACACAAAGCATCTAAGAGCTTATCATTTGGGACCATGATGTCAATTTTTGGGGGGGGCAGGGGGGCACATACCTCTTCATTGTCCCCCATCCTCCTCACTCATTCCTTCTTGCACAGAGAAGCCCGTGCCAATAGGAAAAGTTGCCTCCTTTCCAACCACAATTTCACGAAATGACTTTGGTTGAAAATTCTTTCCATCACTGGGGTTTAACCCTTCCAAACCACCATTAGAGGGATCTTTATCCCCACTCATGTTTCCTCAAATCAGCCACCTGATTCACATGGGCGAGAACATGGAGAAAGTAAGTTTCACACAAGAAGAATCCCTATGTACACCACCTTACGCCACCACACGAGGACTCGCATGGAGGAGGACCAGGCCTCCCCCACTCACACAAACCAAATTTCCTTTCAAAACCTAATTTGCAGAGCACCCTTCTCCTCAATTGTATTGATCTTAAAATTTGAATGATTAATTATTTAAAAATAATTAATCAAATCAGCATAATATCTTCAAAAGCAAGAAAGCATGATCTCTTGGAAATAAACTTCTAAAAGAGATATAACATCCATTTTTCTCTAATATTGAAAAAAATATCAAATATATTAGAAAATCATTGCTATTTTTAATCAATTGTACTTTTTCTTAAATCAATTTTTTGCATATAAATAAAAATATAATATATATTTTCTAAAATATATATAAAATAATAGAAAATTACTGCTATACTAATTGCTCAAAATTTAACTATACTTTTTAAAAGCACCTTAAAAATCTTATAATTGCATGCTTTGAGTTTGTGGTCTATTGTAGAAAGTATTTATATAGTCATTTGGAATCATAACACAAACTATGTGTTGTTTAATACAAAATGCATGTTGTTTAACACCAACTATGTAAAAGCTATACAAAATTTTAAAAATGCTTATAATTAGAGAGCCAACTATGTAAAATCTATGCAGAATTTAGAAACTGAAATGATTATAATTGTAACAAAACATGTAAAAACTATACAAAGTTAAGAAATTGAAATAATTATATTTGTAACAAGATATGTAAAAGCACTTTTATGATTTATAAAGTAAATACATTTAATATGAAGAAGAACACGATGCACAACCAATACAATCAATGTAGTACATATTAGACTTGCTTTTAACTTTGTTAAATGGGTTTCCTATATCATCCTAATACAAGTATAGTTTTATATTTCTTGATATCTAGATTTGTCTTGGAACAAGGGGAACCATAGGAGTAGGAAAAACATACATCAAAATGGTTTTTACCAATATTGGGTGGTTACATGAAATTGAGCCCTTTTTTTATTGCATGCATGTTGTCCTATTTGTAATGGGCATTACCAAAATCACTTAGTTTTTAATGATAAGCTATTTGATTGCTATATTTAATTTAAACAATAATGTATATGCTTAGATTCTATGGTTGTTCACCTTTGGAGTCTTTTCTATCTTTACATTATTTTTTGTATGTTGCTTCTCTAGATGAATGAATCTTCATAGATACGTCTAGAGATTTTGATAATTATTCATCATATTAGATAAATCCACTTTCAAATTCTTATTTTCCTCTTTCATTTTGTCCACCTCTATTTGCAAAGAATCAATGTGTTCACACACCATTTAAGAAGTAATTAAATAAATAATATTATGTATATAACATATTTTAAAATGGTCGACATGAAATAGACATCAAAGAAAGGAAAGATCAATCATTTCCTCACTTGTAGCGATAGCCTTCTCCAACAAGCTGCAATCTTTTATAATTAATGATCAATCATTCTAAGCATTTATATTCAATTGGACTTGCATTTGCATACCCACCTAATTTTCATTCAGTAACAATCCATTTATTAATTCCATAGTCTAACAAAATAGACATATATATAAGATTATCATTCACTGAAAGGAATTTCAGCAATTTCTAGATACACAAGATCCAATTTTTCATCCCAAACCTCTCATCAATCAAGTAGGTCATGTTTAGTGGATTAGATTATGTGATTTTTCATCAACCATTTGATCTAATCAACAAACAAAATAAAATCAATAATAATGTATATATTATATTCTAAATGAACCAAGAATGATTCTCATAAAAATATTATTTTGTAATAAGAAAATTAACCATGAAGATAGCTTCTAAATCGCTACACAAGTAACAATTTGAGCTAAGAAAAAGACTTCACAAGTCACAACTATCTGTATGCAACTCAAACTAAGAAAAATAGAATTGGTTTTGTAGATGGATCAGGCATGAAACTTCAACGATTTGACAAGTTTTTGGAATACTATTAGAGAGAGAAAGATGTTGGTCTTCAGGGGAGGCATTGTCTAGACTGGATGTGATGCAATTATCGAGCATCGCCACTACTACATCTATTGCACATTCACACTAAATATTGTTAATATATTTGATACATTTGGAAACTTAGTATTTGCTTCAACTATAACAAATAATGTGTTATTTTACTTGTATATCCCCTGTAACTTGCCTCTGTAACAGATCGATCCCATTCAAATTATTTTTCATGTGACTTGGCTTGCAACAAAAGCCTAACTATTTCTAGGTAGCCATACTGTGAAGAGATTATCAGAGTGGGTTAAGAACTAATGTTTGTTGTCCTTGTTTGATCATGAATGGGAGAAACTATGACTAGAGAAATATGGCGTTTAGTGTAGAAATAAGGCGTACTGCTCATCAAATCTACAAGCACATGGTAATGGGCTACTCTCTACAACAATCATAAAAATAGTGCATTAATTTTTCCAACACACAAAGAAAACTATAGAATGCCAACACTAATCACTAAATTTCTTTTAAAGAGCTCATGAGTAGTGAGTTTATTCACATTCCACTATAGTCTGTTACAATGAAGATCATATTTTAATTGTCAGCAAAGACCAAACACACTACAGCTAGTTGCATGAAGAGCTTTTATTGACAAAGGTTTTTTACTGCCACTGTAGAACACCTTTTGGCATAATTAAGAATGTATTTCCTTAGAAATTTGATTTCTACTTTCATAAATAATGCAGCCCCTTAAGTATGAATTACACAATTTATTTTCTTTGTTTGGATTATATTTTTCAACTATTATAGAAGGAAAAATGACTTAACATTTTTTATTAAGTCAAGATCTAACATGTTTAAATGAAAGGATCTTATAATAATTTCATTAATTCCCCCACAAGTCTTAAATAATGCAATTTAGATAAACAAGTTAGGAAATCCACTTTACCTCCAAAAATAATTACAAGAACAATTTGTCTTAGATAGACTTCTTCACTTAACAATGAAAGTGGTGGAAAAAATATGGTTAAATATTTATTTATGTATAAATAGATATAAAAATAAAAATAAAAATATCACATTTAGATAGGTGTTGAATTGTATAATACACATACCAAACATTTTATCCTATGTTGTTCTATCCATATTGAGTGGTATATCTAAATATGTTAATATATTTTGGTGCTTGTCTAAATGTGTCGTCTTGATAAAAAAAATATTAGTCACATAACAAGTGCAAGATTGGAAGAGCAACATGACATGTTAGGAAACAAGTTGTAAATTTTGGTCTTATTGTCTCTTTTATTAGGAAAGTGTGATATCAAATTCTAATCCTAATATATGATGTTTATGTCTCTAAATTTATTGGAATGGGTACTTGGCTACCCATGATGAGTTATGAGATATATGTTTATAATTATTAAAACAAACCATTCAACTAACCCTAAAAAATTTACTATTTTTTATTTATTATCTTTATTATGTATTTATTCAATTGTATACTCAATTACTTCTATTCCTACAGAATAGGCATCCGTTCATTTGGGACAAGTATCCAACCATACGGGTTAGACATACATCCATACAAGACAGGAGTTCATATATCCATCCAGGATAGGCATCTACCCAAACAGGGTAGGCATCTATCCTTAAATGATAAGGACATGCTTTAGCCAAAGACTTAGACTCATCTAGACCATCTGAGTCTTGAGTCACTTTCTAAAGACTACACTCTCCTATTGGAAGTGCACCAAGGTCATCGTCTTTAGGATTATATATAAAATAAATAATTAGCTTGAGTCTCACCTCAAAATTTAGCCTAAAGCCTTGGGGAGTCAAGTGAATCCATCTAGGATTCCTTCCAAGTATACAAAGAATATATTTTATCTTAACTTTATATTAGAGATTTGTAGTCCTTTCTTAAACAAGCAATTCTCTTGAATTATTAAATCTTGTATTAATAAACAATTTAGCATAACCTTTCTTAGGCATGTCCTAGTCCCCATCCCCAAATGCCTGAGTACTAGGAACACCCTCCGTTTCCCAGACTGCCTACATACCCTACTTCCAAACAGGATCAAGGCATAAATATGTAGTTGTGTTTTCTACTCTAAGTTTTATGTGAACTATTATGTGGTTATGCAACCCTTTCTAGTGCCCCTTTTTCCCAATTAGTTCCACTATGACTAGTACCCATGAAGGGAAGGAATAATTTATAATTAAATAGTCACCATGACTATTACTTGTTTTTAAATCAATTAATTTCTAATACTAAAAAAAATAACGTCACCCTTGAGGCCATTGAAGCTAAATTTTCATATAAAAAAGTTAAAATAAAACTTTATTGAAACTTATAAGGGGTTTTTCTAGGTTTTAACTAGCGGATTTTGGTTTATTTGATTAATATTTTTAGATTATAGATCCAAGAGAGATGACCCATCCGTTGGATTTTAATACCATTGATATGTCCCTTATTTCTCTTTAATGATTTAAAGGGATAATTCCATAGACGTCATTATTGCAGCTATGTTAGACTATAGATGTAGTAGCTTAAAGCGTGACAAGATTACTTGTAAATGTGAGCCAAAGGCACCGTTGATACTTAATGCTATTGGTTTTGGTTTCAATTCTTGATTAAGGTTTCCTAACTAAGAAAAAGAAATATCATCTAATTATTTCTTGTAAAATAAAATATTTTGAAAATAAATTAATACTAATTGTTCTTGAAAGGATACTATCTTACTTTTTGGAAAATGAACACTAAATTATTATGAAAATACTAACACTAATTTTGATCACTACTTTAACTATTGTGAAATAATTTAAGGCAATACTAACTATTGAAAATGAACACTAAATTATAAATTTAAAACTAATACTAATTGGACCATTAATTTACTTTGTGAAAATAAATAAATATAATCTTGTTAGCTCCAATTGAAAAACAACTACCTTTCCACTTTTTGATCACCAAGTTCTCAATGTGGGCGAGGTGAGAGCATATGGTGTTTAGGATTACAAAAATACTAAAAATCTAAAAGCAACAAACACTTGTTTAGTGGGTAAATTGAGCACATCCAATTTTACAGTGGGAAAGCTAATATAATAATTAAATATAGCACACTCTTCCACTTGTTTAGTGGTGAGTGACAAAACCACTTGTTCAGTAGGGTAAGTACAAAAATCACTTATGTAGTGGGGTAAGTGAATGAAACCACTTATGCAGTGGGGTAAGTAAATGAAGCCACTTAAGCAAATGAAACCACTTATGTTGTGGGGTAAGTAGCAACAATTTACCAAAAGTAACTCACTAATTTAATTTTTAATAAAATTAAGGCAATACTAATTATTAAAATGAATATTAGATTATTTCTATAAAATTATTTTTAACTCATACTAATTTTACAAAAGAAAATTAATGTAATAGTGATCATTAGAAAATTATTCTTCTTATATTAATTTTCTTTGAGATTTTAACTAACTCTAATTACTAACATAATTTTGCTCATATAACACTATCTAAATAATTAAAAATGGTGACTGTTGTGGAAGAGGTAGGATTTCTTAGTTTGAATTTGAATTCTATTGATGGTGTTCATGGCAGTGTGGTGTCTGTCAAGGCTATGGCTACAAGTTCTCTAGGTAATTTAATGTAGGTGTGGATGTTTTGGTTATTAATGCGGTGGTCAATGATTATGGTGGAGTTGGTTTGGTTGTTAATGTGGTGGGTAATGATGTAACACTCACTTATTCTACAGTTTAAAAATGTTAACCAACTACCAGTTTCAACTGAAAAACAACTAACTTGTTTCCATTCTAGGGTTTCCAAAACAATTTCAACTGAGTCAAATTAAATCCCAACTAGCTTCTAAGTTTTCAGGTTCAGTTGATCTGAAGCAACTAATGGATTTCACCAACCATTTCACAAAAGATCATTAACTGAATAACTATCAAACTAGGGTTTCCTTTGTAGTTAGAAGGAAACAAAAATCATTCCCAGTGTCATTACATCATTCAACTTATCAACTAACTTTTAAACTTCCATTTCTATTTGAAAGAAAAACTATTAATTGTAAACATATAACAGAGAATCTCAAAAAGATAATAACTACTTTTCTTTGCTTCTAGAAAGTAGCGAACAATTACTAAGGCTATGAAACAAATGTAATAGATGTTATTCTATGGTTTAAGAAATGGAAAACTCACTACCAACTTTCATCCGCCATTAACTAACTATTCCATCTAGGTTTCCCATTCAATCAATTAACTAACCGAGGAAAGAAATAACTTCTTTATTTTCATTAACTAATTTCAAATCTTTCATTTCAGCTTAATGGATCAAGTAACTATCTCACTGCTTAACTGCAAAATTCTTACAACGTACATTAACATAAAAGAATAACATTCAGGGCATAAATGAAAGTAAACTTATTTAGCATTACACGTACCTAGATTTATGAGTGAGGAAGAAATACATTTGACATCATCTTTATGTTGTTATGCTTGGGCTTCTTTAACAATGAGGGAAAGAGAATTATCATTAGGGGCTTTACTACCCAACCAAGACCTACTAGTCTCCCGAGTTTCTTCAACTAAAGAACCCACCCTTCATGAGGGTAATCGACATGGATCAAATTATCATCATGCCTCTGAGATTGGTGTCAAGGACCTATACCTCTTGATTGACCTTACTAAGGGTACCTCCCAACTAGAAAGTTCACTTTGATCAGTGGTATATCTGGCACTTGATAGTTGACAGATGTTGAATCTAGCATCGCACCTTGGCCAAGGATTTTAATATTTTTAGGCACTCTTGTGCCGATGTCTCTGGCACTACTGTGCCGACATCTTTGGCACTCTTGTGTTGATGTCTCTGGCACTCTTGTGCCGACATCTCTAGCACTCCTGTGCGGTCAACACTCTCACCTTTGCTCGACATGATAACTCTCTGATCAAGATTTAAATTTTATAATAACAATTTAATTACCATTTATTCTTAGTTCAATGTTATGTCTTAACCATAGGGTTATATATTTCCAATTCTCAATCTATATCACTTGTTTACTTTCAGTTTAAGTTACAATTTCAGGCTTACAGAGAATAAATAAAGATCAATGACAAATCAAGTTGATTCGAGGAAGTTCCTTTTAGAATTATAGAGTGGCACCAACCAGTTTCCCCTTTCACAATATTGACAAGCTTAATGTCCTTTATCATTCCTCTTTGCTATAAAACATTTATACATTTATATATTATTTTCATCAAGCACTTATAAGAAGAGATTTATTTGTTAAGGGTTCAACAGATCTTAAGCAGAGACATATTTCTTAGAGATTTACAGTTGAAGGAAAAGATTGTCTGACTCAACAAGCACATTACTCTTTAGGAATCATAAGCGATATTTTATGTCCCGGGAGAACCCATAATCTATTCCCCTTCAAATTGTCATAATTTGAATATTCTCATTTACCTCTAGACAACCTTGTCCCACAGATCAAATTCAAATTTTCAATAAAAGGGGTTCAGGTTAAGAGATTATGAAAAGAAGTTATAAATATCCGTTCTACCCAGATTAACCAAAGCAATTTAAAATAAGTTCAAACTTTCTATGAGAGAGAGAGAGTACTGAATTTGATCAAGAAAAGCAACAACTACGATGTTATCAAATCTCAGCCACAAACCAAAGACTTCGATTTACATGAATTCCAAATTAAATCCTTTCACTGTTGAACAATACCATGGGTCCACAGACTCGAATTCTTTAATGAAGAAAATATTAACAACAAGATCATATTAGAGATACTAAGTCAAGCAATAGATTGTTTAACATATTCATACATGCTTGATTGAGAATGTCCAATCCAGATGAAACCCTACACTAAATTCTTCCATCAATTGGTGCAGGAGACAAGAACTCTGCCACGTTTTAACATTTATGCACATTATCATATTTTGTCCTTAGGATAGAGAGAACCAAGAGAGAACAATGGAAAAGCTTGGCTAGATATAAGTAATAATGTGAAGCCAAAAGCAGGTGAAAACTTCTTAAGAGAGGCGGCCATGTTTCTCAGAAAGTCGATGGTATTTACACAGAAGACGAGCCAGGGCAGAGACAACAACTCAAGTATCATACTATTACCCCAAGATAAGGGTCAAGAGCAACTCAATCCAACTCCTCTTTAAATTTTAACAAAAAGAATAAATCAAAGGATGTCATTTGATGCTACAGCCGACTTGATGAGAAAAGAGTGAATGCAATGTGAAAGAAAAGAATACTCTGTCATAATGGTTGCAAGTGCCAACTAAGTTTACAAAAGCTTAAAGTTCAATTCAATGAAAAGAAAATTTTCTTGCTAGGAAGTGACAATAACCCCAATGAAGATTGGGAACAATACCAGAAGAATACGATGCTTTCCCCCGGGAGCAAAACCAAAGATATGAGAGCTTTGAGAAGAAAATTCCCCCATGAAATGGAGAGACCCACCCATAAATGCGAATACCACCCAAGTGTTAACAAGAATTCCTCCATCTGCCCATTCTTGGGCATTTCAAGATGGAGGTGGCACGAGCACGGGAATTCCCTTCCCAAAAATCAATTCCACTCAATATTTCAAATTAATTAATGTTGAATTTAAGCCATTCGATGATTTTAAATTTCAAATTGATAGCCTTTAATTTATATCGTTCCTTTATTAATTAAATGATAAATATTCACTTGTGGGATTAATATATTATCAATAGTCGCTTCACTCCACTTTTAAAAAGATATAATAAATTTTAAATTATAACTATTATATTTATTTAATATTTGATTAATCGTTTGAAATCTTCCCCAAAGATGATTAAAGATTTATACATTTTAAATTAGCTTACAAAATAAATAATTATCATAAATTATTGAAGGCCAACATACGACGTCGATTCACTATCTTATACTGACTCGAGGTTGACGATAAAATTGATCCTTATTACCACATCCTCTCCCTAATGATATTTCCCTTTCTCTCGTAGTGTTGACAATTCTTGCATCCACTAACAAGGATTATGGTTAGATTGTTCTCAACGTTTATATGAATATGCATTTAAATTTAATCTCATGATCTCATTCAATTTCACATGAACATTAAATTTTCTCTATTTTATTCTCAATTTCACATTCACATGAAAGTAGTTACTTGTAACTATCATTGTATTGAAAATACATAACCGAACATATAGTCTCCATGTAAGGGATGTGACAAATGATGGTTGTGTGGTTGGTAAGAGCTCAAGATTCTTTTCCCCGCTTCCAAGGAAATTGTGGTGGGTCATGCACCTCATGGTAATTTAGGAAATGATGATTTGTGGGTCCTCTTTGATGCAAAATCTAGTTTTCCTAACTTTTTCCCTCAAGGTGAAGATGTGTAGCTAGTTGTGGGTAAAAGTTGTTTTGTGGGTCCGTCTTCTTTTTTAGGGCAGCGTTGGATTTATTTGGCTCTAAATTTAAAATAAAAAATGTCTCTTCAGAGCATGTGATTTCTTCTATTGGGTCTAGGAAAATTATCCTCTTTGTCCTAGATTCTATTGTGTAGAAAAGCATCTCCATGATGGACTTTTCTCTTGTTGGTAAGCTTTTGGGACCCAAACCCAACATTGAGGTGGTTCGATCTTGGGTTCATAAGAAATGTTTTCTTAAAGGTCAAGTGGAGCTGGCAGTGATGGCTAAAGGCTTCTTCTCTTTTTCCTTCTCATGTGACAAAGATGTGTCATGTCTCATACTTTGATGCTATTTTGACCATGACATACTTTGATGCTATTTTGACCATGACTTACTTTGATGCTGTTTGACCATGACTTTGTGGGATTTAATATATGAATTATGATACGTGTTAGAGAAAAATAATATACTACAATTCTTTGATGCATGAGAATGTAGAAAAATATTTGTTTTCTTTCAGAATTATGAGTGCATTTTATATAAAATAGGAATGTTGATTTAATTATTGTTTAAATTTATATTTCTACAATGGTTACTAATACACTTTCGTGTTTGCACACCTGAGTGCATTTGAGTTGCAGGTGATCGAAGGCCAAGGTGATTGAAGGCCAAGAGTGTGATTGAGGAAAAGAAGGTTAGCTTCCCGACAGGGTAAAAGAGGAGAAGCTCTCGATTACGCACACACCACTTAAAATCATGTAGCTGCATTAGGTCATGTCTGTTTTTAATGTGATTGTTTGAAATCGATTAGCATAGCAAAATTAAAAATATAGTTTAATTAACCATAGAAATTGTGAAAAGAATATGGTTTATTCTATTTTAATTTATCCCATTTATTTTTATGAAATAAAAAGGAAAAATCTGATTTTAAAAGAAATATAATATATAGGAAATTAAAAAAATAAAACAAAACAAATAATAAAGTAAAAATATTATGTTTGCATATAATGAAATAATTGGTTTGTATAAAGGGGAGATATTTCTGTTTGCATATGGTTATTCTTTTTTTCAAAATAAAGAGGAATGAACAGCCCGAGAGAACTTTGGGCTCTGGAAATTTTTCCTTAAAACCAACAATGATGTTGGCATGTGGCAATCTTTAGAATTTGCATGAGAATTTATCTGTCATCTGGAAATACTCTGCATGATCCTCGAAAAGAGGAATAAAGCTTTAAGAGAGAAAAGAGAACATTCATTCAGACATTCGGGAGCTCTGGAAAGAGGCGACAAGAAGGTATTACTGGGCATCTGCACTGGAGAAAAATTTCCAAGTTCTTTTCATGCTTTGCATTCATTTAATTTAAAATTGCAGTAAGGAAATTGAAGAAATGAAATGCATCATTCCATGAAATGATTATAGATAACTGAGAAATCTTTTCCAATTTTATTTCTGAAACTGGGTAATAGTTTACTTCTCATTGTTGCAATATAGAATACCCAATCTTTTCTTCCAGATTAGGGTTACATTCTGTTGAAATAAAAGCTGCAATTTATTAAACTGCTCTCAATTATAACTGGAAATATATATGCATATAATTTCTGCATAAAAACTCTGTCATCTGAAATAAATTCAAAATGCCTTTGTGATAAATTCGAATGCAGATATACTAGATGAAATGTCTTCTTTATTTTGAGTTTTGAAATTTTTATCCATAGGAATAAGGAAGGGATTTAATCCCTTGTCCTCCCCATGGGAAGGACGCGGCACTGTGGGAGGCTCGCGCCCTCCACAGCCCGCAACTTGTGGAGGAGGCGCGAGCCCCTCACAGCCCGCCCCCTCCCCATGGGAGGGGCAAGGGCTTCCCGAGCCCTTATGTTGCTCAATGCCAGTAAGGAAACCCTGTAAAATGTTATATTCTGTGTGCACAGCCAAAGAACTTTTGAACAATTATAAAAACCAGTATTTCTTTCTTTAAAATTTACACTTAGCTGTATATGAATTTTTATATATATATAAATATATCCATACATATATACCAAAATGCAAGTTTGAACAAGAAAACCATTTCCAGGAAGTGATATGATCTCTGTCAAAAATACACAAGAAACCCTGTAAAATGTTTATATTCTGAGTGCACAGCCAGGGAAATTATGAATAGTTATAAAAATTAGTATTTCTTTCTTCAAAAATTACACTTAGCTGTTTACGAATTTTTACACATATATATATACTTATTTGTATATATATATATATCTATATATATCCATGCATATATACCAAAATGCAAGTTTGAACAAGAAAACCATTTCCAGAAAGTGATTTGATCTCTGTTAAATATACACAAATATCTCAGAAATGTTAAACCTGGAACAAGAACAGAAGTATCTCTAAGAAACCATGTAAACTGAAAATCTTATTGATTACCTTGTCAAATACTTACATAACAGAAGTACAATCCTGAGTAAAGGAATACAACATAAAATTTGAATGCAAGATTATCTTTCAAACCTCTGATATTCTGAACAAATTGCATTGTTTCAGTATATTACTAATACTCTGAAACCTGTATTAAAATTGGAATTATACTATCAGTCAGCCTGAACTTGGAAATACATACTGAAATCAGAAAACACTGTTTCATTCAAACAAATTAATTAAATATTTCTTTTAATAGTGCACTGATAGTATTATGACATACTTGTTCTTCTTTAAAAACAGAGCCTTTTTCCAAATCAGAAAAGGATTACTTACAAAAGAGTAAACAAAATCTTACTACTGAATTTAAAATTTTTCTTTCAAAGGATGTTCTGAAATTCACATTTGAAATTCTTTTAGAATTAATGGAATGTATGAAACATGTAAGAAAATGCACAACTTTCTGCTTTGGTATTTATTCATACTTTACTTTTGGTAACTTCCGGGATAGGGTGCCAAAGGTGGACCAACAGAGACGGTAGTATTACCTTTTCTAAACTACAATTTACTGTATTATTTATGCTTGGCCAAGCACTTGTACCATTGAAATAGATGGGTTTGTTTTAAAAGCCTAGAAACTTATATGTATTTGAGTCTCTGCCACCTCATGTTGCAAGAAATGTATTTATTTCTCATGTTAGAAATGCATATAGGCAACAGGCACGCATCGAGAGTTCCCTCTTGTTTTACTGTTTCGGGTTGCTAGGCTCCTTTATGCAGGGCCGGGGATTCCTTCGAGTTAGGAAGGAACCCGGGGAAGTCATGGACTTCGTGGTTGGGTGGAAAAGGTCCCTGAATCACATTCTTGGCCCCAGCTCGCAAGAAGACTGATGGTGTCATTGCGGTTGGTGGTTCCAAGTTTTATTTGCTGTTGATGTACTTGTGTATTATTCTGGATTGGCTTGTGAAGCCCCATTGTAAATGTATATATTTATTTGACATTCTTTGTTGAAACTTTGAAATAGAAGTATGATTTGAAAGTATCTAATGTGACATTGAATTTGAGGAATTAAAGTTTTATGACTCAGCATAGAAAAGATGTTTCTATTGGAATTATTGATTTCTTCCAAGTATGGTTGAATATATGTATATGAGAAAAGTCATTGAAATACTTATGCTTTGTATAATCTTGATACATTACATTGATATTATTATTATACATGAAATGCAATTTAAATTCTCTTTTATTAAGCTCATTTGGAAGTGTTATGAATAATGTTGATTACTTGGACATCTTTTACACTGATTGAACAGATTGAAAACACTCTTAATTTTTCGAGCGCTACAAGATGTGAGTATGGTTTATTTGAAGGGGCCCTGGCTTTTTGGTAGTTCAACTTTAGCTTTTTGACCTTGGGAACCAAGTATGGATCTCTCCAAGTGTTTTTTTAATTTGGCCCGGTTTGGGTTAAACTCCCCAACTTGCCTTTGGAGTACTGGGATGAAGAAGTCTTCAAATCCATAGCTAACTCTTTGATCAGTTGGTTTCTATTGATACTTTGATGATCTCAAGGAAGTGTTTGGTTTGTACGAGGATCTATTTTTTGGTTGACCACAAGGCTAATCTTCCATAATTCATTCTGTTGAAATCTAAAGTGGGAATTTGGAAGTAGTAGGTTGTGTTTGAATCCTTTCCCTTTGCTTTCTTTAATTGCAAAAAAGTGGGTCATTGAGCTAAGAACTTCCCTTCTAAGGTTGATGAGCCACAACCTAAAGTCTGGAAAGCTAAGGAGGTTAAAGATAGTAACCAGCATGCTC
This sequence comes from Sequoia sempervirens, assembly GCA_007258455.2. NCBI lineage: Eukaryota > Viridiplantae > Streptophyta > Pinopsida > Cupressales > Cupressaceae > Sequoia > Sequoia sempervirens. Next base: position 321,704,179 of record VDFB02271358.1, on the reverse strand, counting down.
TGGCCTTCAGGAGGAGGAGACTTCTATCTCTGGGTTGGCTCTTAAATTGCCCCTTTTTGTTGTTGTAGATCCAGTGGTTGTAAGAGATGAGAATGTTGGGAAAGTCTTTGATGCTTTATCCTCACCTATTTCCCCTTCCTAGGTGGTTGGTGGTGGGGATAAGATTATGTCAAACCCTTCCCTTCCTTATCAAGTGAGGTAGATGGGGGTAAGGCTTGTTAGAAGTTTTCTCTTCCTTCTAGTTTTTCTCTTAGAAAAGGTGTTGGGAGGAGCTATGTTGACAAATGGTCAGCGCTCCCCTTAGGATTTATGACATGGACTAACCACCTACCATGGATCTGTTAATTTTGGAAATTGTATTGGGAATTAATAGGTTGACCTTTTGGTGCAACGACAACCATAAGGCCAACAATTAGTATCAGAGCCAAAAGTGTCAGGTTCAAATCCCCTTGGCTTGCGTTGAGGGGGAGATTGTTGAAAAATGGTCAATGCTCCCCTCGAGATTCATGACATGGACTAACCACCTCCTATGGATCCATTAACTATGCTAGTTGTATCAAGCATTAACAAGTTGACCTTTTGGTGCAATGACAACCGTGAGGCCAACAAGCTCTTCTCCCCCAATTAATAAATCTCTTGAGGAGGCTCTATCATGTAAGGATGAGGATGGTTTTTCTATGGTCAAGAGTAGAAAGAAGAAACAAAATGTGTCTTCTCCCTAGGGCCACAAATTTGTGACCACAAGAAGACAAAAAGAAGATTGTGGTTTAGATAGTAGGGGTTAGGGAAGGCCTTCATCCCAAAAAATTAGAGAAAGGGAATGCAAGAAGGACATTGCAGAAGGGGTCCAAAAACCTTGTTTGACTTGTGCTCTAGGAGCACCCCTTCATCTTGCAAATGAAGATTATTTCATGGAATATTAAGGGGTTAAAAAATTTGCATAAAAATGACCTCCTAAGAAAGTTAATTCAAGACAATAAATCGGATATTTTACTTATTCAAGAGATAAAAACGCAAACTGATCAGTTGGAGAAGTTTAAAAGTTTTTTAAAGATTGTGTCTTTCATGGTATTAGTCCTAATGGTGCTTCAGGTGGTATTGCAGCCTTATGGAATGCTAGAACTATGAGGGGATGTCCAGTGGGTGAGGAAGTGAACCATGTTGACAATTGGTTTTTCCATTTAAAATAAAATTCCTCTTGGATCATCTCCAATATTTATGCTCCTAATGTGAAAAAAGATAGAAAGAAGTTGTGGGATTGGCTTGGGTTTCTATGAATGTCTTTTTGGACTCATCATGCCTTGTAATGGGAGACTTTAATACCCCTATGATGATGATGAGAAATACGGGGGTTCTCAACTCCCTTATGATAGTTGCCTTGACCTAAGATATTTTTCAAGGTTATGCTTTCACTTGGACTAACAAGAGAACTGGAAATGATAATATTCAAGTGAGATTGGATCATGCTCTTATCTCAACTACCTGGTTCTTAGATTATTCTTTCTCTCTTTCTACCTTTACGTGGTGCGAATTTGACCATTTTCCAATTTCTTTCAAGGTGGATAGAATTGGTAAAAGGAAGTTGTTTTTGTTCACATTCGAAGCTATGTTGTTGAGATATCCTAATTTTAAGGATTGTATTAGGGATTGGTGACAAGTTTCTATTGAGGGAAGTATAATGTTCAGAATAGCTAAAAAACTTTCTCTTGTTAAGAAAATTTTGAGAAAATGGAACAATGAGTCTTTTGGGAATATTTTCAATGATAAGAAAGTGATCTCTCAACGTTTGGATGAGGTTCAATCAGAAATTCAATTTAAAGGATTGAGTGAGGAGATCTAGTTGGTGGAAGATTCTCTTCTTTTTTGACTCCATGACATTATCTCTAAAGAGAAGGAGTTTTGGAGGCAGTGTTCACGTGTTGTTTGGCTTAAATTGAGGGATCGTAATAAAAAAATCATCTTAGTTTCCTTAAATATAAATCCTCAAATATGATTTCTTCTATCGTTGTTGATGGTTTTTAGTTGTTTGAGGAAGAGGATATTCAAAATGTTGCTACTGGATTTTTGAGAACTTGTTAAAAGATGATAATTGTTTCGATGAACCTATGGAGGATAGGTATCTTGAAGTCATTCTCAGTATCATATTGAAGGAGCACAATAGGAATCTTGTTTCCATTTCTTTTGCTAATGAAATTAAAAAGGCATTTTTTTTCCTTTGGGGGTAACAAAGCGTTAGGCCCCAATGGTTTTCCTATTTTTTTTTCCAAGCCTACTCGGATGTTGTAGCAAGGGATGTGATCAATGCAACAAAGTAATTCTTTGTGTGCAAAGAGTTACTTAGAGAGCTGAATTCCACCTTTATTGTTCTCATTCCTAAGACTCCTAGAGCTGACTCTTTCGAGGAATTTGGGCCTATTAGCCTGTGTAATTCTATTTACAATATTTTTTCAAAAGTTTTGGATTCTAGGCTTCAAGAGAATTTACTTCTTATTTCTTGGAAATCACAACCAATTGCATGATTAACATATCTACATTATCAATATGATTTTTTACCTATTTAAAATATCATAAAATAAAGATAAAAAGATTGAGGGTTAAGAGAAAATTCTAAATTTATGAACTAAAAGTAAATATACAATAGTAAAATTTATTTCATTCATCAATTTTGAGTGGATAGACAAAATCCCAATAATCAATAGTAATGCAACTAGTATTCACACAATTGATATTAACACCAATACAATCTTTAAATGTAATTAATCAATCTCAAGATTTTGAAGTTATATCATATCATATCACCATCAAATATGTACATATCTAAGACAAAACTCTATTCAATATCACAATAACATGGTATATTTCATCAATTTACTCAATTCAAATAGATAAAGTAATCATACCATCACAAGAGATCAAGATCTAAATGAATGCAAACAAGGCGTAATCCTTCAATTCTATAAAAATGCTTGAAAAAATCTTGTAAGGATTTTCATGCTAAAATTGTATAAGTTCATTGCAAATATAAAAGTTTTGATCCTTTACAATGACCAAAATCTAAATTAAATAGACTTGTGCATCTCAAGATTCATGGATATGGAAGAAGAGTTAACTAAAGCGCCTAGTTATGATTTGAGGATCAACTAGAACTAAACTAAATAAATCATTGGAATTGGAGTCTACCTAAAAATACAACACGAGATTTAAATTCAATTATCTAGGTGTTATAATTTATTACAAAATTTATTTAAAATAAAGCAAAACTTAATTGCCCAACTTAATATATTTTAAGGAAGATGTCAGAGAAATTTGTGATGACTTTATTCATTGTATCCATTGAAGGACCTCGATGGTACTATAATTTAATCCTTTGTGAAAATGCAGAATTTTTTAACTTTTTCTGTAAGGTTGATAAAACTAGTTAACTCATCTTGACAAGCCCACAACTTCATCTTTATGATCATCATCTGGTCAATATCCTCTTGAGTGGCTTATCTTTGTAGTGAGATTTTTAGTTCTTCATCCATATTACTAGGATAAGCAACTAGAGATGAAGTTTCCTAGAAGGTACAATCAAGATTTTCCACAAAATGTTCAATCTTTACCATAACTTGCTCAACTAGGTTCTTGTTCTTATTCAATTTATACTTGTGTTTATTCAGGGTCTTTACCCTTCGTTGTGTACCCTTCAACCATTCCTTTGGTTTATCTTGATAATTCTCTTCAATTATAGCCGCTTTCAACAAATCTTTCGAGGTGGCCTTTGTTTTCTACAAAATTGGGATATAATCCTCCCAAACCATCAAATTCACATCTATATCCACCTCCATTTTGTGTCTAAACTAGCTTCATCACTGATGCAGTGATAAGCTTTTATTACTTTTCTCCAAATTATACTAGCTAAGATTATAAAAGCATATTTCCATTCCCTAGTAGTAGATACCCACCCCTTAGGGTCAGGGTGTAGGACTTATCCTTTCAATACAGCCTACAAAACTAGCTCAGGATCAACAACATCAATAGGTCCTATTAGATTATTCACACATGTTTTCAATTGAGCTATTTGAGACTTTAATTTTTCTTTGGTATTCTCATCTTTTTGCATCCATTTTAGGATGGTGGACACAACCATTTGTAGAGATTGTTGTTCTCCCTATGTAGTCTGGACACTAAGGTTAACTTGTTTCAATTGGTAATCTTCAAGCAACATATCCGATTTACGTGTTTATATTAAAGGAATAGCTATTTGACCTATCATGTTCCCTTGTTCATCCTTCATAATGGTAGAAAACCTTCTTGATTTCTTTCTTCTTTTTTTGGGGCTTGAAATGCCTCTACAAGAATAGTGAGGTTCTCTTCCTCCTCCTCTTGTACATATGTTCTCTTCCTCTTATGAATGGTAAGGTTTAACCATACCAAGAGATTTGATGATAATGCATGTTGAGGAGAAGAAATAACTTCAGTATCATGTTGTTAGAATTATTAAAAACACAAGCCATAGGATCAAACAATGAACTAAGACACCTTCCACACAAGAGAGTTGCAAATAATAATATGTGATTTCCTCAACAAGAAAAAGCTACAAAATGAACCTCAAGAATCTTCAAGGAAAACAATAGTCCTCAAAAGGTTGAGAGTTCTATCAAAGGAATGATAAGGTATAAAGATATGATAATACAACGAGGGTTGAGCTCTATATAGGAGCAACCCTAAATGATAAAGGGATTAGATCATGATAAGTGTCAACATCTCATGTAATGAGACATAATGATCTAATAATAACTCTCTAGTTAACATAGAAAATCAATCCTAATTTTAGCTTAAGCACATGAGAATAAATTAGACTAATAATTAATTAAAGATTAATTAATTATTAGCTAATACATGATTACTCTAACACCCCCCCCTAAGATGAACTAAGGGAGTAGCTAAAAACCCTAAAAAGAGAATGCATTATGGGTCTCAACAAACAAGGCCTAGTGAGGTACCCATGTATAAACAAAAGATCTCTCACAATGATAGAATAGGAGAAAGCCTCATGGGAAAAAATCCTCTCCAAAAGAGAGAAAGGCAAATGAAGGACTAAAAAATCCTCCAAATTAAGGTGAAGGACTAAGAAGCCTCCAACCAAAACAATGTCTCAAAAAAGAGAGGAACATGTAGAATATCATTGAAGTAGGAAGAAGTTGTAGACAACTGTCGAAAGATGACTAATATAGTGTTGAAATGAATAACCTCTAGAAACAGGAATGCAAGAGTGTCCATGTGGTAAATGCTCCATCTCACTGAAATGCATGGGTAACCAACTACTAATGTACATTGCATCCGCCTAGTACATAGGAACAAGAACTAGATACGTAGATCATACAAAAAATGAGACCAAGAAAGCATTAGCACCAACAATAGAAACCCCCCATAATGTAGAAAGAGAGAGCCAAGACATGTACATTGAAACTATGCAAAACCAAGAAGTGCATGTAGGAGAAACAATCTGCAAATAAAAGGGTGTGCAAACTAAGGTATACATGCATGAGGCAAGAATCACTAGAATTCACTATTGTTGTAGAAGGGACACTCACTTGACAAAGGTGTGATGGCAAGAAAAAGGAAAACATCAACCCCCCAATGGCACTTTATTTCATAGTGTGAGTACAAAAGACACAATAGGATGTGCAAAATCCCCAAAAAGATACACCAAAATGGCAATTTTTCTCAATGTGTCTACAAAAGAGAATGTGCATGCAAAATATGTCTACAATACCCAAATAGGATAGAATACTTAAAATACTTGCAGAACAGCTAAAAAAAAGTCATCCCACGCAAACAAAAAGTTCCCAAGAGCTAAAACTACCAAGTAATTCAATAAAGTGTGAAAACAAAAAAAACTGAATAAAATGTACGTAGAGAGAAATATTGGAAAATGGCATGGAAGGATTGAATAGCTCTGAAAGACCATCCCAACACAATTAGAATTGTGAAAAACTAAAAAATAGGTCAAAAGTTATGAGCTCAAGATTGAAAATAGAACCTCTGACTTAAACAAGTTGTAGAATACACCAGCAATAGAAAATAATGATGAGATACACACCACTATAAATTTGATGGAACCAACTTTCCGATGATATATCGCTCACCCAATTTTGATTTTGTACACCCAAGTTATGGCCAAAAGAAAAAACACCTCCTTTAGGGACAAAGAGAGTTTGAAGAGCACTTGACTAGCGCCCATACCCTTGACATCAGCATGACATCATGATGATATCAACAAAATATTCCTAAGAATATTCTCTATTGCCTTGAAAAAGGCCAAGCCCCGATAAAAAATTGGCAAACAAGTATTCCTTCCACTGATGGAATATCTAAAGGGGCGGTGACTGGTCAAAATATTCCAAAATCTTGAAAAGATTTCATCCCTTGATTTTTTTGTGGCAATCTTTCTTCTTCAACCACCTCATGGTTCTAAATGTCTTCTTCCCTTATTAGTATTATTCTTGTTCTTGGGGAGGGGGAAGAGGAGTATCATGTGGAGAAGAGGGAGGAGGTGGAGGAATTTGGGAAGTGGGTACTTGAGGAGTAGAATGTGTTGGAGATGGAGGAGGTGTTGGAGAGACATGAGGTGGAGAATGTTGTGGAGGTGATGGAGAAGGTGGAGTAGGGTTTGATGTGACAGAGGAATTAAATGAGGAGATTGTAAAGGTGATTCTTATGGAGGAGATGAGGAAGGACTAGGTGAGCTAGCCCTTTGAGCAGATGCAATCTAAGATAAAACTCTTGCTCTCTTTCTCCTTGTGAGAGGAATTTCTTCCTCACTCTCTCCTTCACTTGTCTCTATAACTATATTCTCCTTTTCTTTTCTCTTCCTCGAAAAAATTCAGAGGATGATGTTTTTTTCTTTCCAATAACAATAGATGAACCTTCACCTGTATTGAACTTCTTTGTTTGACCTATTGAGGTTTTGGTAACTCCATCATAGGAAATGGAGATATCAACCATCTATGTGAGAAATTTTTCACTTGTTTCCCTCGTATCTATTTTATCATCCTTCTCAATTGAACAATCTACATTGTATATTGGATTCCACTATAAATGGAATCCAAAACCTTCCCATTTTCCTTCAACTCCTTGGATACTCTATCTAGTAGGCCTTTATCATATCTACTGTCAATCGACAGTAGTCCTTCATTCTCACTTCAATTTTTTTTTCATAAATGGCCCAATGATATTCCAAGGTTGGCTCATGTATGAAGGATCCAATGACCTTACTAATTTTACCAATAGGATCAAATTTGGCTCTTGGATTGTTATGCATGTCAATTACATACATTACCAATTATATTTTTTATTTTTTTGTATTTTGCATATTAGCACAAGAGTATACTCTCATCTTCACAGGAAAATAATATCATGATTTGTGTTTACCAACAATTAATATATGGATCTATGTTACCCATTTGCATAATTCTAACAAGATCATTTTATCTGTGGGGTACCTCGAAAGTTTTAGGGGGGGCTTATGAAATCCTATCGCTCTGATATATGTGAAGGTATTGAATTGGATATACCAATTCTTTAATTTGGCCATGGCTTCTAAGGAGATCCTCCTACAAAAATTATTTTATAGCCATATGATAATGGCATGAACAAAATTATCATTTACCACAATAATTCTTGTAACTTACATCCAACTCCAATTGTGGGTAATGCTCATTAATCTTAACTTCTCCAAGTTGAAAAGACCCTACCCTAGTAAGACCTAGGAAATTTTCTTTAGAAGCTAACAAGCACACCAAATAAAATTCCATATAATTTTTTTTTCTATGCAACACATCTTTAATTTTCTCATGTAGATTGTTGCTTATGATGGTATCCCAATCAATTTTTATATCATCTATAATAAAAATGTAGCAACACATCTATGGATAGAAGTCTTTGCAATTTGGATAGCCATAAACTTTGCTTAGAAGTGTGATTTGATACTTAATGTCCTCTTGAAATTCACTCCTATGTTGTACTTTTTCCACTGTAAGTGTTATTTTTCTTGGATTGAGCAACATCTGATTGTTGATAAGGATGATACAACTTGTATTATTTTTTCTCAAAGTAATCCATTACTTTCTTCATGCTAATAGTCTCATAACTGGGGGAAGTTGGGATTTTGAACACCCTCTCAATCATGTTGAGGTTGATGTCAATGATCACTTCTCCAAATGATCCTAATATCCTTTTACTCTTGTGGTCATAATATTGAGCACAATTCATCACTAGCTCAAGTGATTGTAATGCAACTGGGAAGGTAGTTGCTTCCACTAACCCTAAATTAGCCAAGAAGCTACTTTAACCGATCTTTGTTCCTCATTATGGATTCTTCTATGAAATTCATCCGTGTATATGTTCCCTAGGTCAATATCTCCAATATTTGAGTATGGAGAGAACATCTTTAAAGGAGGATGGTAGCCTTTATATTGATACTTCATTTTTGCACCTTCTTTAGGCATGTTACCTGCACATGAAAATATCATCCATCAAAGCCTTAAAAGAAATATCCAAAGAAAATCTAGTTTCATCAAGTATCAAATCTTGGGAATAAGTCTTATTGCTTGTAAAAATAACCAAGAAATCTAAATGGATTTAGTTTGAACATTGGTTTTGCTAAATACATGTTTACTCATGTACCTTTTCCAGAGTTGGGGGTGGGGCTTACTGCCTACTCCATACTTCTCATTAGGTGCAATTATTAGGGGAGACACCCGCTAACCGACCCCAATAATTGCCTTCAGCAAGTGTATTTTCAGTAGGGTCGAGGTTCAAGTGTAATGTTTATCTCTTATTCTCAAAAGACCTTAAATATTAATACATTCACCCGATTTCCAATATCTTATTTGAATCAAATAAATTTCAATGAATGTTGAGGAGTGGGTTTCATAGGTAAAGGTTCTCTCCTAAACATTTCTTTTGATAATTGGTAAAGTGAAATCTTGACATCGAATTCCAAAAAAACAAGTTTTGCTTTATCATTATTTTTTGGGAATTGGGTTTTGGGGATGACACTTGTTTTTTATCATTTAAAAGTTTTGACAAGTAGGGGAGAGGGGTTAGTATTTGTGTGGGGTCCAATAGTTGTGCAGTCGATTGTGATTATAATACCCATTCTTACCACATATTTATACTATATATTGTAAATAAATAGTCCAAATGTCAATAAAAAAATAACCAAATGTTTTTTATAAGAGGTAAAATACGCATTTTGAAGGGGCCCAAAACCATGTACAAAAGAAAGCAGATAAAACTCAAGAAAACAACACTAAGCATAAACCAACCAACAACAATGACCCAACAACAAAAAGTTAGCCAAAAAGGAGGACCCCTGTTGGAAGTGGATTCACTTTGAGAGGACGGGGTGAATTAGAGTGATACAAATTTTAACTCTTAAAGCACAAGATAAACTTTTGACCTTTAACTCAATGCAACTTTGTTTATGCGAGTGCAACTTGAGACTTGACTTAACATTTAACACATATTAAAAGCATCATATGATATGTTCAATTAAGCTTTATGAACAATCTTGTTGTGCTTTTCAAAACAGAACTTAAAGACTCCACAAAATATAACATTGCTTTACTTTTGACATACTTTTAAACATTCACACATGGAGTATAAAATGCATATTTCAATTTGCATTATGAAATACTTTTAATGATCATATTTGCACAATTTACAGACTTGAACAAATTGACATTAATCTTTTGAAAAAACTCAATGTATCAAAGCATTGACCAACTAAATGAGCACATTAACATGAAATTGAATGAGAGACAAAAACACATCACATAACACAAAGATTTCCTGAGTGGAAAAACCCTCTTGGGGTATAAAAAACCACTCGCAAACTGATCCTTTTATTCATTCAAAAGAGCACCAACTCTGTTACAATGTGGAGCACCAACTCCCATAACTTTTTTGAAGCACCAACTTCATCAAAAACTCAAGGTATTGCAACCTATTAGAACCTTATAACTGTAATGACTATCTACAGTTACAATATTACAATAGGATACAAAATGATTTTGTAGTAATGCCCAACTCAAAATAATCTTTGTAATACAACCAGAGATGAAAACAGAATAAACCCCTCTTCTCTTCTTTACAGAATGATATCACAATGTTAATCAATATACTGTTCAGACTATGTCTTCTCATCATTCTGTCATATGAATTTTTCAACAATTTATACAATGATTTACAAACAATTATTCGTTTCAAAACCCATATCCAATAACTAGGGTTTTTATGAACAATGTTGTTTTTTTTAATCATGATACCCATCAAGGGTTTTTAAGTATAACCACAGATAAAATCAACAATATGTCAATAAAATTCCACTGTAAAATGAAACCCTGATTGTTAACAGCCTCTTCAAACAAATTCCTTAACAAATTATACACAAAATCCACATCATTAAACTCCTCTTTAACAAAACCCGCATTAACAAAAACTTGGAAACCAAAATAATGGAAGAAATTGAATGAGTAACTAACCCAACATTATGTTACCTGATTCACGGAGGATAAAAATCAAAGACTAACCAAAGAGATTGTTTAGCCATAACTGCCCAGTTGCATACTTCATTGACTGGTGGCACCATTCTTTCTCACTCTCACTCCCTTCAGTCGACTATGTTGTAAATACAACACTCCACACTATTCTTCAAAGCTCAAACTAACCATTTTCCATGTCGTCCAAACAAAGAAATAGATTTGCAAGTATTCCAATGGCGGCTAGGGTTTGGTGTTATTCTTGCAAAATAAAAAAAACCTTTGATTACCCTAAATTCTTTCATTTGAGCCCCAAGACATAATGAATTCCATAAATCACAATACAATAATTTTGAAATTTTTTTACAATGGACAAAATGATACTATCCTTGAGTGTCAAATCAATGTCTACTCACATCCATGTGTGTTATAATGTTTTCCATTTCATCAAGACTGTCGTTGCCAACAATATACTCATCGATACCAATGATAACACTTCGTTGTCAAAGCTAAGCAACATGTGCTCAAAATAAACCTGAAACCTCATATTAAAGCACTATCAAATGTAATGGTGATTGACTATCTAAGTCGATGTCTAAGTCAATGTTAATACATTGTATAGAGCCTGGTAATTATATATCAAAGTCAGCTTAAGTACTATATATCAAAGTCGTCTTAAGTCATCTTGCATATAAGCCCGAGTTTTAATATCAATAGAGTGCATAGTATAGTGGTCATGAAAGCCGAAAAATAGATGTATGTCATTTTGACTATTCAATTCAAGTGATAAATAACCTTAGCAAAGCAATGATTCTCTAAATACTCCCAACTTTAGTGAGCAAGATATTATTAACATACTTTGTGCCAGGTGAGAAATACAATATGCTAAGTGTCAATGATAACCACAATGCTCATGTAGACCATTGAATATAGTAAATAATGCACTTCTCCTTAGAATGTATTCTGACCTTTATACAAAAAGTAAATGATATGAAAGTGAAGCTCGAGCATAAGATAATGTGTGCTAGTGAAACAATAACTTTCACCTTATCATGTAAGCGCCAAGAAATGCATGAATGTTGTGTGAATATAAATGCAGTTTGATAAACTAATTGAGCATAAAGATGTAGTCATGAAATCTGAAACACAAATATACCTTCACTAAAATTTCATCACCTATATGTACAAGACAATCTGCACATGGATTCAACAAGTTCAGTACCACAACAATATAGAACTGAAAGTAAATATGCATCATAATGCTATTCATGAACAAGATACTGAATGCCAAAGACTGAAACAATGTACCAAAACTATATATGCCATAATCCAAGATCAATGTGCCAACCAAACAACAGTATGCCAAAATTAATAAAACTATGTGTCAAGATACCAATGCCAAAGAACTTGTATGAGATATATACCTTCATGATGTCAATGCATTATGATCAAGACATGAATGACCAGTAATGATGTATCATGTAATACCCAATCCAATCAATACGTACCAAGAGTTGAATCAGATCAATTGACTACAACACCAAAATCTATTTTGACATCAAGGACAAACAACCACAATAAACAACTGAAAGCCAACAACCCCAACCAACAATACTACATGTTTTTTAGAATATTTGTTGCCTCCATGCCGCTTACCGCAGCCTTCTAAGCTTCATCCAAAACATCAGGAATTTCTTTACTAGAAGCCCCAACCTGAGCTTTAGTCTTGTTTCTAGTCCTAGCACTAGGACCATCTATATTCACCTTAGTGATCAAAACAATACCCTTATCCCCACCCTTTTCAACAATACCCTCCTCCTCCATCAACTTACTAGCAGCATCGATCTCTTCAACATGAGCACTTTCTTTACGCTTCTTGGCACTAACCACAAGAGGAATCACACCAACAAAATCAAATTTACCAACATATTTAGACATCTCCCCACCCCTCATCACAGTAGCCCAAATTTTCTCCATTTGATCCCCAAGGGTGAGGATTCTACCTTCCAGATTCTATTTCATCTTAAGAGTTTCCTCTGCTATAGTATCTGCCACAATGTTTAAGGAATCAAACAATTCATCTATCTAATTTTGGATAGAGGACTCCTCAACCTTACTCACCACACCCCTAACTTTGACATTAGTTTTATTAAGTTCATAAAAAAACCATTTAAATAGTTTGAACATAACAATGGAACCCTCACAACCAGTTCCCAGCACATCAGACATTTCTTCTCTATCAATATTAAAAACCCCTTTCCCCAAAGCATCTTCCTTCTCAGAGGAGCTAACCCTATCCTGACCAACAGAGATTTCCTTACCTTTCCCAGCAGTAATCAGAGTCTTGATTTTGTGGATGGAGCTCACAATCTCCTCTGCCATAGCCTTTCTCTTCTTCAGCCTTTCCAATTCCGCATCCTAGGTATCCATAGCATCACCAGCAACCCCAGTCTTAATTTTTTGCTGCAAGTCTGGCTTAACACTTGAAGATTCATCAACATCAAGACCACTTGCTATAGTGAGAATAAATCCCCTCTCCAATAATTGACTCGCAGACCTCAGAACTCGTTTCTTGTTGCTTCCATGCTCTGGCTCCTTCTGCTTGGTAACAAGGGGTGGCGAAGAAGCCTCACCATACAAATCATTCTTCTCCTTCACACCCCTACTTAGCAAATTAATAGCCACCTCATCATTACAAGTCACATAGCCCTCCCTAGCACACGACTCCCCTTTTTTCATCTTTCCCATGGTAGGGGAATGAGGAACCACCTCCAAAGAAGCAAGTGAATCTAGCACAACGTCCACATCCTCCTCTGAATCTGACTATTTTTTCCAAAATAAGTTTCCTTTTCTTCACTTTTTTGTTGGTCAGTTCCTCTTCAGAGGCAGTCTCATACTCATCTATAGGCTTAGGTTGTTTACCCTTTGGGGTAGAAAATGGCTTAGCCACCTCAAAGGACTTTGCATAATTAGAAATAAGAAGGATTATCCTATTGGTAACACAAGGGCAAACAACTGAGAGGGGGGGTGAATCAGTTGTCTCAAAAATTAAACTTATTAAACTTATTCTTAGATCTGATAAATAAACATGAAAGCATAAACCATCACTGCATCATAAACACACATAACACCAAGATTTTTACGTGGAAACCTTGTTAGGGGAAAAACCACGGTGGAGGTTAGTCCACAAGATTATACTCTATTAAAAGTATAAAATAATTGTAAATGGGAATGCACATGCATTAAGGCGCATTGCCTAGAGCTCATTGCTCAAATACAAAAGGCTTACTACCCAAAGGAAGACACACTGTCTTATAGAAACATTCGGATTACATCCACAAGATTTTGAACTAAGAAAATAACATCTGCTAATACCTGATTATAGTTCCGGTTAAGCACATAAAAATCTACTCAATCTTCTTCACACTTTACTTCTACCTTTGAAAGATTAGAACATTATTCACACACAAGACTCACACACCACTACATCACATGCCTTAAAATGGTAAAAACAATCACTAATATATATCCGCAACTAGGGATAACATCATCTACATGTCGGCTTCAACAAAATATAAAATATGTACAAATTGTCAGCCCAATCCATAAACAATTTTTAATGTGCACCAACCAATGTCATCCTGCAACATAGTGAAGACCCAAAACAACATCCTCAAACATGAACCACCTTCAAAAATTATGCCTTGAAGATCCACAACACGCTACAATCACCCTATCGGCCATGATCATGAAAAACATGAACTCACAAAAGAAAATCACCAATCATGAGCACAACGATCAATGTGGATGTACAACAAAGATGGAGAATGATCTAGAAGCATCCATGAGCATCATGAGTCACTACAGAAGCATCCACAACAACTCAACTTACTAGAATCGCATCATCTTCTTTCAGGAACACCAATTGAAGCAACAAAACAATTTGTCAAAACACAAGATACTCATAACTGGATCAAATTTTCATATAGATCTTTGAAACTTTACATGGATAAACTAGATATACTTGACAACAAACCCTTTAACCCACAACCTCTAATCATCAATATAATGAGCTATCCATTAGACTGAACTTCACTACATCACTAACAACTTGCAACTTATTTTATTACAATTTTCTCAATATCCTCTGCATATACAGCCTTAAAGACATTAATGCCAATAGTGTTGACATCAATGACAACCACATATCAGAAATATCCAACATAACCCCACATGCAAAACGGGATTTTTTATGGTTTTTCTTGTGATCCTTAAGACCCGAATCAAGAGACATCAGGAGGTAATAGGGAAAGTAAATCCTTTTCTTATGATGGAAGTGATTGAGCAAAATGAAGTGGTATGGATTTACTGCTGAAAAGCGTCCTTCCAAGGTAATAAAACACATTAGCTCTTCTGCAACATCTCCCCACAACGCCTTAAGAGAACTTCTCTGGTAGCCTCCACTTCTCGCAGTCCTCAAATCCTTAGCTTCATCTCCCTTGAAGAAGATTTGCATAGTAGTCTGCGACTCCTTTTTATCTCTAAAAAATTTCATACCATCCATGGCCAGTCCAGTAATCTTAGCTATAAATTCTTCATTGACATCAAACTTCATTCCATATAGCTCTTCAACACCCTATCATTCCATCCTTTAGCAAATAGCGTCGTAACCTAAGGATTATTGCCACGTAATTTCTCCAGGTAAGGAATTAACCCTCCTTTCTCCAACACCTGCCAAACCTCCTCCTTCTTAGCAGCTTTGCACGAGAAGGGTTTTGCTCAATTTTTATCTCCACCCGTATCAAAAAATTTAGCAAAAGGAACTCCAAACTCAGTAGAAGGAAAACTCTGGAATACAATGCTAGGAGCACCCAGAATCCATGTGAGAACTGAAATGAGGTAGAGGAGAATTAAGAACATAGAGCTCCATTCCCTATGGCACCTAGCCCTCGTACCATTTTCTTGATTTAAATTTGGCTTACCATCCTTTCTCATAATAATCAGCCACGTGAAGAAAGACATGCACACCACCAATCATAATGAGAACTTAAGCAAATTAAAATTGGTCATCATAGTTAATAGTTGCTATAGCCTCTATAGGAAGAGAATCATTCAAACCCCATTCCCTAACCTCTCTAACTCTAACATTAGCGAAGATGTCTGCTAGCCCATTACCCTCTCTCAAAATGTGAGAGATGTAATACTCATCAAAAGATTTCATAATATCAATGGCATCCCTTATCAAAGACTCAATAGTCCAAGAAGGGGGAACACAATTTTTCAAATTATTAATGATATTCAAAGAATCACCCTCTAGCCAAACTTTTCTATAGCCTTTGATTTGTGCCAACTTAAGACCATGATAAAAAAAATAACCAAATGTTGATCAAAAGTGGACCCATACTTTAACACATGAGAAGCTCTAATTATTATATAAAAAAAACATAAATACATTCATGAACAAGTGAAATAAGTATTTTGTTGTCTCAAATAAAATATCATAACTATCCACTATAAGTGCATCATTTAAAAAATAAAATGCCCATTTAATAAAATAAGACACTCATTTAAACAAGAATTGTTATCATAGCAAAAAAATATCGTTCTTATGTGTACAACTATTGGGGTAGCAATGTACAAGCATTGGAGTATTTTATATTAATAGTTTGTTCTATCACAAATATAAAAGGTGAGCACAATAAATAATATGTATTTTTCCATTTAATGTTAAGGATTTTCAAAAAGTTTTAGTGTTCAACTATTGGTCCATTTTTGTTTGATATAAGTTGTATTTTAAATAATTATGTGTTGTTTTTATAATAACAAATAGTTTTTTGTGTTCAACTATTGGTCCATATGTGTTGAATATAAAAGCTAGAGCTATCAAAGATTTATGGTTATCAATAGGTATTTGGTCCATTTAGGTTGTATATTAATTTTATTTTAAATAAAAAATATGATATTCTACAAGCAACAAATGATATTTTTTTGTTTAACTATTGGGGGTTCCATGATTAAGTTTTGGTCAAACCTTTAAAAAGTTAAATTTTAGACACTTCTCAATAGATGTGCTGATGTGGCAAGTTGTATGATGAGTCACACCTCCAAAACTTAGTTATAGATAAATAAGAGGCCAGTCTACATTTCAAAAAAAAAATGAAGGTTCTATGATATTCCATTCAATCGCTACATGTTGACAAAGTTAGCTCGCATGACTACTAGCCCCTCTCCCCTAATAGATCTACTTGATTACCAACAACTGATGACTTGTTAACACAGAAGGAATACTTGTCGGGAATCGGGTCTTGGGAGTAACATTTCATCCTTAACTTAAAGTTAAGATAAGGTTTAAATGACATCTTCGAAGTCTAATATCTAAAAACATGTGAGGTGTTTTACCAAAATCCTTCATCATTATCGAACATTGGGATTCAGAAATGTGTTTTATCCTAGTCCTTAAATTTTGGGAAGGTCACTAAGGATACCCCCGATGTTTGATCTCTGAATTTGTTAACTCCATTTTTACAAGGGCAACGTTTATCGAGTATCGAGATTTGGGGATGCAACTTAATTCTTATAAGATGATCTTTTAATGTGTAGGAGAGAGGACCCAATAGTTGAGCATGTTTCAATAGTTGTGATAGTAGTTGTTTATATAATGTTCAATAGTTGTGATAGTATTTGTTTATATAATGTTCAATAGTTGTGATAGTAGTTGTTTATATAATGCCCAATAGTTGTGACTTGACTACCCATAATTAAACGAAATGTATTCCTTTGATCTGAAAAGCAACCAATCATGTGATGCCACATCAACGCTCAACTACCCATGATGTGAATGCACAAGTATTGGTCTCACTTTTTTTTGGGGCCTTTTTGAACACCTTGACAAAAAGCATGTTGATGTGGCCCTGAAACGAAAGTTATAAGTAGGGGACTTGCCAAGTAATCTGTTGTAAAAAATTGGGAATGATTTGAAATTTTGATGTAGGATAATTAGAAGTGTGAAGTTAGGGTGCACAACTATTGGGTCCTCTCCCCTATTGCTAACACCCGAAACCCAAAAACATTAAACTAGGTAAAAACCTTTAAGGCAAAAGCACTCGTCGGGCATGAGCCTACGACTCCTTTGAAAAGCATGACAAGAGAGGGACCCGAGACATTGATATGATGATGTCACAAACACCATTGATCGATGTTCTCGAAAAAACATGATTCGGTGGGTGCCAAAACACAAAAATGAAAACAAAGAAAAAAGAAAATGCAAAAGAACATGAAGAACGACAAAGAAGAAAATAAAAACAAGACAAACCCAACTGAACCAAAACAACCACAAAGCCAAGCAAGGACAAGTAAGACCCAAAATGAAATGAAAGATCCATTTTCAAGACTACCTGTGAATTACAAGGGAAGGAAAGGTGGAAAAGGATGAGCAACAATGAAGAACACACACACTCCACTACGAACTAGACAAAGACCAAACAACCACACAACCAATGAGTAAGTACGTAGGAACTTTGACGAATAGTGAACCAAAATCACAGAAGGGAGTCAAGGAAATCATAGAACTTGCTTAGTTTCTCATTTTCCAATTCACAAATGGGAATTAAATCCTCATTTTTTATTTTAAACCAACTTCTTAGTCCTCGTTAATGCTCAATAAATGGCGTTGGGTGGCACTATGAATGCTCTGATAGGTGTGAGGAATGAGGTGACAATATGTCACTTCCATTGGGCTCCAACGATCTAGAATATCATTAGGCGAGCATCCCGACAAAGGAAACCCTAAAAACCAAAGCATCAAAGATAAATCGACGACGATGAAGAGGTGTCGAGGATCAGGCCCGACAAGGATGGCATGCCAATCCTTAAGGTCCTGAAACTTTGACAAGCAACCAAAACACTAAGGAGAGGAGAAAATGGGAAAAAAAGGGAAGGAAAAACGGAAACAAAGGGATGAAAGGGAAAGAGAAAAAACAAAGGACAAAAGAAAGAATAAGAAGAAAAAGAAAAAAGGAAGGGGGGTCCTCATTTTTTCAGAAACAAAATTGGGGTGTGGGTGCAAGGCACAATAAGAGCCAAAAAAGTTGGTTAGGGTTTTGGTCCCTTTTTGTTGAGGGGTGTGATGATTGATGATGAGATATATGAAACTAGTTGAATTAGGATCAAAGTGACGAATTGTGATAAAATCTAAAAAATACAAAACAAGAAGATAGAAATAATAGATAGATCTAGAGAGTGCACAAAGAACTTGGCATTCAAATTTAGAGTAGAACTGGCAGGATAGGGGCATTGGCACCCTAGTCTAGAAGTGTTGGAATCTAGAGTTTTAGAATTTGCATAGGTGCATTGATTTCTAGAGGTCTCTAGCAACCGAGATCATGTTATGAAGTTCGATAGTGTGTGAATAATTGGCTTGCCCTAATTTGTTGATGAGTAGTGCATGAACTAGGGTTTTGAAGCCTTGACATCTCAAATCCACTTCAATTAGCTTCATACTTGTAACCTATAAAATAAACAAAGGAAGAAGGGTTTTGAAGCCTTTTTAGATCTTCAAAAGTTTGACAAATAAGGATTTAATTAAATTTCTTGAAAATGATAATTAAACGAGTATCTTAAAAGCATAATTAGGCACATGCACTTAAGATGGTGTCAAACCTAGTGTGAAATTGTCAAGGGTGACAATTTACGACACTACAAGAACACCTCTAGGATCACCCTCTTAGGTTTAGTTGATCCGAAGGGAAGGAGAGATTATCTAGTCTAAAGAATTGGCCTCTAGTACTGCATGTTTTGTTGATGGGTCTTTGCCCTTTCTTCTTGATGACAAGTCCCTAGCCTTGAGGATAGTTTCATACTCTAGGTATGTAAAGCTACAACTTTGGGATTCAACACCACATACTCAACCCACCATAATGCAAATATAGTCTTGGGGTGAAGGATAGACAATGATCAGACTACTCAAGTTAGAAACATTTAGATTTCAAAATGATGGTGAGATTATTCCTTCATCAAGTCTAGAGTTAATATCTTCATTTATTGCATTTAGTTTTTTAATACTTTCCACATTTAATTATTTGAATATTTTTTAGACCGATGTCCTCAATTCTCAATTAATTAATCTAGGTTAATTTGTACCCATGTGTATGCACTTCAATTAATTAGCCTAGGTTAAGTTAGAGAAATTTTATTTTCCCTTATACAAATGTAGGTATTTAATTAGTTAAATCAAAAGCAAAATGTAAACCATCAAAATTCAATAATTAATTTAACTAACTAGTATTGATATCTTAAATACATCTAGCTAAAAACACTAAGAAATATCAAAGTTGTTTTATTTACTTAAGAGTTATTTTACTTTATTTAGAATTATTCTATTTTTAAATATATGTTGGTTGTGTTTTGGTTTTTATGTGCACTACCATGACATGATACTATATGCTTGCTACCACTTAGAATGCATCTCCATACAATCAATTAATTTTCATATTTAATCAATTTAATTAATTAATTTAAATACACCCAAATAATTAATGATTGTTATAATTATGAGCATTGTAGTTAACCCTTAATTCTATAGATGAAGCATTCTTAAATTTTCACAAAGATTCAAAAGAAAAATTGAAAACTTTTATACAAAGAAATTTAGATGTTTAAAATGGTGGTTAGTTTTGAAATATTTTATTAATAGATTATAAAAAGATATACTCTTAAAATATAATTTTTATTACTAAACTAAAAAATTACAATAGAAAAAATTGTCAAAAATAACTACTTTCAATTGATGAAATCCTTACTTTCTTATTCTAAATACCTAAATTTTTATTAAAAAATAAAAAATAATAATCATATTATTAATCTGAACATTGCAACCAAACAACATATAATGCAAGTTCACTACTGAATCTCCCCATTGTCTTTATTTCAAACGAACCTACTTACAGATTATCAAAAAACGAAGTCGGTTGTGATTGGTCACAAATAATTTGCCTGAGAAAGGCTTCTGTACATCACCCAGGTGGGAAATATAATACATGCAGTAGCCAGGCGCCGTGAGATTCACTCTGGGTTACTCAGCTAAGTTATATTGTTCTAAAAACAGATACGGAGGCCAAAAGACCTTAAACAATGACTGACTTGGTCTAGATAGTGGGGAAGTTGCTTCCAGACCTAATGATCAAGGCTTATTGGTGGAGGGCCACCCAGGACAGTCACATTTATGCATTGGACCTGTCAGTAGAGGGCCACCCAGAACAGTCACATTTATGCATTAGACCTGTTGTAAGTAGAGGACCAACCACGTTATATAATGTCATGTATATAGTATGGACACCATTACAACAATCATTCTTGGGTGTCAGACCTTCAAATGTGTCGAGATAGTGCATTAAGCAACACCCACAAAATCCAATTTCCAAAAATATCCTCAATTCCAGTTTCATCATCTGAACTTGAAGTATCATACTTGATTCCAAACGAATTCAGGAATGGTGACTGTCTAGATAGTGCATTAAACAACACTTTCATCATCTGAACTTGAAGTATCATACTTGATTGCAAACGATTTCAGGAATGGTGACTGCCATATCTTATGATTCTGGATTGTAACCGGAGAAGGCGCTTCCTTCTCCACAGGTTTGGGAGTATTCTTCTTGTGGGTTCTCCCAATTTCGGTGCACACATGATCAAGCATGCCCAAAAAGTCCCTCACAATAGCAAAAATTCTAGGTAACTGAGATTTCTCCCCTGCAGCCTCTGCATGGAAATACAGAGTAATTTTCGTTACAAGAGAAAACACTCTGTTTTCCTCGGTCTTAATTTCGCTGATGTTCTTTTCGGCTTGAAGCACAAAGGATTCCATTGACTCTTTGAAACTTAGTCCTCCACTGATGTCCATGCCCGTGGTTGTTCTATCCGAGGAGATATCTTTCTGCAAAAGTTCTCTTAACTTGGCAAGTTCACCGGAGAGTTTTGACACAGAATTAGCCAAAATATTTGAATCTATTCCTGCTGCCTTCTTCACATTATGCAGTTCATTTCCCAACCCCATAACTTTCTGCAATCCCAATCTGATATGATCTTCGTCTTCTTCTTCTTTACCATTTAATTCAGCGCGAGATTGGCCTGGCCTCTCTCCTGCAATGCGGGTGCCTTCTGACCTTACAATCTCCTGAACAACGAAGTGCAGAAGAGTTGTCTTTCCATCTGTTCCTTTGACATCTGCTAGCTTTAAAAGTGTGTTGAGATTGAAAGCTTGGGCATCCCCCCTTAAAGTCCCGGCATTCATTCGGTTACCTGTTTTGAGAACAGCTTCAAGCAATTTCATGAACAGGCGAGAACCTCTAAGCTCTGTGCATGCAGCCTGCAACAGCGCAGAATTACCAGCTTAATAAATTATATTTCACATATCCAAAAAAGTTTGCAAGAATCTGACAAAGAAGTTTCTAAGATCATTCTTTTTTGCACCCACTCTCATGTTTCTCTATAATAATCACTTTACTTCAATGAATTACAACAAGATAAATTTTAGGTAGTGTAGAACAGTTAAGGATCCTTACATTCCAAAAGATACGGCTGACATATTTTATCAAAATAAGACAGATGTATGGAAACAGGCTACCATAAGAAAACACTAATTGCAATTCCAGACAACGGATGGTACCATTATGGAATGAAATGGATTAAACGATGAGGAATTGACGAGATAGTAGGTAATAAAGAAAAATGATCATGGTGACAAAATGAAACTTTATCAACATGAGATGAATCCAACACAAGACTCTGGTGGTCATGAAGCTCCATAATGACCAAAAGGAGGTCCACAGTCCTATTCCCTCTTGGAAGGGTTGCATGGCAAATTCCTTAGGGACAGGTAAGGGGTATATCCCTTCAGGAAAGACTACTTCGGGTTCAAAACTCCCATCAAAAGAATTGAATAAACCGAAGAAAACATAAGATAAATCCCCTGATCAGCTGCAGTACCTCCAAGAGAAAATATTCGTGCATATTTGGCAAATACTATGTCAATTCAAGCAAGGGGAGATGGAAAATACAAATAGAGAAGAGAGTCTGTGCTTGCTATGCAAGCAAGGGAGGATGAGATGGAACATTTCCCCATAAATGAGCAAGACTAAGCATATGGCAAAGGGAGAAGATTTGAATAGTTTACATAACCCACTGACTTTCATTGTCTTCAAAACAATTAATTAGATATATCATACATGTTTTAGGGCATTGGTAATTTATCAATTTGATGTAAATGGCAGCAAGGTTGCCTACAACAATGATGTATATAGTAAATGATATGAACTGCAGAAAATCTCGGATATAACCTATTCTCTCTCCCATTGATCCTTCCGGGTCTACAAAAGAGATATCCATGTATCTGTCTATATAGATAGATTGATAGATATAGAATTGACTACCAACAGTCTGATAGTTGTACTTGGCCAATGAAGCATTTTCGTATAAGAGTGAGCTATTACTAATTTGATTGTTAAATGGTGAATTGAATTTTTTAAAGATTTTGGGACAAATTTGACATTTGGTATAGTAGTTGTGCATAGAAAACGCAGTGTGTTGCAGATGCTCCCCAGATAATTCAAAAGGTGTGGGTCTCCAAACTTAAAGAAATCCTAAGTAACAGTAATTTTTTTTGCTTAACTCTGTTTTTTTTTCTTGAAGAAGCCTTTCATTTGGGTTTGCTTTACAGTCAATGTAAATTTTTAAATAGAGCTTAGTCATGTAACGCCAACACTATGAATGCTGCAGGAGAGTAGGTATAGAACAGGATGGAATGTACACTGACCTCCATTGTCTTGAAGGATGTTTTTACAAAAGACATTTCCTCCTCAAATGTTGCTCTGAACAGCATTGCTTCAAATCGCTTGAAAGCAAAAGGGATGTCCAGCAATGCTTTAATAAAGCGCTCAGCTGGGCCAAGTTTTGAAACATCACCTTTGTAGTCCTTCAGTTTTCTTTCTTCATCGTGGGTTAATGTGATCTTTACTAACTTTTCGAGGAGCTCTGTGCTTAAACCATCACCTGTGCACAACAATAATTATTAGCAAGAATCAATGTTCATCAGGGCAGACACACAAGAGTTTATATTGTTATTCTAGTGTGAACTGTGAATCAACTTGAAGGCCTAGAAATAGTGAGTTTAGTACCCTTCACCTTGTGATGGGCTGATTCTAGAAAGAAAAGTTTATCATCAAACACCTAAGTATCTTACCTTCCAGTAGTGCATCACAAACTTCCTCTCTTGTCACATTCAGTGCTCGCAAAAGTATGGAAATGTTTTGACGTTTTCTGGGATCAAGTATTTGTGTATTTTCTCTAGACTGAGGAATAGCCACTGATGACTTTGACACACTCTTCACTTTTTTCTCAGGAGTATAACCAAACAGAGACTCTATCATACCTTCATCTAGCCTGCCAGTAGGAGCATAAAATTGTGAAATTCATTAGTGTAGAGAACATGCAACTTTTAAAAGAACAGATTGCACAAGAATACAGAATTTTGTTATATTTTCTATACTTAAAAGATGGTTTTCTTTATTTTAAGATAGTGACGTGCCATTGAGGGCACTTCAGGGTTCCTCGGCAATCTCTGCAATTTTAAAAAGGTAAAAGGTAAAGGTGACATTTTTGAACCTTACCTTATTTATTGTTTCAAAGCTGTACCTCCATGGGTTTTGTCCTTTGGTAAATTTTCTGAAAGCTGTGACATAAATGGGGCTTTGCCATTCCATCTGCAAGCAGCAAGCTGCTGTTTAGAGAAAACTATAGCCCATAGCTAGCAGGACTTCTCACTAGTAATTACTAAGAGATAGTTCCTTATCTGCCAGCCAAGAAAGTGTGGGAATTGAGCTAAAGATTCCATCTGTTGCTTCAGATTCCTAGCAAACAAGGGGAGTTGAAGCATATATTCTAGGATTGCAAGTTTGCCAGTCAATTCTAGGTCAGTTTTAATTGATGGTTCTGATGCACCTTTGTCCAACTGCTATACTAAAGGCAGTTTTTTTCGTAATATTTAGTTTTGTAGACAGTCTAGTTATGGTATGTAATCTAGTTATCTGCTATTTACTCTCCTAAGCTCTTCCTGCTTAGGCTGCTTAGGAAATAATTTGTGATTGTAAGTTGCTTGTACGGAAACACATCCAGATATGCTGTCTTTTATTGCTGTGATAGGAAGAGTTTACCCTATAATGCCCAGTTTTTCACAGTTACACACTTAAGCCTCACCTTTTCCTGGGTAAAAGAGTAACTGAAGATTACTTGCCTGTTTGTCCCCCCTTTATATTTGCATAAAAACAGAAAATCCTAGAAAGATATATCTTAGTCCTTTCAATCTAGCCACATGATGTCTTTGTGTCTTATATTTTGAGATTCAATACACCATGTCAACATACAAAGCCATGAAAGAGATTTTTTTTAAAGAGAATTGACTATGTAGTGAAGAAAATAAAAAGCATTACCTAAATGAACCTTCGGTTAGCTTGTCCCAGACCATTGAATGGTCAGGATTTGCGGATAATTTGTCCCAGTGCAGAGGCTTCAGCTTGGCCTGCGCATTTCCATCATCTTCCTGGGTCAGATTAGTTTTTTCTCCAGATTTTGCAGGGCCTAAATTGCTTCCCCTTGGAAATGTGCCTACAGCTTTAGGTGCTAACGGAGGTAGAACTGATCTAGAGCCCCTGGGTGGAGGCGGTGGTGCCTTAGGATTGGCTTTAGGTGGCACGGCAGGTGAGTTTTTTCCCAACCGTGGAGGCAAAGGAGGGGGAGGTGGTGGTGGTAAATTAGGATTGGCACGAGACGGTATTTGGGGCGAAGATTCTGCAAACTGTGGAGTTGGAGGAGGAGGTGGTGGTTGTGAAATAGTACTAGCTCTAGATGATTCTAATTCAGGTGGTGATCTGGCCAATTCTGTAGATGGAGACTGGTTAGCCCTTTTTGGAAGAGGAAAAGCATTAACTTGGGTAGATTCTTTGTTATCCCTACCAGAGGGCACAGAGGTCAAAGAATGGCTTTTCTTCAGGTTGTTTTCTTTTGAATAAGATGGGTTCTCATTGGAAACATCTCCTCTAAAACCACCTGGTGGTTTCAAAACTAGTGACCCATCACGGCTCATTAATCTCAGATTATCGAAGCCAATCACATGGTCATCTGATTTTTGAAATATTTCATTTCTTATGGTGATACCCATCAGAGGCCTTTCATCTTTGGGCTCCTTGGATTTACCAAAAAACATGTGATAACAGAAAAACAGCAATCCAGACAAAACAAGAGTTGAGAGTGTACTAGCTACAACTGCTATCACAATAACTCTGCGATTGTCGGAATTTTCACCATACCCCGCTGGAGAAGACTCATTGAAGGAGCCATCAACAGGTGGCACCAAGCTGGATGAAGGAGGTTCACTGATGATCTCCCTGCGAGGAAAAACTGCCTCCACATTCTGGGCCACTGTCGTATCCTCCTGCGAGTAGCCCCCTTGGATAAAGATGCATAACAATATGATGGTTAAAATCATTGTTATGATTTGTTTTTCTGGTCTATGCCAGAGTTTAGATCCCATGAAAGGTAATCTATCCCTGTTTCTCGGTTGAATTCATCTATTTTCTGCAAACTCCATATGAATTAATGGTTGCTCATTATAGGGTGTTGACGAATTCAAATTGTTCTATCCACTCGCTTCCGACTTTAATTCCGCCAAAATTAGAATGTTTACACGTTCAAACTTTGTCAACAGGTAGCCAAACCACTCCCGAGGACCGATTCTCCTGTATTTAGTCTCACAGATAAAAAAGTAAAAAGAAGTAGAGCATCCTCATAAACTGAACGCTTTCAATTTATCTACCTCAATAAAAACAAAATTTAATGCTTGAAAAATTAGAGAAAACGTCGTTTTTTATACAACAAAATGTTTGATTTCAATGTTGCCGTGCATTTGTTTGTTTTCTTCACACGGTTTGGTTTTGTTGTTCCTCCAAGTTTTGTCTTTTCAATTTGTTTTCCATCGTTCAAATGGCATTCTGCCTTGGCTTTATAAAAAAAGCTGAGGCAACTATATAATATCAAGTTTGAAAAAAAATCTTTAGTCCAGGTGTTTTGGTTGAATTTTGGATATCATATAAATTTGGTTTAAATTTGATGGTTAATAAAATTAAAATTTTAAAAAGATTGTAAAATATTTTAAAAATTTGAATAGATCTATAATGTTTTTTTAGAATATATATGTACATATATGTATATATGTGTTTGTATGTAAATATATATATATATATATATAGACTATTTTAATTTATCGTGTGAATCTTAAATAAGATATAAATTTGATGGTTGTATAACTGCATTTAGATATTTATGTCCTAAAATATAATTAAAAACTTAGAGAATCTCTCTCTCTCTCTAAGTGTGTTGCATGTGTGTCTAGCTATTTATCTATTTGCATATCTACATCTCTCTCTCTCTCTCTATCGGAGTGTGTATCTATTTATCTCTGTGCCCATCCATTTGTCTATGTACGAGTGTTGTTTGTGTCTTTATAAGTGTGTGTGTGTGTGTTTGTTCCAAAATAAGATGTCTTAATATTTGAAGTACAATCTTAAATGAATAAGCATCACACAAAAAAAATGTTTGACTTATAAGTTCAACCATCAAATTTATCCCTGTTGTACCCCAAAATTAAAATTTTTGTTACACTTATACATTTTGAAGAAATGAGTAAAAGTCTTGTTAACTCTGTCAAAAAAAAGTCAAAATTTGGGTGTGCTTGTCTTGCATGAGGGGTCAAAATGTGAAATTCCCAAAATCTGACGATCTGGGTCTGCTCAGAGCGACCTAATCTACAAAACCCAGATCTCAGTTTTTCATCCCTACTTTTTAGGAAAACTGCTATTTTTAGAAATTTCCTAAAAATAGTAACTTTTTTTGGGTTTTTCTAGGTTTCTTTCGAAACAAATACTGGCAAAACTTTCTAAAAATAGAAAGTTGGTCCGATAGAGTTCAAACTGATTTTGATTGGCTCAAAATACTTCCATATCAGGCTGGTGCAGTCAAAATTTCAAAAAGATCAGTTTTGCCCTAGTGGGTATATTCTGTTTTTTCAGAAGCATTTCAGGAGCTCTAAAGTCATCAATGGAGGTCAGTCGGCTGCCAGGTGTCAGATTCAATGATCAAGCATCAAACAGAAGATGAAATGATGAACATGCATGTTGAATGAAGAAGGAAGGTGAAATCTACCAGATTTTGACTAAGTCTGCTTGTCATGGGTGCCCTAGGAGAGAATAGGCGCCCATCTTTTTAGGGCATCAAATGGTGAAATTACGGTTTGAGCTCCCAGAAAAACTGTTCATAATCCTTTCAGCTCTACAGGGAGTCCGGTAGTGTAGTCAACAGATCATCCAGTCACCCAGAATTCGAGATCAAACGAAGCAGTTTCAAATAGGAGACAGAGTGAAAAACATGAAAATATCAAAAAAAATTCTAACTCTGGGAACTTTCAGTGCCCTTGGTGCCCAGAGGCGCCCAGCTTTTTGAGGGGCCTAAATCAGCAGTAAGGGTTTGCAAATATGCTCAATCTCTCCAGAATTTAGACAGCTTCGCAACCGGTGTCTTCGTCAGAGCATTCAACTTGTCGTTCTTCAGAAAATCCAGATCGAGGTGAAGATATAGAATGAAGGTTTAAACTTGAAGATAAAATCTAATGAAAAATATTCTAAGTCTGGAGCAAATGGGCGCCCCTAGAAGAGAAAGGCACTGATGATTTCAAAGGCCCAAATGGATGATTTTTCCAGTATAGCCCCCAAGGTGACTTCCTCAGAATTGATCATGCTTTCCAATGAGATCATCGGCATGTCAATCGAAGATGGAAGTCACCAGATCGAGCAGGCGGAATAGAGGATCTAACAAGAGTCAAAGTCAAAAGCAGAGAAGAAAATACAGAAAAGTTTCTAACACTGTGAAAGTTCAGAGCCCCTAGAGGAAATGGGCTCCCATGAATTTGAAGGTCGAAACGAAGTTTTTAGCCAGAAGTGTCTCCAGGGTGATCTTCTCAGAATTAGTCGAGCTTCGCGATGAATTATTCAGCTCCTCCATCGGATCATCCGAACATCTAGAAATGAGGATCAAACCAGGGGTCAAAATTAAAGAAAAGTTGAAAACTTAAGAAAAATGGTTAAGTCTGGTGAACTTGGGTGCCCCTGGTGAAAAAGGGCGCCTAAGCTTTTGAAGGCCCAAATCTAACTTTTTGGCAAAGTAACTCCTAGAGAACCCCCTCCAAAATCTTCTCAGCTTCGTGACAAGCCCAGCCATCTATCAATCTGAGCTCCGGACACCAGATCAGGCAGGATCATCTGTAGAAGAGAAAGTGGCAAAGATATCATAAAAATGGCTAAGTCTGGTCAAGTTGAGCGCCCCTGGAGAGAAACGTCGCCCAAGATTTTGAGCTGTGAGATGATGGAATTCGTTAATGAAGCATCTAAGATCATCTCACTGGTTTCATCCAAGCTATCCAGTGAACTTGCCAGCCAGTCAATCAGATTAGTGTAGCTCCCAGAATCAAGATTTCATCAGAAGATCAAAGGGAAATGAAGAACTTGAAAATCATGCAAAAATGGCTAACACTGTGAAAGTTCGGAGCCCCTGGAGGAAATAGGCTCCCATGAATTTGAAGTTCAAAACGAAGTTTTTCGCCAAAGGTGCCTCCAGAACAATCTTCTCAAAATCAATCAGGCTACGCGATGAATCATCTAGCTCGTTCATCGGATCAATCTAGAAGCCAAAGATCCAGGTCAAACCAGGGGTCAAAATGGAAGAAAAGTTGAAAATTCTCAAAAAAATGGCTAACTCTGAAGCAAATGAGCGCCCCTAGCCAAGAAGGGCGCCCAACTTACAATGCCTTAGTGAAATTTTCAAAGTTTTCAAAAGATTCAAAATGGCAAGGGAAAGATGAATGTCTAAATTCATTGAACAAGTCGTGTTCAGGGATTGAAGATTAAAGCAAAAGAAAGAAAATCTATTTCAAGCCCTAAATCTATTTAAGATATCTCTTCCTTTCAGTTTTCATCATTTTTGCAGGTGGCTTCCAAAGAAGAAAAGTGGGGCAGCAACTTTGAGAAGATCAAATTTTTGAAGGAGAAGGTCAAAGATTTTTAATTTTCAGCCATTTGGGTTTCTTCATCTCATTCTTCTGAAGAATTTTTGGGGAAAATCATCAAGTTGCAGCAGCTGCTTTTTCCTTGCATGTCAATGAAATCTTCATAGTTTGCAAATTTTGATCATTTGGGTCCTCTCAAAACAGTCTTCTGAAGAAAACCCATATCACAGCTTTTTCAAGAAAATTTCAAATTCTAGGGCTGGCTATTTTTTCGATCAGCGATCGGTCTTTTTCAAATCTGATCAACTGGGTCCATTTCTAATTGTATTATGAACAAAACCTAGGTGCCAGCTTTTTCGGTGAAAAATTGAAGAAATTAGGGTTTGCTGCTTTTTCAAGCTAAATTCAAAATTTTCAAAAACGGACAATTTGGGTTGAATTGCAACGAAATTCTAAGCAAAACCCATATCTCAGAAAAAATTCCAAAAAAATTGTCCTTTTGAGGTTGAAAAACCAGCATTCTAAAAATAGAAAGTTGTTCAAAGCTTGTCTGAACATAGGCAAGTTTACAGTCATTCTTCAAGGTTTTCAATATGGAGTACACTTCCCTCGAGTTTAAGACCAAATCAACACTATGTCAAAACTTCATCATCTCAGCTGAAGAACGAGAGAAGGTGTGATATGAGAAAAAGAAAAGGTATCAGAAAAGAGTTGTGCAATACTCTTCTGTCGGAAATCAAGAGAAGTGTCAGAAACATAAAGTTGCAGAGCCGCCAAGTTATCAATTAGTGAGTCATCTTTTGGGGCAGCGATGTTTTTCAAGAATTGAACTCATAAAGCAGCCAAAGAAGTGAAGGATTCTCTAAGTTTGATCACAGAAGGTGAAGAGATCTTGGAGAATCAGAATATTGCCTTGGATGGTATCAATGCACCTAATTAGGACCCAATTTCCTGGTTTTTAGCAGATATGATTGAGATTTAAAGCAGCTTTCATCTAGAAGCTTTCCTTTTGCTTTCTTTCTATTCTTGGAATGATTCTTATCCATTCTTTGAAGAAGAGAAAGAAGATAAATGTAATAGTTGGCGTTTCCCTCTTTTCCTACTTTCTTAGATGTTAGATGTTATCTTCTTTCTAGATTTAGAATTAAAGCTTGCTTGCTGAGCAAGCCCTAGATTGTGAAAGCAAGGAGATTTTAGGGTTCCCTACTCCTCTACTTGCCTATAAATAAGAGCCTTTGCTCATTAGTTTTCTTTAACGGTTATTGTGATAGCAAATTGCTGAGTCTCTTTTAGCCAACAAGTTGTTATTCAGTGTTGTTCAATTGTGTTTATGATAGCGAATTGTTGAGTCTCTTTTAGCCAACAAGTAGTTGAATCACTATTTGTTTTGTGTAAGAACAAGTTTGCAAGCCTCCTTAGCTGCAAGTTCCTGTTTTGTGCATGTGTTAGGATAATATTTTGTTCTAGAAGTTTGAGAAATAAAATCATGAGCCTCCTTTGCCTTGGTATAATGTCTCAGATTTCTGTTATTTGTGTTATACTTCTATGATCTCAATTTCAGCTTATATTGAAGTGTGTAGATGTTTGTTGGAAAAGAGTTTATTGAAGCATTTTTTCAGAGAATCAACCTTGTTTATTTCTAGTTTCTCTTGCTCTGCATATTACTTGAGAAGCTAGAAATGTCTTTAGCTTAAGTTAGTCATAGTTGAAATTCTTAACTCAGAAAATCTCAGCTGTGGCATTTGTGTTTTATAAACCTTGTGCTCTAGTTGATCAAAAAGATAGGCAACTTAGTTTTTAGTTTACTTTCTTTTGCAACATCAGCAAGAGGGAGCTTCCCCTCCTAATTTGAAGAGCAGTTTTACTGTGCATAGCTGTCTATTTCAAATACGCATTCCAGAGGTGCGAATTTAAACACCAACAATACCCTAAATTCTTAAGCAAGTCACACATAAATTGATAAAATACTATAAGTT
The DNA here is from genome assembly GCA_007258455.2 of Sequoia sempervirens. Classification (NCBI taxonomy): domain Eukaryota; kingdom Viridiplantae; phylum Streptophyta; class Pinopsida; order Cupressales; family Cupressaceae; genus Sequoia; species Sequoia sempervirens. Next base: position 321,672,572 of record VDFB02271358.1, on the reverse strand, counting down.
TGAAGATTAGACAAGAAATTATATGAAACATTCTTGAGTCCAAAATGGGCATTAGACCAGTTTTTGTTTGCTTACATAGTGTAAGAAAATGCATTTCTATATAAATGTTCCTAGGGTAAATTAATTAAATCAAACATAAATAAGAATTAATTTTAGGGGAAGGCGCCATGAAGCGATCTGCTCCAAAACTCTTGAAGCCTGCTCCCTCCATCTTCGATCCCCTTGGCAGGAACGGTGAAGTTTGTGATGGTGCTAGGGCTTCCACCTCCCTGCGCAAGGGACAAAGTTCACCAATTTGTAGGATGAGTTTTAAGGATGTTGTGAGGGGTGAAAGCAGGGTTTCAGATTTGCAACCAGGGCGGGAGGGCAACGCTGCTCTGAAACGGAGCCAGAGAATTGGGGCTTTGGATGCACGATAGAAGGAAGCCTTGCCTCACCAACCGTCATCTCCAAAGGGCACTGACGGGATCGCATACTCTATGCATAATGGACCTATGATTAGGTTTTCCCATACATTCACTACACCTGAGATCTAAATGGATAGGTTAGTCAAAGATCATGAAGAATATTTACAAACTAATGCCTTAATTTGCAGATTCACTAAGGTAAGGCCAAAACTGTGTGATTTGCACTCTTGGATTTCTAAAACTTGGAATAAGTTTATGGAGGATGAAATTTGTTTGTTCCCTTGTGCCAAAGGGTTTTTTATTATTGAATTTGAACCTACTGATGACAAAGAATGGGTGCTAAAAAATGGTCCATGGGTGTATCAAGGGGACTTTCTATGCATGAAATCTTGGTACCCGTCTTTTGATCCAAGAATTGAAACATTTTCCACTGCCTTTTTTTGGGTGTGACTGCCTTATCTCCCATTTTTATTCTAGGAATTTGAATATTTGCAAGCCATTGGCAATGGGTTAGGAAAGTTTCACTGCAGCTCAGAAGAAACATTGAATTACCAAAGTTCCACCTGTGCGTGTATATGTGTGGAAATGGATATTTCCAATGGTCTACCAACAGAGATCGTATTAAAGGTTGGTGATCGTTGTTGGAGGCAGCTTGTGGATTATGAAATAATAGCCTTTCATTGTAGGAAATGCTTTGCAATTGACCACTTCACACCCCAATGTCAAAAGATATGCACCCACAAGTGAGATCCTGGGGGAAGGCCCACCTAGTGGATTGGGGTAGAACCCAAACATTATGTTATACAACCTAGCTCACAAAATGAGTCCCACTCACCTCAAGATTCTGCAATAACTCATTCAAGCACACAAAATGCTCCAACTGATTCTAATTCAGATCTGCCAAATACTTAGCGAGGTGTCTTTAGCTCATCCGGGGACAACTTCACTGTTCTTGATACCACTCCTTCCTCAAACTTTGAGATTTCCCTCAAACATCGAGCATCTTCATTGACATCACATTCTGAAGCAAATTCTATTGATTCTTCTCCTTCGTAGCCAGAGCAAGCTTGGATAGAGGTAAAAAGGAATAAACATCCCAAGCACCAAATGACTTTAAGCTCAACATCAAAAGAGCAGAAATTGGAAGGAAAGGGTAACCATGACTCAGCTCCAGAAAAAGGAGGCTTGAAGGTGGTAGTAAAAATGGTGGAGGTTGAAGATGTCACAATGAGAATGTTGGGGATGAGGCCCCCCGATTGTGACCTCACTGGTTCATAGCTCCAATCAAAAGCAATAGTGAGAATCGAGTGTCTACAAAGGGTAGGAATGGAATAAGCCATAGGCAAGGGTAAATTTAGTTTGGTGTTGTCTTTTTGTGCTCCTCATTTGTGGGTTTGAAGCAAGTTTTGTGCTCCCTAATATTGGGTTTGAAGCAATCCATACTTTTACTTCATTCACTTTATGGGTGTTGCCCCACAAATAGTGATTTATCGAGCAAAATAAAAAAAAAAGAATTAATTTTAGGGATCTGTGAGTTAGGACAAGTACTTATCATAAATAAATGTTAGAAAATAAACAAATGCATGTACTTAGGTCTTATATCACTATGGATTTTTTTCTACTAGTTGTTCTTAATTGTTCACCCTTGCATTAGAAAATTAAGGTTTGTCAATTGAATGCATTAAAATTTGTAAGAAGTTTTATCTGAATATGCAATCCACTTATGCTTCTATGCACAACTATAAAATTGATTATGCAACTATGGATCTAACCCAAGTACCCAAATCTAATCTCTATACATTTTGAATATGTGCCTCCTTACAAACTTGGTTGTGTGGTGAAGAGTTTGCCAAACAGTGGGAATATCTCCTCCTTTGGTCAAACCCTTAAGAAAAACAATTCAATGATTTTATACAAAGCACGCAATCATGAAGTTGGCTTTGGAATGCTAATATAGATGTTGATGTCACATGAAAATACACTAATATTCCTTGATATATACAAAAGAAGTTATTTTATGCATTTATCATTAGTACTTATCATTAGGTATGTTAGTGTAGGATATTATTTATCTTCATTTGTTTATTGTGGATTATTCCAACACTTGGAGTTGGGATTGCTTAGTTGTACTAGTTTCTTGGAGTTACCTAGCAAGTCTCACATAGTTGGCTTTCCAGTCTCATAGAGTTAACTCACCACCAGTCCTTGTTAGTGGGAGTCAACTACCTAGTCTTCTCCATTATTATTGGTGGTAGTTTCACTTTATTTTTCCTATTTGTACATCTCATTGAATGGCTTAATTGATATGCTAGATTTTTCCATTTTTGAGTTCTATTTTATATTTCTTTTTTGTGTTTTTTGTCTTATTTTTGTGTGTTTTTCATCTTGTTTTTCTATGTTTTTCATCTTGCACACAAAAGCATGCATTTGTTCATCTTGTGTGGCTCAATTCAATACCAACATTTAGGAAGAGATTCTAACAAATTCTACGTGGTATCAGAGTCAATATGGGATTGATTGTTGGTTTGTTGTTATCTACTAATTTATATTTGTAAAAGTAATTTTCATGCAATTTTTTGTTGTACATTGTGAAGGCAATGTGTGTTAGAGGTTGTGTGGATTTGTGAGTATTAACCACAATTGGAAGACATGATATTTAGCCCAATCAACAGTTGGAAGAAATTTTTTGGCCAATTCATGAAGGTGTTTTCTACCTAATCCATGAGTCTTGAAGCAGATTTTTAACCTACGAAGGCATATTATGGCCGATCTAGAAGAGTCATGAGTGTAGAGGCAAACCTAACTTGTGATCCAAGTATATCCACCAGTGAAGGCATGACTTGATTCAATCAAGAAAAGGTTTATTGAATCAAGTGGTCAAATGAGGAAATACATTGTGTTTAGGTCTAGGGTTGACCTATGCAAGACTTGCAAGCAGAGAAAACCAACATTGTGTAGGCAAGCTACGAGCAAAGAGAACCAACAAGCAGGTTATGAGGACGTTAGAACTTGTACAATAGTGGTCATGTATGTGAAGTTGATTTAACTATTGTTGGATGTCTTTATTTCCTTTGAGAAAGTATTTTACTTACTATTCAAGTCCTATGTTGGGTAAAATTACAAACCTATGTTACACTTTTATGGAGGAATCAACCAACAAAAATTAAAAAAACTCAACTTCAACCACATGAAAGTGGCTTTTATCTTTTGAATTTCAAAATGATGTAAACTAATGAAATGTAGAACTCTTGATGAAGCTTATGCTTGTAATTTTTCAAAAAAATTAAAAAATATATATTTTTAAAAAAATTTAAGAGAAAATTTTGAATTGTTTAAAACTTTAGGAAAAAGTGATGTGAGTTGACATCACAAAATTGTTGATCAGTCCAGATAACTGAGAGGGGGGGTGAATCAGTTATTATAATTTATTTATTTTTACTTTAATTAATTTGAAGCAAACTTAAATCAATCAAATAATAGTCTAACAAATATGAACATGAAAGCACACAATAACACCATGCACAATGGACACCAGAATTTACGTGGAAACCCAAGAAGGGAAAAACCACAGAGAATACTAATTCTCAATTATAAAACACTGGTTAAGGTGATTTTTACAAGGGCTTACTGCTAAATTACTCATTGCAGGTAAGGCTCACTGTCGGTGGGCTCACTGCCTAGCTATTACAACTAAAGATAAAAAGGCTTACTGCCAAAAGAGAAATGCTCACTACCAAAAGAGAAAGGTTCATTGCCAATAGAAAATGACTCACTTCCAGAAGAATGATGAAAGGGAATCCACCACTGAAATAACTGTCACCAACAATGACAATGCAAGACAGAATCTCACTGTCTGTTGCCTTCGGTCATATACTTTTGCATACTTCACAATGTCTAGATTTTTGCATTCATCACACTTGCTTTCATCGAACATAATCAACTTTTACTTATACCGTTCCATGCTTGCATAAACTCCTAAGTTCCTGTCAGCCAAACACAATGTCTTCATAATCTCCTAAGTCGACCAAAAACAATTTGAATTTAGTCACCACAAAACATTCCCGTGGTGAAAAGGAATGAAATGTGGACCAATCAGAACCTCCTCGGTCAAATCAACATGCTACATAGTAACCATGATATCCAAGACCGAAGAATAGAATATGCATGTTACAATGCAAACAATGTTCTGAAGCACATTAGCCAATTTCCAAATCAGTTCGGGCCTATAAGAGTGTATCTCATTATGTTGCAAAATGAATAGGACTAGGACAAGCACGACCAAAGATAGGTCATCACAACACAACATCCAGAGCACGCCAATCTAGATCACCAAAGCATCAGAATCGATCAACCAAGTTATGTTGACATCAATGACAACCATTAATGACAACAATCAATTAGCAACACATTTCAACAATCTCCCCCTTTTTCATTAATGGCAACATCCATCAACAACAAACCAAATAACTTAAATATCAACATCTTCTTGTCTTCTTTTCTTCTCCCCCTTTGACATCAAAGACCAAGGGAAAATCTCCCCCTGAAAAACTTACTCTACTCCCCCTATGAGGAAGCCTCCCAGCATTGATCCAGATAAGAGTAGCATATAATACCCTGGACCAATGCACACCCTGGTGCACATTATTGTAGACTAGGAGGGGGAAAAACTCCTAACTTCTACCAGAGATATTCAAAAGTATATTTGCTCAATAGTTTTGTGAAAATGTCTATAATCTGCTCTTTTGTAGGTACATATTTGAGTTTTACCTCATTATCCAAAACCTTCATTCTCAAGAAATGATATTTAATGGATATATGTTTCATTCTAGAGTGTTGTACCAGATTCTTGGAAATGTTTATTGAACTAGTATTATCACACATAATTGAGATCGGTTCATCAAATGATATATCAATTTCCTTCAGTGTTTGTTTCATCCACAGTACCTAAGTGCAACATGAGGATGTTGCAATGTATTCAGCTTCAGTAGTAGATAAAGATACATAATCTTGTTTCTTACTTGACCAAGCAACCAACCAGGAGCCAAGGAAATAAGCTCTGCCACTTGTGTTCCCCCTGTTATCAACACATTTGGCCCAATCAACATCAGTATAGGTTGTCAAAGTGAAATCTGAGTCCTTTGGATACCATAACCCCATATCTTTTGTACCCTTCAAATATCTAAAGATCCTTTTTACTACAACAACGTGCGATTCCTTTGGTTCTTACTGAAATTTGGTTGCTAAACAAACAACATACATAATGTCTGGTCTAGTAGCAGTCAAATATAATAATCCTCCAATCATTGACTTGTACATACTTGCATCAGCTTTAGGTGAATCATCACTTGAATCCGGTAACAATAGGTGTACAAACTGGTTTGGAATTCTCCAATCCAAACTTCTTCAATAATTCTTTGGTATACTTGGATTGAGAGATGAAAATTCCTTTGTTGTTTTGATTTACTTGTAGTCCAAGGAAGAAATTTAACTCACCTATCATAAACATTTGTAATTCCTTCTACATTTCATCTACAAATTTTTTGCACATATCATCATTTCCTCCAAAAATTATGTCATAAGCATAGACCACAAAAATCAACATTTGATCTAAGTGAATTATGTAATATAAATTACTATCACCAGATCCCTTCTGAAATCCTTGTCCAACTAGATACTTATCTAATCTTCCATACCAGGCTCTAGGTGCCTGCTTCAATCCTATAAAGCTTTCTTCAACCTATAAACAACATTTGGGTCACATTCGGACTTGAATCCCTCTAGTTGCTCAATGTAGAATTCTTCCTTCAGTTCTCCATTCAAGAATGCAAATTTTACATCCATTTGATAGACTTTTAAATCCTTAAAAGCTGCAAAAGCTAAGAATATTCAGATTGCTTCCATCCGGGCAATAGGGGCATATGTTTCTTCAAAGTCAATGCCATAGATTTGAGTGTAACCTTTGCAAACCAATATTTTCTTGTTTCTCATTACCTTTCCATTTTCGTCCAACTCGTTCTGGAATACCCACTTTGTTCCAATTACATTTTTGTCTGCTAGTCTGGGCACAAGTTCCCAAGTTTTATTTTTCTCTATCTGATCAAGCTCTTCTTTCATTGCCTTCATCCAATTTTGATCATTGCATGTTTCTTCCATAGTCTTTGGCTCAGTTTATGAGAGTAGACATAGTAATGATTGCTCTTGAGTTGCTTTGCTTCTTGTGATGATTCCCTTATTCTTATCTCCAATAATCTGGTTTTCTGAGTGATTTATTTGCACATACTTTGGGGTTTTAGTTGTAGTTGTCAAAGCCTCCTTTGTCTCTTATTTTTCTTTCTTATCATTTTCTCTTTTTCATCTTGTGAACGGGCGAAAATACGTGTTAGAAAATGAGCAACAAACAAAAGAGTGCAAACAACAAATATAAACACCCTACACCTCAAGATTGGGAAAATGATTAACCTAACAAAACAAAACGAAACCTTTTACCTTGTTCAGTTGTCCTTTGGTTGGCCCTTCGATCTTTGATGTTGTGTATGCTCCTTTGATGGCAAGAGATGCAAGTGTAGGGTGCAAGATGAATGAAAAATGGGTGATAATGGATGCAAATGCAAGTATTTGGCTAAGTATGGCTCAAGAGAAAAATTTGCAAAAGTTTGGCTAGCATAATAATCTCCCTTTTAAAATGAGAGAAAAGAGGGGGTATTTATAAAGAATTTTGAATTCTCTAGAGAAATGGATGGTCGGGATTAAACCAACAAGGCCAAGATGTGGGGCTATGGTGAGTTGAGAACTCACAAGTCCTCACATCTTTACATGTGGCATGTGAAGTGGTTTGAAAATGATGATGTGTACATGACATGGAGGTACTACATAGTACCTTGGGATTGGGACAAGATCTCCTCATAAAGGAGGTCCTTCTCCTCATAAAGGATGTCCTTGTCCCCATGTGGGTGAAAGGCCATGTGAAGAATTAAAAATTCCTCAAATATCCACATGGGAATGAGAGAAAGAATTTAAATTTTTTTGGAATGCATTGGTGAATTAAATGTGAATTAAAAATTCACATGGGGAATGGAGTGCCTTCTCCAAAAGGAGAAATCCTTTAATAAGGTTGACTTAGGACACATTCCATAAATGACATAGAGATTAGGTTGACCTAATTAAGCGATTAAGATTGTGCAAGTACCTAATTAGACAAATTAATGACATATTAGAGGCAAGTGGGAAATTATGGAGGATGTGACCCTAATGATGATTAGGGGTGTGCACATCCTAACCATAAATTAATTATAATTAGAAGAGGGTTAGATGGTTAAGAAGGATTAGAGACCAACTTGCAAAAGTTGGAGGATGTGACAATGAGAGAGAAAGTGAGGAATTAAAAATAAATTTAAAATTCCAAGAAGTAATATGACTAAATTAAATAAAGTGATATATTTATTTAATTTAGAGAGGAAAGAGGGGAAAAATATTTATTAAATCAAATACCTTGGAAACCTTATGTAGGACACAAAATATTAATTAAATGAATGATTTAATTAATACCGACAAAGAGGATGAAGTAGATGAGCAAAGGGATGATTAAGAAGACGTCTTTGACCATATGGAAGTGGTCAAATTTAAATGTCTATATTTTTCCCCTCTTCGAAACACTATTAGGATAATAGGGTTTTGAAGAAAATAAAATACAGATGACTCTACGGAGGAAGCAACTAGAAAAGAGATGCCCCAGAATGGGAGAGTTTGTATGAGCTGCCCGAACAAAGGGGAATTAAAGGGGATGCCCCAGTCTCACAAGAGAAGGTTTATGGTGGAAGATTGGGAGAGAATGGTAGGGTATGCCCCCTCGAGAAAGCAGACGGGGAAGGAAAAAGGGCCTTGGGAAACTTCTCAAAAGTATGGAGTGGTATATGTCGTTGGAAAGAGCACGAAAAACCAAGAAGAATTTCATTTGAATAGAGGAAAATGGGTATATAGTGTGCAAATGGCTGCCCCGGGAAGATAGAGGGTGAATGGATTAGTTGGGGGAAATTTTGGTTAAATAAAAAGAAAAAATTCCTTTGATTTAAAAAAGGTAAAGAGGAGGGAAAAAGGTTATAAAAGGTAATTCTAAGAATTACCTCTCCTCATTTGGACAATTGCCAAGTGAGAAGGCGAGAGTGAAAGTGCACGATGTTGGAGTACGATAGCGATATCATCCATCGGGGGACGAGAGACGATGGTTTTCAACGAGTGTGTCGTGCCATGCCAGGTTAGCTCCAAACCCAACTTTGTGATTTTTGTCATTTCATTTAAGTTTCTCAAAAATTTGAAAATATGGGTTTTGTTGGGGGGGAGGGAGGAAAAAAGAAAACGAGATTTTGGATTCAGTCAGGGAGGGAAAATTTAGCCAGGTACGCCCCAAAAGAGGGCCAAGTAGTGGGTGGGAAAAAAAAACTGAGGGGGGTTAATTTGCTCGGATCCCGCGGAGGAGCGGATCTATCTGCGCCCAGGTCCGCCCATGTACGGATCCGCGTACCTGGCCCTGCCCACATACCCGTGATCCACCCGTCTGCCCACGTAGGTGGGTGGGTTCAGTCATGCCTGGGCGGGTCCGCCCGCGTGACCCGGGCGTCAGCCCGAGAGCTGGGGCAGATCCCGCCCGGGAACTCGGGCGGAGCCTCCCCCCGCCGGGTGGGAGCCTGCCCAAGCTGAGGTGAGTTCGCCCAGGTCAGGGCGAGTCTGCCCAGGCCAGGGTGGGTCCGCCCAGGGACCAGGGCGGGTCTGCCTAAGCCGGGGCGGGTCCTCCTAGGCGAGGGTGGGTCTACCCACAGACCAAGGCGGGTTCGCCCGAGCTAGGGTGGGTTCGCCCATGGACCAAGGCGGGTCCTCCTGAGCTGGGGCAAGGTCACCTAGGGTCTCGGGAGAGGTTGAGGGCTTGGTCGGGGGATCCGAGAGGACCAAGAAGAGGGGAAACATGAAAAGGAGAGGGAAAAAGACAAAAGGGAAATCTCGAGGCCGGGGGGTGAAAAAGGGAGACAAAACGAAGCAAGAAAAAAGGAGAAAATGACATATTGGTCATGTCATGGATGCAGAATGTGGAGGGTTTGCGGATGAGGGAGAGATGGTCTGAGGTATTAAGGAGATGCATAGTGGTGATGACGGGCACGGATCATCAGGCGTTAGCAAAGGCAGGACTATTCCACATGTTATCCTATCTGATGATTAAGGCCCACAAGGCCATGTTGACAATATTGATAGAGCATTGGGACTCGGCGACATCGACATTTCATCTACCGAGTGGGGAGATGACGGTGACTCTAGAGGACATATGGCAGATTCTAAGGTTCCCCATAGCAGGGCTAGCGATTAGCGAGTGTTCAGTAGAGGGCGAGGCACTGGATGAGTCCATGCAGGTTGTGTTTGGTGATGATGAGCTACCAATTCAGCAGTAACAGTTGGACGTGGACAGATGTTTGTCTTGCAGGGTACCGGCATTGTCGTTGTACCTAGCGGGGCTGATTAGCGGGATATTGGTGCTAGACCGGAGTGGTCGATTCTTGCATCTCAGGTTTGTCGAGGTGATCCATCACATCATCGAGGGCTGAGAGGGTCAGTTTGCGTGGGGGACCTATATGTTGGCGCAGCTGTACCGGGATATGCACGTGATATGTTATCGAGAGGCGCTGAGTGTGACACCCATCACACTGCTACAAGTCTGGGCTTGGGAGCACATCAGGGTGACCAGGCTGGTCATGCTGAGAGCAGGAGAGCAAGATGACAGAGCATACTAGCTTGGGGATGGGGGACAAAGGCGGGAGCGGTGCTGCGATATCGGGATGTCAGAGATGTGGACGTGTAGAGGAGATGACTTGACGATGTGCAGGCGAAGATGATAGTATGGTGTCCGTATATGTTACAGCGATACAGGGACTAGATGGATGATGAGGAGGCACACAAGGGTTACTTCTTTACACGATGTTATATTATTGGGAGGGGTCTGCGTGTAGTGGAGCTGCATAGACCCGATTGGGTGACGAGGCAGTTTGGAGTGAGGCAGGATATTCCTGCAAGGCATGTGATGTTCTGACGATTGACACAAGAGTGACCATGGGGGGATGAGTTGGATCTGGATGCAGTGTGGGAGGATTTGGAGGCACTATATTTTTTGCCATACCCAGGCAAGCGGGAGGGGCTGAGAGATGCAGGGATGACATATCGATATGGTCAGTGGTTTAGGCGACATCCGCCTCCACAGATTACACCAGCGGTGCAGATTGAGGGGGCACCAGGTTTCGAGTCAGAGGATGAGAAATGACTGAGGGCAGAGAGAGGGGGACAGGGTCCACAAGGACCGCAGAGAGGAGGATGACATAGAGGAGGATAGGAGGCGGTTAGAGTAGTGGAGGAGCCGGTGAGGGTAGGCAGGAGGAGGACAACGGCGTAGAGCCCGAGGAGGGGATGGAGTAGAGGAGGGAGAGGATGAGGCCAAGGTTGTGGGCGCAATAGGATAGGGGGCCATAGGTCTAGAGAGAGAGGAGGCAGGAGGAGACTGGGGCCAGTAGAGAGCAGGTATAGGGAGCCCACATGGTGATTGATGTGGATGAGATGGAGGCGTCGACACCGAGTGAGGGGTATGAGCCACATGAGATGGACATTGATGCAGAGGTACATGACATCCCACCACTATCGACATCACCATCGAGAGGAGAAGATCCGATAGTGGTATTGAGAGGGACCCTGGAGAGAATGCAACATAGTGAGCAGCAATTACGGCAGGCAGAGGCGAAGCAGATCAGATTAGAGGCAAAGATGAGTGAGCTACATGCATGATTCACCCAGAGCGAGAGGGACTACTTAGATCTGGCCATGATGGTGACAAAGGTGGAGAGGAGATTGTTGAGAGAGAGGGATGAGGCACGAGATGAGGTGGTTGACCTGCAGGCGGAGGTAGAGAGGTTGCGAGCAGATGTGGCTAGGGAGCATGAGGAGGGGGATGCGGTGAGATGGGAGAGAGACCGTTTGGTGGTGGAGGCGGCGATATGACAGGTTGTTGGAGGAGGGATAGGGTAGGAGCCATCAAAGATTGGGGCAAGGACTGCAGGAGATATAGAGGGTTTGCGGGGACAGGTAAAGTGATTATGGAGAGAGAGAGCATATCTGCACCGGGGGCGGGATGAGCTCAGAGACAGAGTGCACTGTTTAGAGTAGACAGTTGGGGATATGGGATTGATGCAACAGAGAGAGGAGGAGATGATGGTGGAGATATGCATGCTATAGAGAGAGAGATGTGGCATAGGTACTGTAGACACGTCAAAATAGCATTATGAATATTCATCCGCTCAATAAATAAATCAAATGCATCACATCCATTCACCTAGTAAATCAGGTTCTTATCATCAAAAGCTCAATCATAGTTTAATTAAATAAATCAAGCTTTATTTAATTAAAATCTCAAACATGCATCTTCCATCCTTTTCTGATTTAAATAAAACAAATATTTAAGTCTTAAAAGTCAAAATCATCTAATCAGCATTAAATCAGCATAATCATCATCTATTTAATCTAACCCTGATTAAATACTCACCCACTTGCATTCTCTAGATTTGGCCACTTGCACATGAAATTGCATTTAATTGATTTATCAAAATCTTTATTTTCAACTTGGCATAAAGGGAGAATATTCTCCAAGTTTGAATCTCCCCCCAAGTGGACATGTACACCAAACATAGCATTTATGAGGCCTTACATGTCTCTTACATGTCCCCTTCCAAAGGTCAAACTCAACATTCATTGCAAAATTTGAATTCAAATTTTCCCCCTCTTGGGCACTCTTCCCAAATCTTGCACAACCATTGGCCTATCATCACTTGACAAGTGGCCTTATCTTATTGGCTTGATCTTTGTCCCACATTGGTCTCTCTTCAACACTTAGCATTTTGAAAATCTATAAACTAGAGGCTTCATCTCTTATCAAATCCTTCACAACCTCCACAATTTCATCCAAAAAGCATATGCAAAGTTACTCTCCTTGAGAACTAATTTTGCTCATCATTTCTATTGCATCATCATCATATAAGCTTATCAATCAAGGATTGGGAAAGGGTCACTAACACATGTGACACCAATCCAATATGAGATAGAGTTGGATTCTTGCTTCTTTGTGCTTTCACTTAGTTTAGTTGATATTTTGTTGTTTGGATTGCATTATGAAGCATGATTCAATATTTCATATGGATTCTATATATCTGATTTGCTTGATTTAACTAACAATACTCATGCTTGTTTGTTTTTGAGAAAAATGCAGATTTAGGGTGTACATAATGGCGCTAGAGGGAGGGCAACTTTAGAACTCACAGGCTGTGGAGCTCATTGGCTTTGTTTTTTACACCTGTTGCTTTCATTTGTTTAAATTTTTTTAAATTTTTTTTCTTTGAACTTTCAGCAAAGCCATTTATGCATATCTTGCAATCAATGCATTCTGATGGCAGGGATTGGTTTCTACACCTGCTAATAATGGTTACTTACGTTGCATCTGCCAATTGCATTAAGCTTGAAATACTTTAAGAAGACATTTACTCGCTATTTCCTTTGCACCTGTTAATAGCATTTGTCTGAAAATTTATGCCTTTTCTGCATTACCAACCTGCTGGTTTGCATTCTCCTCTAAATTTTTATTTTTTTCATCACAATGTTTTGTGTATATTCGCAATCATACGGGACATGAGATGAGATCATCGGGGAGATAAACATATGTTATAGAAATATCCAGCAAGGTTTATCTTTTAATGCCTAGGCTTCCTCATTCAAAACCACTCGATGATAGACTAGATCCAATAGCCAATGCAACACATACAAATATGTTAGGAGTGACAGTTTTTGTCTGGTACGCCATTAAGCCATTGACATTCAGATCAGCAATACACTAACTAATGGCGCACCATGTCAGCTGCAGTCCTTAGCACATGGCAGTTGCTGGTAAAGGTGGTCTAGTTCACATGCCGTGTCGGCGCTTCACTGTATAGAAATCAATAGCATTTGATAGGCCATACGCGACCCATATCCTATTAAATGTATCTGTTGACATTTCTTTTTCTTATTGTCGAATAGTCAATAGACAGTGGCGTGCATCAGCTTGAATATGACTTTTGTTTTTAACCAATAAATGCTGGCAAAGATTGCTTTGAACATCGTTTTTGCAGGAGAATCGAAGGAGCAAGGCGCTGGTCTGTACTTATTATGCAATAATTGCAGTTCATTGAACCACATCAAACCAGATTTAGCCTTCACATTGTGGCTTTAGCTTGGAAGTCTCTAAAGATCATTCATTCGCTGCTTTGATTTTCATCGGGTTCTGTTTTTAACATTCCTCTATTGGATAATGATATTTGCTTTGATATTAGAAAATGTTGCTTTGATTTCTTTGTTTGCTGTTGACAGGTGCGAATAAAACAGAGGATTCACTATTATCAGGAAACTCGTAGGGAAGGAATGCTAGCAAAGGATGATGATTCAAAATCTTTATAATGCTTTCCTTTGTTTAGTGGCTGCGCTTGAACTTATCAACCCGTTGGCTATTCTTTTGTTTTCTTTGGTCCGTGCAGGAAGGTGAGGGGACAGACCCCAAGGTTGCCAAGCAAAGCAAGAAGAAGAATCCCAAAGGCCGCACTCACAAACGCATGCAGTATAACCATCTTCTAACAACAAAGGCCGCGCTCACAAACACATTTCACGAAGGAAATCAGTCACTGTCTAACAGCAAGTGAAATTACTGTCATGAATGTTTGACAAAATGGCGCTAGAAGGATCGTTTGCCTAGCACGTATTAGAAAGAATGTTGTGAAAGGATCATTTTCCTAGCCACCTGTCAAGGCAATTCATGCCTCCCTTTCTGGTGCAGACAAAGAGGATGTTGGAACGATTGGGTGGATACATACACAAATAAGGAGATCGACATTTATTGGGCTGTCAATAGCATGATCCAAAAACAAAACCAATGCAGCTAGGACAACGATTGTTGGCGTATTGGAGACAAGATTAATGATATGGCGGCGTGGCTGATGACATGGTTGAAAAAATGCTAAATGTCCTTCATACGTATTATTCAATACGCTTTCTTCATACGCCTTTAGACAGCCTTTATAATATTTCTGTTGTTTTGACCTTTACTTAAGGATTTAAATCAGCACGTATTGGAATCATATCCTATGCTCATCCATTTGACCTTTGATGAATTTTGTAAATCTTCTGAATACTTATCGTTGTTCACATAGTTATTGCATATTCAATTTTTTGAGTCTTTCAAAGATAGTGAAATTCGGCAGGTGTAGAATTGAATACCTCATAGAAGGTCGTACAAAACTCCTACTCACTTGCTATTTTGCAGGGGAAATCTGAGGCAAAGTGTGAGGATCATGCTATGCATCAAATCCTTTCGAGATTTCTGTGTCAGATCATTTGCTGCACCTAATTTGATTGAGTGCACATTTTTTATTGATCTTATAAAAATGTCATAACTTTGTGATTATCATGACAGTCAACATTTGAATTTAAGGATACAAGACTTGTCCTTTTAAGTTGATTCATTGATATAATTCATTAAACTTTGAATTATGAATCATTTTCACCATTATGACCCTAGTTTAAATTTGAAATTTATGGTGGGGCTTTCAAAAGGACTTATGCTTGGTAATTGATTCATTAGCTCAATATTTTTTAGTGATGAAGATTGCGATAAGAGATGCCTTTTTAGGATCATTAATAAATCTTCATTTTATTATCATCACTTAGGAGCATGTTGTTTTTTAAAGTCAAATTAGAATAAATTGAGTTCTCACACAATCTATCTTTTTCTTTTATAGGTACAAGGAAAAGCGAAGGCGAAAAGGTACAAAGCGAAGGAGGAGGCTAGCAAACGAAAACGAAAGGAGGGCGATTTTTTTCTTTTTTGAAAACTCAAAGTGTTTTTTAACGCTTTAAGTGTTTGTTCAACACTTATTTATGAAATTATTTATCTTTTCATTTTAGAACACTAATTTTCATTTGGGTCTAAAATGAACAATTTGATTTTTCATTGCAAAGGGCTTAAAATGAATCTTAGGACAAATGCACTAGATTTTTTTTGAGGTTAAGAATTGAACAATCAAAACTCACACTTCTTTTTGGTGCTTAAAACGAATTCACAATTGCTTTGAAGGCTATAAAATGAACAAGTGCTTGAACTGTGTGATGTTGTCTTTTGAGTGCGTATCCTCTCCCCTTGCGCTTCGTGCGATCTAGGGTGTAAGAGAAACATTCAAAATACATTTTATTGCTTTGAAACACTTCGATTTGGGCTTAAAATTTGAACATCTTATGCGAGTGTGAGTAGGGTCATTTTCGCGTACATTCTCTTTCTTTGTGCCATCAAAGATCGATCGAGTTACGAATTGTGTTTTTGCTTGCTTTTGTTTATCTTAGAGGGCCTGCCTTGGGGAAAAAGTACTCACCCAAGGGACGAATCAACAGGTAACACTCTAAAGCCAAGAGTATTTCTAGCCAGGATATAAATGAGGGTTTTGGTTAAATGCCATAATCACGCGGTTGGCTCTGACAAGATGGATCCGAAAGGGGACTCTTGCCGTATGGGTCAATCTCCACGAACGGAAAGTCCTTACTAGAACCCATGTGCTAGAATTTTCCAAAATCCTTAATCTATTTGTTGGTGCAAGAACGGTCATTCAAGCCACCCCACACTCTTATAGTCTTCTAGTAGAGATGGAAAGCACGCTATGGGAGTTTCATGGGTGTTGATGCTTGGCTGCCCCGATTAACGTTAATGAGCGTGGAGGGGAGCCAAGTCAAGCATCTAACCATCCGCTAGAGATAAGCTGGACTTGTCCAAGTGGGAATCCAACAAATATTGTCTTACACATCCATAGGGCTTGTAATTGTTCTTCATTTGAAAACACAGTGTTGTATTCGAAAACATTTTGCAAACAAACATTCAACATGATTCTCAAAATTTCAAACCCTCTTGAAGACAAATATCATTGACTCAATCCATATGTTACTGCTTTCCCTGCAGATTCACGTCCGTAGAGGTTCCTAAGCATTGGATTATATCTCAATTTTTCTTCTTGAGTAAACAATAGGAAAACCCTTGCCTTAAGTTCATTGAATTTCAACTTAAAATATCTTGTGGGGTTTAAAGAAATTAAGACATTGGACATCTTAGTTTGAAACTTTAATCAAAGAGTGTGTTTGTGGTAAAAAGTACTTATTAAGCAAAGATAACAAATTTGACCCCACACATGTGCTTGATATCTTTGGGTCATATTGGTCTTTTGATTGCTCTTAGAGAAAAGTGTGTTCTTCAATACCTTGGCCTAGTAAACAAAGTCTCTCTAAGTCTTTTTAGGATCAAATCAAACACTTCACCATCTCCTCCACAATCTATCCATAATTTTATGCAAGGTTACTCTCTTCATTTGAGATTTGATCTTGTCCATTTCACTCCATCATCTCCATCATTTACACAACTTGAGCTTTGATCAAGGGTTGGGAAAGGGTCACTAGCACATGTGACACCAATCCAATATGAGATAGTTTGCATCATGTTTTCTTATGATTTTTCTTTAGATCTTTTGTCATTTATTTGCATTTTGAACATGATGTATTATTTCATAAGGATGTTAAATATTTCGATTTGTTGTTGAAATACTAACGATTCTACAGATTTTATTGTTAGATTTCTAACCACATTTTGCAAATTTTAGCATCCACAAAATGGCGCTAGAAAATGATGGAATATGATTTAGGATTTGATTTAAATGAAGTCCTGATTTATTTAATTAAGTGGATGATGCAAGATGAAGGTTGAATGATAATGTTTATTTGATAAATGACCTTAGGAAATGAGATTATTTAATGAATGGATGAAAATGCACTTGATTAATTGATGAATGGTCCTAATGCAACATCTAATTTGACTTCATCCATCTCACACACTCATCAAAATTCATCCATCCAAAACAACTTTAGAGCTTTTGAAAACATCATTACCTAGACTTGGGTACATCCCTAAAATCACTTGTTTAGCTAGGTGTGTTTGGATGAATCCTTCCACGCACACTTAGTTAAATTATCAACCATCCTTTGAACAAGTTCATCCTAAGATCACATCCAACATCTTAGGGTTTACAAGTTCATCATCCAAATCAACCAATCAAAATCAAAATCCCTAAGTCTAGCACTGATACAAAGTCCCTAAACGTTCATCATTCATATCATTTACACCTTTCGTCCTTCATCTCATCATTGGTCCTAAGAACCTTAGAGGTCACTTTGCAACAAGGTCAAAACACAAGAGGAACATGGAATATAAACTTGATCCATACATCTTCGGTAATCCAAATCAGTTGAATCTTCAAAGCCTTGCAATGCCTATCAATTATCAAAGTCCATGCATGGGATCATTGCCTTCGACAAATGTCAATGGTACAACAAATGTGAGTATGCCCAAGTCAAAGTTTGGAATACATTTCCCAATGATAAATCCAAGTCCAAACCTACAAGTCTATCAGCCGAACAATCAAAGCATGAGCCTTCAAATGAACAACATCATCCCATCAAATCCCTACAAGCCAAATGAGAATTTACCAAGCACAAGTATTCCAAACATGAGCAATGGTCAATTTCAACCCATCATCACGAATCAGAATATTTTCCAAAATCAAATACAACTACACATCCCAAATCCACTTAAACAAAAGTTGAATCAAGGGAGTCAAATTCAACATCAAGATCAAATTTCACTAGAGCAACTTGCTTCACATGCCAAACTAATTGAACTATTGGGCAAAGAGATATCTTCACTCCAAAATCAATACAATCTTCCATTGGTTAATTCATGTCATCAAAGCATTGAGTTGTGTCCGCAACCACAACAATATCTCCAAGGTCAAGAAGTTAGATATCAAGGTCAACCACATCAACAAATCCAACCCCCATGTGTCGAAGATCAATCACCACATCTCCAAAATCAATCACCACAAGGTCACCTTAAAGTACAAATCTCACAAAGAAACAAGCGACAATACACACCACTTAGGAGACCAATCGAATCAGTCTTGCAACAATTGGTACAAGAAAATCTCATCAAGCTCCCCATCTATGGGAACTATCAAGAACCCCTAGTTAAACCACCAGGGTATAATGAGGAGCACATTGTGATTATCACAAAACAAAGGGACACACAACATTAAGTTGTATTCGACTAAAAATTCTCATCCAAGACTTGATTGATCAAAAGATAATTGCTATTGGGGACAATGATAGCATTGTCAATCTCTCCACCACAATTTTTGAAAATAATGATCAAGATCTATCCGTCAATAAAGATGTTTTCGTCTCATCCAATGAGGCATCAACCAATGATTATGTCAAAAATGTCTCTACATCACCTAATGAGTTAGAGGATATATCTCAAGAATTTATTCCAAAACATAATCAAAATCCTTCACCAAAGTCTAGCAATGGTCCTTCCCAAGACATATTGACATCCTTTGACCTCATGGCTACAGATACTAAAAGAACCCTAAACTCGACACTTGAGGATGTTGAACCACTTACCATGTCTAATGAAGATATACAAGCACCATTTGTAAGTGATCCATCCTTTGAAACTGACCCATGTCAAGAGCTTGATCCAAAGCATATCGAAAGAAATCCCAAAATAAATCAAGATCAAAAATTTGTATCTCGAAGATACTACAATGATCTAATGGATATTCTTCTATCCACACAAGATGATCACATCCACATAGCACTTACTCCTCCATCTACCCATGAGATGCTTTCTATGGATGGACACGTAGATGATCTTGATCTAGAACAAGATTTTGTTGCACACAAAGAGCAGATTCTTAACTCCTACAATCAAATAGAGTTTTCAACATCAGGATCAAATATGTCCCAAACTCAGATTGAGGACATCATGAATAAAGATATCCATCATTATCCGCTCAACAAAACAAGTCAAATAGAACATCCAGAGTTAGCAGAGCAGCAAACTGAAAGAACGTCAACTACGGTGGTCATTTGTGAGAGAATGTTTACTGAAAAAGATATCTCAAAACAAGCAGAATCAAGGAATGAAGGTGATACTATCACCATACTGGGGGCAACTTCGTCTCAAGCAAACGTCAACATAGAAAGCACGAAGAGTCCTTATGATGAAACTAGTGTCAATACTACAACCAGTCACACCATGAATCTTCATCCACCCATTACCTCATCCACAAATTGGGACCAATGTCAAAATAAATATTTGAATCAAAGTACGAAGAATGTTATCAAATCAAAAGAAACTGAGAAGCATAATGGACAAATAAAATATAAATGGATACCAAAGAATACAAAGAAAGATCATCCCTATCAAACTCCATGAGTCAAAGAAACTATGGGGCAAAATCAAAAAGGGAAAAGTATCCATCAAGAATGTCCGCAAAAGAAAAATCAGGTTTTTCAAGCAACGTACAAAGTGTATCAAGCAGTTGGTCCTAATCCCATGTACACTTCCGTATCCACCCATCATTGCTCATCTTCCCAAGTTTGGAGAGTCAAAGGTTCCAAACTGTCAACCAATCCATCTTTTATCCTTAAACGCACTCCATCCACGCCTCCACGCATGATATCCAATTCTCATATTGACCATGTATTGGCAACAACCCTTCATCATAAGGATTCAGAAGGCACTTTATCGCGATGTATGCACAGAGATAGAGTTAACCCTGGAATCAATGAAGCAGATCAATAATCCCAAAAGTTGCATTCAAGTGCACGTATCTTAGCAAAGAAGCTCCTTCAGGTGGGATATCAATGGCACATTATGACAGAGGCATCTACGTCAACACCACCAAGTGGTTTAGCATGAATCTTTCGAAAAAATACAAAAAAATCAAAAAAATCAAAAATCCAAAAAAAAAATCAGAAAAAGGATTGAAAATAGTAAAGATAAAAATGGTCCTATAGTGAAAACCGCATGGGCGGCGCTTTAGGCAAGACCATGATGAAAACCTGGCAAACAGGCGTCATGTGTGGAATCAAGCATCTACGTGTGCCACTTCAGGTGAAAGCATTTCATCCCATCCATAATAAAATGAGCATTCCATCCATCTTATCCATAATAAATCCATCCATCCATAAGCCATTTATCCAATCCATTCGCATCTATCTGTGTCCATCATGCAAGTTATCTTGATCTTGATAAAAAATTTGGGGCACACTTTATGCTTGCTTACGATAAACATCTTGACATGGGTCATTTTCATTGATCCTATCCTATCCTATGTTATCTGAGCCATGAAGCATTATCCAAATGAGCATTCGTTAATCGAGCACCTTATCTTATCGCAAGATAAATCCTTGGCATACTTTGTGTGCTTACCATATCCATCCATCCATACACTTATCTGAGCATCCATCCATTGCATTCCATACGTTGCTAGACATTGGGGGCAGATATGTACATCTTGCTTCGAGAATAAATCTTGATCTATATCCTTCACCTTATGTGGCGATCTGAACATTGGAAAACATGAAATAAAATTGGTCAAAGCATTTGTATCACTAGCCCATGACACATTTTGACGAGAAGACATTCCTTATCAGTCTTCATCTTTCATCAAACATCAATCGATATCAGTCACATCTAAGCTGCATGTCAAACGTCACATGAAATCATCCAAACATCTTTTGTTCAAAACCAAGCTTCATCAAGCATGATCAATCAAATTCAATCAAAAAATCATCATCTCGAGATATCCTTGTGTTGCTTAACACTATTCTTGCATTGTTGTGCATCCTCAACAATGTTATCATCATCAATCCATCATCATCTTATCTTTGCATTGTTGTGCATCCTCAACAATGTTATCGTCATCAATCTTGATCAATCGAATCCTTGCATTGTTGTGTATCCTCAACAATGTTATCATCATCATCCATCCATCGATCCAATCAATCAACCTTAGCTTGGTTTTTAGCAAAATCCCAAAAAGAGCACTGATATCATCACACATGTCCATATCCAAATCGTCAAAATCATGCGAAAATCCAAAAAACATCAAAACATCAGAAAATCCAAAAACATCCAAAACATATCAAAATCCAAAAACACTCAAAAAATTTGAAAAACATCAAAAACATTGAAATCTGAACTACGTTGTCTCTGAGCTTAAATGTAGGCAAGGCTAATCTCTGATCAGCCCCCGAGACACAAAAATCCAAAAAACATCCAAAATCACATCAAAATCCAAAAACATTCGAAAGACACAAAATCCAAAAACATTTGAAAATCATCAAAATCCAAAAACATTCGAAAAAATATCATAAAATCCCAAAAACAATTGAAAACTAAAAAATCAAAACATTTGTAAAATCTTGAAAATACCAAAAACAGCCTCAAAACATTTCAAAACATCAAAAACATCCAAATATTTGAAAAATCCATCCGTCTCATCTTGCTTGCACCCGCAATAATCAATCATCCATAATTACTGATTATCACCTTCATCCTTTGGCAAAACAAACAGAAACAATCACAACAATTGGCAAAATCAAAGCTTCAATCGTAAAATCAAAATTGAAACAACAAACTTTTAAAACAAAATCAAACTCTTGATCATTCACAAACATGTCAATCGACCTTATATCAACAACCTATCAATCAACTTATCAAACCATCATCATCCTATACAATGCATGTCCTAGGATATATCGTTCCGACAATGGGCATCATTTTGGATATCACCCTGGATCCTTATCCTATCAAAACAAATCCCTTTTTTGAAGGTATGAACATTGGCATTTGTTTTGATCTTTTCTTTTGATTTATCTTATTGCGCTCATTCCAAGGACCTCGATGATATCCGAATGAAGGATTTAGAGATAGGAATGGGCATGATCATTATCTTTTGTCTTGTGCTTGTTGGACATTCTTGTAAAATAACTTGGCGAATACTTGCTTTGTTAGGTACCCCTAGCAAGGTTTCGTATGTCAAGTGTGAACAAGAATACTCCTATCTATTTGTCGAGTCAAAGTCCATCACACTAGGTACAACGCCATCCTGGTTCTTGATACTTTGATGCATCGTACCTATGTGTGTTATCAAACATAAAGTAAGTGACCCTTTGAAAATCCCAATCCTTGATAAGCAAATCATCATCATTTATCATCATCATCATCATTTATCATCATCATCATCTATCATCATCATCTCTAATAAAGTCTCAACCAATCATGGACTTGTTGGATCCTCTTATCATCATCTCATTTTTTGCACTAACATCATAGCATGAATAGTTAATCATCATCACCAATTAATCCATCATGCATCCATCATGCATCCATCGTGCATTCATATCATCATCATATAGATCCGTTATTCTAAGCAGGCATAAATCATCCGTTGCATAATCATAGCATATCACATCATCATCTCATCCATCTCATATCATATCATCATTTAAGCTGTTTAGGATAATATAGATTTGTTATTCTAAGCATCTTGAAATCATCTCATTTGCATCATCGTCCATAACCATCCATTTTGAACCTCTTTATCGCGAGATCGACCCTCAAATCGAATCTTTTAGCTCGATCTCTCGAGGGGGCAATGTACCAGTGTACTTCTTTTTGCTGGGGCATCCAAAAAATCAGAAAAATTTTAAATTTCGATTGTGGCAAGTTTATTCTTTGAACCAACGCAACAAGTACATTGCTTCAAAGAGGGGAAAAATGTAGACATGTCAAAATAGCATTATGCATATTCATCCGCTCAATAAATAAATCAAATGCATCACATCCATTCACCTAGTAAATCAGGTTCTTATCATCAAAAGCTCAATCATAGTTTAATTAAATAAATCAAGCTTTATTTAATTAAAATCTCAAACATGTATCTTCCATCCTTTTCTGATTTAAATAAAACAAATATTTAAGTCTTAAAAGTCAAAATCATCTAAGCACCATTAAATCAACATAATCATCATCTATTTAATCTAACCCTGATTAAATACTCACCCACTTGCATTCTCTATATTTGGCCACTTGCACATGAAATTGCATTTAATTGATTTATCAAAATCTTTATTTTCAACTTGGCATAAAGGGAGAATATTCTCCAAGTTTGAATCTCCCCCCAAGTGGACATGTACACCCAACAGAGCATTTATGAGGCCTTACATGTCTCTTACATGTCCCCTTCCAAAGGTCAAACTCAACATTCATTGCAAAATTTGAATTCAAATTTTCCCTCTCTTGGGCACTCTTCCCAAATCTTGCACAACCATTGGCCTATCATCACTTGACAAGTGGCCTTATCTTATTGGCTTGATCTTTGTCCCACATTGGTCCATTTTCAACACTTAGCATTTTGAAAATCTATAAAATAGAGGCTTCATCTCTTATCAAATCCTTCACAACCTCCACAATTTCATCCAAAAAGCATATGCAAAGTTACTCTCCTTGAGAACTAATTTTGCTCATCATTTCTATTGCATCATCATCATCTAAGCTTATCAATCAAGGATTGGGAAAGGGTCACTAACACATGTGACACCAATCCAATATGAGATAGAGTTGGATTCTTACTTCTTTGTGCTTTCACTTAGTTTAGTTGATATTTTGTTGTTTGGATTGCATTATGAAGCATGATTCAATATTTCATATGGATTCTATATTTGATTTGCTTGATTTAACTAACAATACTCATGCTTGTTTGTTTTTGAGAAAAATGCAGATTTAGGGTCTACAGGTACAGGTACAGGTTATAGAGGCAGAGAGGGATGTGCTACAGGAATGTGCTTAGGTGTTACAGAGTGAGAGGCAGGTGGCAGAGGCAGAGGTTCAGTCTCTTCAAAGAGAGAGGGATGCAGCGGTGTCACAGGTGTCAGGTCTTCGACGAGAGTGAGATGCTGCTGAGTTGAGACTTCAGGCACTTTAGAGGGACAGGGATGTAGTGAAGGCTCAAGCACAGGCCATGCATAGGGAGAGAGATGTCACAAAGGTACGGATGCAGATGTTGCAGAGTGAGCGGGACATAGCACAGGCTCAGCTACAGGCAGCGCATGCTGAGGGGGGAGTCAGGGGCAGAGGTACAGGGGTTACATGCATAGTTATAGGTTTCCAGGCTGAGAGCGACAAGGCCATAGAGCAAGTACAACATTTGATATTGGCATAGGAGGCTTGGGGACAGGAGCAGAGAGCTATTAGTGGAGATCAAGATAGGTATAGGCATGAGCGAAATGCCACCAGACATCAGGCTGGGCAAAGAGATGACTATATGTAGGAGGCGAGTTACTAGAGGTGTGCATATGAGCATGTCGTTACATATCCGGCACAGCGCACAACGCGTTACATCAGACAGGTACCTCAGATGCCAGTACCGTCTCAGTCATTAGGGACACGTACCAAAGGGTATAGTGACTATCGACGAACCCCTTCTCCTTACGGTGGCTACCAGGGGACTCCTACCCATGAGTATCAGGGGAATCCTACGCATAGAGATTCAGTGCCTGACTCTCCCCAGAGTTCATATGTGGGCAGCTCACAGTAGAGCAGTCAGAGAGTAGATGACAAGATACCAGTTTTTTGACAAACCCAGGATGGAGGTTTAGTACTTATCGGCAGAGATCAAAGGTGCTCTACATCTTTGGATTTTGTACCTTATTTGATGATATATGTGGTAGATTATGCTTGAGACTTTATGACGAAATGTACATTGTATTATTTTGATTATGATATGCGATAGCCCTCATTGACACTATGCATTATGTTTTTTGTGATGGATGATTCAATTTATGTATGCATATGTATATGATATTTCATGCTTATGTGGATGGATGATTATGCATGTATTAATGTTGATAATGCAGGATGATATGAATATTTGGTATGAAATGTAATTAGGATGTATCCAACAATATGTTTTTGTAGGTGGTAATGCATGTATTATGTGAATGTTAATATGGACATGTATGGGTTAAATGAAACTATGGTGCCTAATCTAATCAATCTATGAACTATGAAATATGTTGAATCTATAATGTAACATGAAATATGAATGAAAGATGAGTTCCTATAATGAAAACCTAAGTGTTAGTAAGGACTTGCATGGGAATGCAGATAGGCGATAGGTGTATTGTGGGTGTGATACTGCACCTATCAAAAAACCATTAGTACCCTGAGAGGAAAATCAAGAGGGAAAAGAGTCAAATTTTTCAACAACCTAAATCACAAGTCATGGGTCATGAACAAGGTTGAATGAAGGGTGCATGTAATGAAATGAAATGCAGTCAAGAACACAATTTTCCATCTTCAGAGCATTGATTTTTGCTATAGCATAAGATACCGAATACCCTGATATGTAAGACCAAGGCAAGTTGGCATCCAATGCGTGAAACAAACACAACAAACAAAAAGGCTATCCCGACACCCCAAGGTTGCGATGACCTTGGTCGGGCCAGGTATTGGGATAACCACAAACACACAAGGATTCCCCAATGTAACACAAGACCTCAGGGATCTTGGTGGGTACTACATGGGACAACCGAGAAGACAACAACAAAGAAAAGATCAAGATATGCCCCTATGTCAATGAGTCAAAGCACACCATGATATGATGGATCAAGGCAACCATGACAAGTGATGATAGGGAGCTCAAATGATAAACAAAGTCCAAAAGCTTCAAAAGATTGCAATCAATTTCAAATGTTCTTTGCCATAGGATCAAGGGGATGGATGGGATTGATGTGGTCTGCTAGGAAGGATGCATCCTGTTGAGACCGATGATGGATACTAAACTAGAATGACCCAGTAGACGCAAGATGTTTTTCATTAACCAAATCTCCTGACACTAGGGGATTTCATTTGTGAAGAACGAGCCAGACAAGGACACGGAATAACACACCCTACAGACCTAGGGGTTCGGGGGTTGATCAAAGATTAGCCTTGCCTACGTGAAAGCGCAGAGCCCTCGTAGTTCAAGAAAAGACCATGGATAAAGTGGAAAGAGGATGATGAAGGCAGATGATGGATGACCAACATGAGATGGTCAGAATACCCTGGGGAAGATCAAATGATCAACCTTGCCTATGTGACAGCGTAGGGGTAACGTAGTTCGACAAAGGACGTGACAGGATGAGATCCAGATGGAGACCTACACGATGGGGGGCTATAGGAAGACACAAACCGACCGATGATTAGACGAACAACATAAGCTCAAAGTGGGATACTGAAAAGCTTAGGATGAGGGATAGCCAAGATGGATCGTCCAATGCTTAATCAAGAGATATACCAAGCGGTCGAGGATGGGATGGGTGAGGATGATTGGGCGGATGAAAGTATAAAATAACTAGAATGCCAGTAGATAATGATTAAGCCCTCTACAGATGATGCCTGTTACCAGATTTTCACCACCCGTACTTATCCAAGGTGCCACCAAAAAGTGCTTTCACCATAGGATGAATTTATTTCTCTTTACCATTTTTGGATTTTATTTTATTTTTTGATTTTATTTTTTTGATTTTATTTTTATGATTTTTTGATTTTTTGATTTTTTTGATTTTTTGATAGGTGGGGCTACCAAGCGGACTTAGGTGTAGAACCTCTTTAGATGCATGATATTGATAGGTTCTTAGAGGGGATCTCCTTCAAGGGTAGCAAGTATGTATGCCCCAAATCCATATTTAGCGGTTATGATGTAAGGACCCAACTAGTTTGCCTCAAATTTGCCTTTTTTATCACAGTCCTGCTGGGTGCGCTGGTTCTCTTTAAGGACAATATCACCAACCTAGAACTATCAAGGAATAACCTTCTTATTGTAGTTATGCTTGAGGAAGTTTTGGTATGCTTGCAGATGATCATAGGCTTTGATTCTTCTTTCATCAAGTAACTCCAGTTGTGCAAGTCGTGCAACATGAGCATCCTCCTCACTGATAAGGTTCTTCAAAGAAATCCTCAGTGATGGGAGCTCAACTTCTATTGGAAAGATGGCTTCGGCGCCATACACTAAAGAATAGGGGGTGGCGCTTGTAAGGGTGCGGATGGAGGTACGATATGCCCAGAGGGCGGGATGAGTATGGAGGTGTCAATCTCGACTAGTGTTATTGACAACCTTTTTGAGGATGCGGATAAGGGTCTTGTTGATTGCTTATGCCTGACCATTACCCTGGGGGTAATAAGGCGGGTAATAAGGTGTTGACCAACGATGCTAGATATGAAAGGTGTCGCAAAGGTGTTTCATGGCCTGTTTTTTAAAAGGTCTTCCATTATCAGAGAGGATGGTGGATAGAATACCATATCTGCAAAGAATATGGTAAAGGATGAATTTTGAAATTTGAGTACCAGTGATCTGTGAGAGTGGAATTGCTTCCACCCACTTGGTGAAGTACTCAGTGGCAGTAATTATGAATGTATGGTCGTCGAAAGATGGTGGGTAAATCTTGTCAATCAAGTTGAAACCCCATTGAGAGAAGGGCCACGGTGCTAGGAGGGGCTGAAGGTCCTGTGTTGGAGCATGAATCAAATCTGCATGTTGTTGGCAAGGAAGGCATTTCTTCACAAATTCACAAGCATCATGCTCTAATGTAGGCCAATAATATCTAGCTCAGAGAATCTTTTTGGCCAAATCCATACCATTTGAATGAGCCCCACAACCACCACTATGTACCTCCGTTAGTGCAGTATGGACTTCAGTCTCATTCAGACATCTAAGGAGGATTCCATCATACCCATGACGATAAAGCATATCACCGACGATAATGTATCGGAAAGAGCGGTGAACAAAGGATTTGCGTTGATTGTGTGTAAGATCTAGAGGGAGAATATTATCATGCAAATAGGCATATATGTCTTGGTACCATGGGGAAGTGGGACCCACAATGTCGCACACCATGTCAGTCTTAGGGATATCATACGCTGGGATTAAAAGTTGTTCCATAAGGAAATCGCACTCTGTTCAATCTTTAGGCATGTCAATCATGGAGCCAATAGTAGCCATTGCATCAGCTACTTTGTTTTGTGCTCTGGGAATTTGGTCAAATTGTATGAAGGTGAAATATTTCTTGAAATCATCCACCATGTGCTTATAGGGTAATAGCTTATCATCGTTTGTTAGGAATTCATCATTAACCTGCTTAATGACCAACAATGAATCACCAAAGACCCTTAAGTGAGCTATGCGCCATTGCTTTGCAATTCGGAGGCCCGTGAGGAGGGCTTCGTACTCAGCTATGTTGTTGGTACATGGGAATGCTATCCTGAACAATTTTGGAATGTAATCACCTTGAGGGGTAACTAATAGAATTCTCGTGTCGGACCCATTATGAGTATATGAGCCGTCAAAATACAATATCCAAACAGGTGATTCTGTAACTGTGAAAACTTCTTCATCTGAAAATTCAGTGACTAGAGGGTAAGCATCCACTAATGGTGCCTCAGCCAACTGATCAGCTATGAATTGTCCCTTTATGGCTTTATGATCCACATACTCTGTCAAATTCACTTAGGAGCATGACCCACTTAGCCATGCGACCATTTAGAGTGGTTCTGGATAACAGATACTTTAGTGGATCAATTTTTGCTATTAATTTGACAGGATGGCTGAGCATGTAATGTCAGAGTTTCTGTGTGTTGAAAACTACTGCAAGGTAGGATTTCTCCATGGGAGAGTAGTTTAATTCATAGCCGACTAGTGTTTGACTGATGTAGTAGATTGCTCTTTCTTTTGACAATTCATCATGTTGTGCCAACAATTCCCCTAGTGCAACTGAAGTGGCGGAGATGTAAAGTAGGAGGGGTTTCCCTAGAATAGGTGGCATGAAGATCGGTGGATGAGCTAAGTATTCCTTGATCTTATCGAAACCTGTCTGACACTGTTGGTTCCATCGGAAGGTGGAGTCTTTTTTCAGGAGATGGGTGAATGACTAACACTTATCTGCAAGCTGGGCTATGAACTGACGGATGGATTGCATCTTCCCTTGGAGACTTCTTAATTGTTTTAGATTGCATGAGGGTGGCATGTCCAAAATAGCTTTCACCTTGGTGGGATCAACCTCAATACCCCTTCGACAGACTATGAAACCCAATAGTTTTCCATATGTAACACCAAAGACACACTTTTTTGGATTTAGTCGCAGCTTGTAATGTTCTAACCAATTAAAGATATTTTTCAAGATGGCATGATGCTCTTCTCGGGTTCTGGATTTTCCTAGAAAGTCATCGACATAATCCTCCATGATAATATGGATGAGGTCATGGAAGATGACCGCCATTTCCCTCTGATATGTCGCCCTCACATTCTTGAGACCAAAGGGCATAACATTGTAACAAAAAATGCCCCAAGGTGTTGTAAAAGCTGTCTTGTGTTGGTCTTCAGGTGCAATTCAGATTTGATTGTAACCAGAGAAACCATCCATAAGGGATAACATCTCATGTCTTGTAGTTAGGTCGACCAGCATGTCAATATTGGGCAGTGGGAAGTCGTCTTTTGGACAAGCTTTGTTGAGGTCCCGAAAGTCTGTACAAATCTGAATATCTCTGTTTGGTTTGGCAACATGCACTATGTTGGAGATCCACTCAGAGTAGTCAATGGGTATGATAAAACTGACATCCAATAGTTTCTCCAATTCCTTCTTGACTAATAATGCTACCTGTGGATGCATCTTGCGGAGCTTCTGTTTGGCAGGCTTGGCATCTAGGTGAACATCCAAATGATGAACTACTAAAGCAGGGTCTAAGCCTAGCATATCCGAGTATGACCAAGAAAAGTTAATGATATCATCTTGGAGTAGCTGAACAATGACTGAATATTCTTGCTCTGATAAAGATTTGGCCACATAGGTGATCTTAGGGTTTTCTGCAGTACCCAAATTAACTTCTTGAGTTTATTCAATTAGGATGGATGACCTTGTGGATAATTGAGTTCCCACAAGGGGAAGATGAATGTCTCCATCCTCCAGCGCCTCTTCGAGGTTTTTTCTATCAGATGCGTCATTTATTTTTACTTTTTCTAGGTCAGGAAGTGCCTCAGGGAGGTTTTCACTAGATGACCATTTTTTATTTTTCTTGTTTTTATTTTTACAATTTGAGCATTCATCCTCCCCCAATCCCATGAGGTTGACATATGTATCCAAGGAGACATTGATAGGTGTGTTGTCACATAGGTCTCAATCAATAAGTTTGGGATGGCGAAGGGATAGGCTAATGGTAAAGACGAATAAGCAATCAAACATGGATGACAGATCCGTGTAATCAACATCATCGTACACATGTATGATAGATTCCTCCTCAGGTATGTCTTCCAAGGGACCATTGTCCACAGTAACACTATTAGAAGTATTAGATAATGTTGTAGGACCTTTCTTCTTTTTTTCATATCTGAGGCCTATATTCCTTGGTAGCTTTGATACATCAATAGGTTGCAACCACCCTTGCTCTTCCTTACCTAGGCCCCTGCCTTGGTAGTTATACTTTTCTACAAACTTAGCTGACCAAGGGTATACTTCTTGAAAATATTCTTTTAGAGGTGGATCCGGTTGGGGTTCTTCACAGTATACCCACTAACTGATATCTTCTTCTGGTGCATCGGTCTTTATACTAGGAGACCGGAAAGCGGTGGTGGGGATGTTTTTAACACTGAAGGTGACAATCTTATCTTCTTTTGGAGTAGCCTACGAAGGTTGGCCGTACATGTGTGGTGACAGTGGAATGGTTGCCACATTTAGGGTTGTATGCATTTCATATTCACCACACCCCTTATCAATGATCTGGACTTTGGTGACAAAAGGATTGGTGGCGGGAGATGGAGTGGTTGTCGTGGTGGATGGTGGATTGGAGGATGATGACTGAGATGCCCCCATTTCAACCCCAGGACAATAATGTAAATGGGGAAATGATGCTTCTAGAGTGCGACAATATTCAAATAATTGTGGGTCAGCATAAATGGTGATCTCTTGTCCATTAACTAGGAATTTTAGGCATTGATGGTATGTGGAGGGGATGACTTGCATGGCATGGAGCCATGGGCGGCCGAGGAGGAGATTATATGGTAAGTCCAGATCAAGGACATGACAAGTAGTATATTGAACTACAGGTCCAACCTGAATAGGAAGACTGATAATCCCTTTAGAATTTCTTTCTACATTATCATAAGCCTTGATTGTGATGATTTGGTTACTCAAATCTGCTTGAGTATACCCCACCTATTTTATGAATTTTAGAGTGCGTAGATTGAGGGAAGAGCCATTATCTACCAAGACCCTTTTTATTTTATGATAGGAAACCAGGTCTTCAATGTGCAATGGACGGTTGTGATTGGCATCAATATTTGGCATATCATTCTAGCTGAAGTGTAGCCGGTAAGACAAAGCCAGGTGTCCCACTAAGGCTTGGAATCATGTGGGATCGATGTCATTAGGTACATGGGTTTCCTATAAGGCTCTATTGAAAATTTCTTGATGTACGAGAGAAGACTTAAGCAAATCCAAGATTGAGATCTGAGCGGGGGTCTTTCCTAGGTGATCAAGAATGTTGTACTGAGAGTTTACAGGATTTGATTGAGTAGATGTGGAGGCTACCGGGACAGTAATGCAGGATCATCGTGTAGTAACAACATATTAAAGATCTTTAGCTTTAACATGTACCATAGACACACGTGGTTCTACCTGCTCAATGTAATGGATAATGCCATCATAATTGAGGGGTACATTTTTATAGCTTATATTATTTGTGTTGTTGTCTTGGGGATTGTTGTTGGAGGTGCTTGCGCCTTAATTATGGTTAGGGAAGGTGTTTTGGTATATTTGCAATTGAGCATTAGACGACGAAGCTTGAGTGGTGTCGACTTTGATATCTCCTCGATCGATAAGATCTTGGACATAGTTTTTGAGACTTTGAAACTTATTTAGAGTGTGTCCTTTTATTTTATGGAATTCACAATATTCATTCTCCCTAAACCAGGTAGGTTTAGGCTTAGATTCATCAAGTGGTTTGGTGACAGGGAACGTGATTGGATAGTTGACCTGTAACAACTTATTGAAGATGACACTCAAGGGTTCTCCCAATTGAGCATACTGGTGTTTGTCGTTCCCTTGACTGTTTTGGTTTGACTGTTGAGGAGGACGAGATGCCCCGTGTGGCACAGATATGGAATTAGGTACATATGGTTGTTGTCTCTAGGATGTATTGGCCACTTGAACATGTTTAGTGTCAGTGACACCATCATTCACTGCATTTTTGTTCTTGTTCCAAAAGCGAGACTTATCATCGGATGGCCTTTCTCTGTCATGGTGGTGTATCTTGATGTGCCCTTTGGAAATAAGGGCACATTCGAGGATGGGTCCCTTTTCCACTATCTCAGCGAACGTGGTGACACAATGTAACCTAAAATTATGAGCCATGTCGGGATGAGAGTTCTCCATGAAGAGGGTGACCATATCTTTCTCTTTGAGAGGGGTTTTCATTCGACTCGCTAGTGCATGCCACCTTTGTAGGTAGCTAGCAAAGGTTTCACCTTCCCATTGTTTCTCTTTGAGGAGATCCAAGGTATCAGTGTCCTCCAAATTGAAGGAGAAGTAAGAAACAATTTTTTCTAAAAGATTTGCAAAGGATTTTATGGACCCTCGTTCGAGACCCATGAACCATTTTAGGGCATTTCCAGTCAGGCTCCTTGGAAATAGACACAAGAGATAGTTGTCATTGTGCATAACTTCCTGACACTGGGAGTAAAAATCTTGCAAATGGGCCTTAGGATCTTTGTTTCCCTTGTATCTGTCAAATTTTGGTATTTCGAAATGTTTAGGGAAGGGGATTAATGAGATGGAGGGATCAAATGGATAGGGACATATGTCTTCAAATTTGAACGATTATTTTCCAGTCACAGCTTGAAGATCTTTCAGATCGGCTTTGATTTCTAACAGATCTGAGTTGACTGGTGGCATGAGAGCCAAGGATGGGTTAGATGGATATGGATGATAGGACGACGAAGGATCTTACTGAGACAGTGTCTAAAGGTTGAGGTATGGATTTTGATAGTGAGATGATGATATCCCTTGCTGGTATGCCGAGGGATTTTGTTGTTGTTGGGGTTGTTCTTGCGAGATGTAGTATGAATTTTTTTGATAAAAATGTGCAGTGGGATGTTGAGGAGCTTGAATGTGATGTTGCAGATTGGCCAGCTGGTACTGAAGGTACTGCTGCGACTGTTGGGAGGCCGCATAAGGTGGCTATTGGTTAGGATAATAATAATGTTGGGGAGGTTGTTGATGTGATGTGAGGTGTGGAGTGGGCCAAGATGGGATGTTGTATTGTGATTGGACTTGTGGACGTAGAATGGATGTGAGGAATGGGGATATGGTCTAGGCGGGAGGTCAGGATGGATTGCCTTGCAATTGGTGTGGGGGTTGTTGTGAAGAGATTAAGGGGTTATGTGGAGGTTGTTGTGGATGAGGCGGTTGAGATAATGTAGAGGTGTTCTACAATGGAGGTTGTTGGGTACCAAAGGGGACATTCGTTGGGATGTACCTTGTGGCAGTAATGGAGGTGGTAT
Source organism: Sequoia sempervirens (assembly GCA_007258455.2). NCBI lineage: Eukaryota > Viridiplantae > Streptophyta > Pinopsida > Cupressales > Cupressaceae > Sequoia > Sequoia sempervirens. The sequence goes on along the minus strand of VDFB02271358.1, from coordinate 321,638,596 downwards.
GTTACATTGGGGAGGCTGTTGAGATGTGTACAAAGGCGATGGTAGGTTTGTGGCCCCAGGAGGTGGAGGCAATGCGGTAAAAGGGGTGCCCCCAGTGTTGATAGGAGGTTGATTTGAAAGGGGTGGTGTTGTTAGCATTAATGGCAGTGGTTGCGAACCATTTTGTGGCATGTCATAGGAAAAAGGATCATTGGGATCAACTGCTTGAGGAGCTCCCATGAACGAGATTGCAGGGTGTGGGGAATTGTTAACATGATACAGAATGACGTTGCCGAATTTAGGTTGATGCCAACCTTCCATTGGAGGAACATTGGGGACGTACGAACTACCTGGTGTATTTTGTGAGCCTTGGGGTATGTTAGATGTGGAGCTGCCATACTTGGATAGGTCGACACCTGAAGGAGGCTTGACACCTTTTCCAATTAGGTGGGCCAAGATTTCTTCCCCATGTTTTTCGAGAAGGCGATCTGTCATTTGTACATTGATAGGGTTACTAAAGTGTTCCTCAAATGTGAGTTCGGGTTGGTTGACCATGTTCTCATCCCCGGGTAGTGATGTTTTTTTACCATCAATATTGGATTGTGATGATGTACCATTATGAGGATCTCGAGGGATATTTGTACTCGTTATTGGGATCTTGTGAGACATTAGCTGTGTTGTGGGATCTTGAGGGATGTTTGGTTGGGAATTTTGGGCTTGTTGCTTGGCCATTTTCCTTGTCTGCGACCGGGTCTGAACGGGTATGCAAGATGATATGATGGACTAGGATGCTAGGATGACCTTGGTGATAAAAGGATTGATTTGACTCGATGATTGATTAGCCGACAAGGATGTGGCTCAATAGGATTGATTTGGATGATTGATTCGATCGGAAGTGGATTTTTTTGATGAGATCAGATTGGGTTGATTGGTAGACAATTGGTCAACTTAGATTCGATGATATGAGGATTTGATTTGGATTGATGATCAATTAATAGGATTGGATGGAAGGATGAATAATAATGACCGAAATCTGAAACCAAGTTCAAGAGTGATCCTTGGTAATGCTAGGTGTTGATTAATCAACTAAAGGTGGATGTATGATAACAGTACCGAATCCAACTTGAGATAGAAGTGGATTGATTGGGCCGACAAGGATGACCGACTTAGGATGGATGACAATCCTAAGTCGGTTGTGATAGATGATGATTAGAGACGAACACCTAGGTCAATTTGGACAACTACTTTAACGAAATATCGATGACCCGAAACAAGGAAACGATAACCAGAACGTGGATTCGAAATGGGTAAATGAGGACTCTGAATGAGTGAATGGATGCTTGAACTGAGGGGATGAACATTTAGGATGGTGAATGGACTCTCGAAACAAGTGTGTGAATGTTCAGAAAGGGGAGACGAATGATCGAAACGGCGAAACGGGTGCGCGAAATAGTGAAACGGGTGTCCCGAATGATGAAATGGATGATAAAACTGACTAGTGAAGGGTCAGGTCCGCCCCAGGGATGGGTCAAGTCCACCTGTGGAGGGCAGGTCCGCCTATTGGGAGGGCAGGTCCTCCTGTCAGACAAAAGTTGGTCAAAATTGGCTAAAACAGGCTTAAAAAGGCTGGTTCAAAGGTCAAGTCTGCCCCTGAATGGGTCAGGTCCGCCCTGGAGGGTAGGTCCACCTGTAGGGCGGGCAGGTCCACTTGTCAGACAAAAGTTGGTCAAAATTGGCTAAAACAGGCTTAAATGGGCTGGTTGAAAGGTCAAGTCTACCCCTGGTCATGGAGGTCAGGTCCGCCCCTAGACAGGTTTAAACTTGAATTTTGAAAAGATCACTAACGCAAAGGACCCAAAACAAAGCAAACATCAATCAAAAGAATATGGTTGAACAATACACAATTCAGACAAAACAATCCTAAGATTAGTAGAAAGGGGTATGGCTGAAAAATTATTCTATTCTAGGATGAACATGGTTGCTAAGGAGATATACACCATGTACGTGAGGCCCAAATCGTGAACACCAACGTTACAAGCATGAGTCAGGAACCTTAGCGAGATACTAGAGGCTCGGACCAACTCTTCACATCATCCTGACGCTTCGCCAATTACAACGTGGTTGGATTGAGGTACAGCTTTCGCTCTCCCTCCTTTATATACCCCGCTGGTATGCGTGGTTGGAATCATCCCTTGGGGTGATGAAATCCCCAAGCGGGTCCCGCTAAGAAAAGGAAAAAAAGAGGGTGACTCAAAAGGACTTGGTAAGCTACGATTTCTCGACACCCAGGATTGCCAAATGGCGCAAGGGGATTGGATACATGAAATAGCTTACCAAAAAGCACGACAAACAAGATTAATTGACACCCCTAGTTAAACTATGTGCCTAAGTTATGCAAAACAAGTAGTGGTTGATAAATAACTAACCCTGCAAGAAAAATTGTTAGTGAATCTTGTCCTTGTTCCTTGCCAAATGTTCATTAGATGCTTACACAGAATCAAAAAAGACATGTTAAGGGGTTAGAAACACTTAAAAAAACCAAAGGGAGTGCTAAAAAATGAAATTTCACCTTCTAGAAAAAGTTGTCCAGGTCAGGTCCGCCTGTCTAGAGGGTGGGTTCGCCTGTCTGTCAGGTCAAGTCCACCTGTCTACAAGTCAAATCTGCCCATCTGTGAAAAATCTACAAAAATCAACTTCTGGAGTCTCTGGAGGGCAGGCCCGCCCCTGGGCAAGGTCGGGACCGCCCCTGGAGGTCAGGTTCGGCTAGCTGTCAAGTCAGGTTTGCCCCTCGAGGTCGCGTCTGCCCCTCTACAACCTGCACTTGTAAGAAGTGAAAAAAATAGCAGATATGAAAGATACAAACCCATCTGTGGGTCCCATCGAGCGTGCCAGAAATGTGAACAGGAAAAAATATGTGTTAGAAAATGAGCAGCAAACAAAAGAGTGCAAACAACAAATATAAACACCCCACACCTCAAGATTGGGCAAATGTTTAACTTAACAAAACAAAATGGAACCTTTTACCTTGTTGAGTTGTCCTTTGGTTGGCCCTTCAATCTTTGATGTAGTGTATACTCCTTTGATGGCAAAAGATGCAAGTGTGGGATGCAAGATGAATGGAAAATGGGTGATAATGGACGCAAATGCAAGTATTTAGCTAAGTATGGCTCAAGAGAAAAAAATTTGCAAGAGTTTGGATAGCATAATGATCTCCCCTTTAAAATGAGAGAAAAGAGGGGGTATTTATAGAGAATTTTGAATTCTCTAGAGAAATGGATGGTTGGGATTAAACCAACAAGGCCAAGATGTAGGGCTATGGTGAGTTGAGAACTCACAAGCCCTCACATCTTGACATGTGGCATGTGAAGTGGCTTGAAAATGATGATGTGTACATGAGTTGGAAGGAGAGTACATGACATGGAGGTACTACATAGTACCTTAGGATTGGGACAAGATATCCTCATAAAGGAGGTCCTTGTCCCCATGTGGGTGAAAGGCCATGTGAAGAATTAAAAATTCCTCAAATATCCACATGGGAATGAGAGAAAGAATTTAAAGTTCTTTGGAATGCATTGGGGGATTAAATGTGAATTAAAAATTCACATGGGGAATGGAGTGCCTTCTCCAAAAGGAGAAATCCTTTAATAAGGTTGACTTAGGACACATTCCATAAATGACATGGAGATTAGGTTGACCTAATTAAGTGATTAAGATTGTGCAAGTACCTGATTAGACAAATTAATGACATATTAGAGGCAAGTGGGAAATTATGGAGGATATGACCCTAATGATGATTAGGGGTGTGCACATCCTAACCATAAATTAATTATGATTAGAAGAGGGTTAGATGGTTAAAAGAGATTAGAGACCAACTTGCAAAAGTTGGAGGATGTGACAATGAGAGAGAAAGTGAGGAATTAAAAATAAATTTAAAATTCCAAGAGGTAATATGACTAAATTAAATAAAGTGATATATTTATTTAATTTAGAGAGGAAAGAGGGGAAAAGTATTTATTAAATTAAATACTTTGGAAACCTTATGTAGGACACAAAATATTAATTAAATGGATAATTTAATTAATACCGACAAAGAGGATGAAGTAGATGAGCAAAGGGATGATTAAGGAGACGTCTTTGACCATATGGAAGTGGTCAAATTTAGATGTCTACACATCTAAGTCATATGATTCATATTCAATATGCCTATCAGGATTTCTTTGAATATATTCATCTATTTTTATATTTGCGCTTTCAACTATCTTGTTCAGTCTCAACTTGTTGTAACACTGGTACACTTTGATTCTTGTAGAGTAACCCAAAAATATGCCTTCATCAGCTCTACTGTCAAACTTTCCAAGATTGTACTCATCTCTCTGGATGTAGCATTTGCTTCCAAATTTTTTGAAGTACTTTACTGTGGGAGCTCTTCCATGCCATAGCTCATATGATGTCTTTCCATACCTCCTCCAGAATAGCACTCTGTTAAGAGTGTAAACTGTTGTGTGTATTGCTTCTGTCCAATAGACCTGTGGTAAACTTGCTTCATTGATCATTGTTCTAGTTGTTTCTTGTACTGCCTGGTTCATTCTTTCCATTACACCATTCTGCTGAGGTGTTCTAGGAGCAAATAGTTGTATTTTAATGCTATGTTTTTCACAGAATTTTTTGAATTCATTAGAAGTAAACTCTCCTCCTTTGTTAGATCTTAAACCCTTGATTCTTCTATCAACTTCATTCTCAACTCTTGCCTTGAAAATTTTGAATTTTTCTAAAGCTTCTAATTTTTCTCTTAAAAATGCAACCCAAGTTAATCTGGAATAATCATCTATTAAAAGCATGAAATATCTCTCACCTTGTAAGCTTCTTGTTTTGGTAGGACCACATAGGTCAGTGTGTACAAGGTCTAATGAATCGGTAGATGATTCTTCTTTTCTTTGGAACATTTCTCTAGTCTGCTTTCCTTCTTGACATCCTTTGCAGATAGTGTTTTCTAGTTTGGTCAGTCTTGGAAAATCTCCTACTACCCTTGTTGAACTTATCCTTACCAAATTTTCAAAGTTGATGCGACATATCCTCCGGTGTCAGAGTCAATTTTCATTGGACTAATAAAATAAGCATCTCTCTGTAGCTCCTTCCATTTGATATATATCCCCACTTGTTATTTTTCCAACTACAATAATAGTTCTAGATCTCTTCTTGATCTCACAACCATTGTCCTGAAACACCACATTATAGCCATTTTCGCACATCTATCCAACACTCAAAATATTATGATATAAACCCTTCACATATTAAACATTGACAGTGTTATGTTTTCCATCAAAGGTAATAGAACCAATTCCAACAATCTGTGTTGTTTTATCAACTCCAAATCTAATAGAACCTCCATCATATTTCTCAAGCTTCACAAACTTTTATCACTGGTCATATGATTTGAACATCCACTTCCAATCAGCCATTCATCTCTATTTCTTTTAACAAATAATGCAACTTCAGTGTTATCGTTCGATTTCAGAAAAATATTAGAGATATCAAATCTAGGTTCATCCTTTTCCACCAAAAATAAACAATCCTCATGATCTAATTCATCATCTGAAATGTGGGCATTGCCATTAACATAATAGGCCTTCTTATTGATCTTTTTAAACTTTTTCCTTGTTCCTTTTTCTAGACACTTAGTTTCTAAATGACCAATCTTTCCACATCTAAAGCATTTAAGAGGCAACATACCTTTGTACTTTCCAGTACCTTTCTTCAGTTTCCTTATGAAGTTTGCTTCCAACTCATCTAAAATTTCATCATTCAGATCTTCTTCTATCTTTCTGGCTTTGAAGGTTGTTTCAGATTTCTCCTTTTCTTTCCAAATTTCCTCATCTCAAATGCAGTCAAGGTGCCAAATAGTTTCTCTCTAGTGAATTTCTTTAGATCATAAACTTCCTCAATAGCTGAGATCTTGTCACTGTAGCTCTCTGGCAGGGTCATCAGAATCTTCTCCATTACATCTTCATTTGTTAGAGTGTCTCCTTGATTTTTGACTTCATTTACTACACTGTCAACTCTCTGAAAGTAGCTTTCTACATCCTCAACTTCTTCCATCCTCAAGTTTTCATTTCTGTGCTTAGTTGTTAACTTCTTTGATAACTTGACTCTATCATTTCCTTCATATATTTCTTTCAACTTTTCCCAAACTTCATAAGTGGTTCCTAATGAAATAAATTTTGTTAACTTAGTCTTAGAAAAAGCACTAAAGATTGCATATCTTTCCTTTTCATTCTCTTCATAGGCTGAAATCTCATCCACAAAACTAGGACCAGCTGCCGATTCAACATATTTTTTCTCAATAGCTTTCCAAGTCTTGTAGCCTAGAGAGATCAAGTAACCTCTCATTTGCACTTTCTAGAAACTATAGTCAGATCCATCATATACAAGAATTGCCAGTTTATGTGCCATCAGATCCACCCCAAGTTGTTAAGCTCTTCTTTGAGGAACCAAACCTCTAATACCAATTGTTGTTTAGTCCGAATAACTAAGAGGGGGGTGAATTAGTTATTATAAAACAATTTCTTTACTTTAATTAATCCAGAGCAAACTTAAATCAATCAGATAATAGTCTAACAAATATGAACATCAAAGCACACAACAACACCATGCACAATGGACACCAGAATTTACATGGAAAACCAAGAAGGGAAAAACCACAGAGAATGCTAATTCTCAATTATAAAACACCAGTTAAGGTGATTTTACAAGGGCTCACTGCCAAATTTCTCACTGTAGGTAAGGCTCACTATTAGTGGGCTCACTGCCTGGCTATTATAGCCAAAGATAAAAAGGCTCATTGCTAAAAGAGAAAGGCTCACTACCAAAAGAGAAAGGCTCATTTCCAACATAAAACAACTCACTACCAAAAGAATGATGAAAGGGAATCCACTGCTAAAATAACTGTCACCAACAATGACACCGGATAGAATCTCACTATCTGCTACCTTCGGTCAATACTTTCACATACTTCACAATGTCTAGATTTTTGCATTTTTTCACACTTGCTTTCATCGAACAAAATCAAATTTTACTTATACCATTCCATGCTTCCATAAACTCTTAAGTTGAGCAAACACAATGTCTTCATAATCTCCTAAGTCGGCCAAACACAATTTGAATTTGGTCATGCCACAAAACATTCCCGTGGTGAAAATGAATGAAACATGTACCAATCATAACCTCCTTGCTCAAATCAACATGCTACATATTGACCATGATATCCCAAAGAATATCATATGCACACTACAATGCAAACAATGTTCTAGAGCACATTAGCCAATTTCCAGATTGGTCTGGGCCCATAAGAGTGTATCTCATTATGTTGAAAAATGAATGGGACTAGGACAAGCACGACCAAAGATAGATCATCACAACACAACATCCAGAGCATGCCAATCCAGATCACCAAAGCATCAAAATCAATCAACCAAGATATGTTGACATCAATGACAACAATTAATGACAATAATCAATCAACAACATATTCCAACAAAAATAAAAAGAGAAAACAATTTTATTTTCACCTAACTGTTTTCCAAATAGATAACTTCAATATCTAGTGCATGGAAAAAAAATAGTTTTCAATGCATATTTTTTCTCATAATAACGTTTTAAAGTCAAGCTTACCAAAACTATGATAGTTTTCATTTGACGTCAAATTTTTTCTATTTTTTAATTTCTTTCAAAAAACAAATTATACCCTTTTGGAGCAGATTCTCTCCTCTAGTGTACCATATATTTTTCAAAATATTTGATGATATTTTAGTATTTTTTAAATTTCTAATTAGCCTCATTTTTTAATATGACAATCTACTTGCAATATTTTAAAAATATATATTACAATTAATCAAAATATCAAAAACTATATATATGGATTGTTGACTTTGCACACTACAAAAGGGCACTTTTATTTTTTTGAAAAAAACTATTTTGACTAAATAAATATTCAATTCTAGTGGAAAGTTTCAAAAAAAATGGAAAAAGCTAAGGTGGTTGCCAACAAGGATGTTACATAGATAGTTTTAGCCAAAATATTTCCAGTTAAAAATTATTCGATCGAAAAAAATTTGATAGAAACTTGTTGGTCGAAAGGTTGTCGACCAAAAGTCTTATGGCTGAAATCCCTCATATAATTTTTTTTTCATTTTTTCATTTCAAGCATCTGAAGAAAATACACAAAAGGATTTTTTTTCTAAAAGAGAAGCTATAAATTTTTAGATACGATGATTTTAAACTTGTCATTGATTAATTTTAAAGGTTTACATGATATTGTGAGATTATTTACTCTTTTTAGGGTTTTGTAAATGTATACTTAAGTCCTTCTACCTGTCTATCTCTGCCTCCCACCCTATATCATCTCTCTCTCGCACACATAGATTGGTTAAATTTTATTTCCTTTAAACCTAGATATGCGTAAGAGAAAAAATATGGGGGACCAAAAAGGGGTCTTAAGTGGCCTCTTTTTTTAAAATCAGGAAAGACTGACCTTGGATGAGAAATTGAAGATAGTTACACTCAAAATATGAAGATACAACAAAAACAAGAGTCATAGTGCTCTGAATCTACTTTCTAAACTACTATTTTTTTTTAATGGTAGAGATTTAGGAGTTCAAAAAAGGAGGCCACACAAATTGCTCTTTTTTTTCAAAAGATATAATATAGCATCTGGTGTGCCCCCCCTAAAATGTTAACTTTTTTTAGTATTTCAAAAATCGCTTCAGTGAGAAATTAGCTAACACCATGTAGTTTATCTCCATTTTTTTGCTAATTTTTTAATGAATATATGATTTTTGACGAATTTTCAAAGTGGACACATCTTGAAAAATAGAAAATTGAGTGTGCTCCCCCAAAAAAAATTGAAAATTGATCAAAAATCATTTTTTTTAATATGTGTAGAATGGAGTATAGTTTCTTAAAATGTAATTTATTTAAAATTTTGATGAATGGTTAAAAAATAAAGTCAAGAATACCAAACATTGGTTTTTGACTAAAAATAGATACACTAACAAAAGAAATTAAAGATGAAAACCTTAACACACTCAAAACATGAAAAATATTACATGGTTAGATAGCTAAGAGAGCTTAACATTATCATGGCATTTTCTTTACTTGACACTGAAATGTGTGCAAACTTGATGGGGAACATGCTCGAGATTATGTCAATTTTTTTACAATTTAAAAAATCATGTATTTGGACGTTGAAAAGTCACTCCAAGTCTTTGGATTGGAAGCCAAAGGCTTGGAAATTCCCAAAGCAAAAAAAAAAATGAGTGTATAAAAAGAGAGATGGAAGAAGAGGGAAGAAGGGAGTGAGGGAAAGGTGAGAGAGAGAGAGAGAGAGAGAGAGAGAGAGAGAGAGAGAGATGAGAGAGAGAGGGAAGGAGGGAGGGAGGGAGAGAGGGATGGAAGGGTAGGGAGGAGAGAGAGGGAGAGGGATAGGTGAGATAGAGAGTAGAGAGGTAAGGTGGGTGGGAGAGAGAGAGAGAGAGAGAGAGAGAGAGAGAGAGAGAGAGAGAGAGAGAGAGAGAGAGAGAGAGAGGAAAGGAGTGATGGAGAGAGAGGTAAAGAGGGATAGATGTGATAAAGAGTAGAGAGGGAAGTTGGATGGGAGGAAGAGAGAGAGAGAGATGGACATTTAGAGAGGTAGTTCTTGAGTTCAAGAAAGAGATTTAGATAAAGAGATAGAGATAGTGAGAGAGAGAGAGAGAGAGGTTTAGAGTGTAAGGGATAAATAATGAGTGATATATATATATATATAGAGAGAGAGAGAGAAAGATGATACAACTTACTGATTACTAAAATTTGACCTCCAGATTACCAAAATTTGACATGTTGATTGTTGAATTTTGACTAAGTCTAAAAAATTATAAGATCTTCCAAAATTTAGAATTCACATTATAAATCCTGGAAATTCAAAACCATTCTCAAACATGTTGAAACTATATACATGAAATATTTCATGTATATAGTTTTATTGAAAGAGAAAGAGAAAGAAGCATTTTCAAAGAAAAATAGAATGTGAGTGTGTTATAACATGCTCATGTTATAATTAACCCCATAATGCAAGCGTGTTATAACACACTCATGTTGTTACCAACCCATAACACAAGCATGTTTTATTATAATTTGCTTGTGTTTTCTCCTTTTTAGGGCCAAAAAGTGGAGTAACCACTTTTTGGTCCCCCATATTTTTGCACTTACCCATATATAAAGGATAAGTACACATGTACTAAAATCAATTATTCCTCACTTTATTGACAACTCATGGGAGAAAATTTAGGATAAACTAGGGTTCATTTAAGTAGTTAGCTTAGGTTTCATTTTTGGAATTTACATGTACTTTCCTATTAGTTTCTAGCATTTTTTTTGTATGCTTTTATCTCTTAGTGTGTAGAAAAAGTAATTTCTAGAGAATAACATTCATTTTAGACAATCCTAAGATGAAAAAATGAAACATAAGACACCAAAAGAGAAAATTTCAATGAAAATGTGAGTGTAAATTATCATCTAAGATAGTGAGTTTTTGGATGCAATTCATAGGTTCCTCGTCCTCTCCTAATTTCTATATTGTAGTTATTTTTTCTAACTTTGTCTCTATATCTAAATAGTTATTTTAATGTTTCTCATTCTCAACTCAATATTTTTCTTAATAAAATGTGTTTTAATTAAGTAAATTAAACATTTGATAAGGTTGAAATGAAAGCTATTATTTTGTGTCATAAAATAGCAAGATTTCTTTTCCATTTTATTAGTATTATCTTACATTAAGAAATTATTTGTGTTAGTTTATCTTTAAAGGAAGCTAACAATATAAACCATTCAATACCATAAATTCATAATAAGGAGCCTTTCATTTAAGATATATAACTCCCTATGTCTCCTTATATATGGGTCTCTCTCATCTCTCCCTCTCTCCTTCTACCATAGTGAGCTACCCCCTCTCTCTCTCATTTTCTCTCAGTTATTTTCTAAAGCATAATTTTTCATATATATCCCTGGAAAGGTTTTAATTTTTTTGAACTTATTTCTCTATCTCTAGAAAGGTTTTAGTTTTTGTGAACTTATTTCTCATATATATCTAATGGTGTGAGTTTTCACCCTTGGAAAATTCCCTATTTATTTTGCCTTTACTTTAGAATCTATAAGTTTGTTGATGCAATCCTCACAACCATCAGTATTTTCCATCCACATGGGCTTGTCCTTTTGTGTTGGTGGAGGAATCTCTATCGAGGATGTGTGCTCACCGCACACACATTCGCACATCATGATAGTGTCCTGATAGGATTACTGCCCCTAAAATTTGCATAACTATTATGTCTCTAGTTGACTACGAAGGTAACAACTTTTGTGCTTCCTTGACTGGTGAAAATCAACCTTTTTGACTCCACTTCTTGCATTCAAACTTTAATTCTCTATCTTCTTCATTCTCTATTCGCTCTCTCTTCATTCTTTCATGATTTACACACTTTCTTCTTGCTTCTACACCATTTCTCTTGTTGACACAAGCTCTCCTCTTGGCTTCAATAACTCATTCTTGTTGCAACACCATTGCCATTGTTGGATTGTTAAGATTCATCTTCTCTATGTGGTGGTGTCACTCTCTTCCTTCCGCTATTTGGCCTTGAGTGCTTGTAGTTGGGAAGGTAATATTGTATTTTTTTATTCAATTACATCATTGTACTTTTAGAGTAGCATTCCATTAGTTTGTGCTCTCTATTTGGTTCTATCATTTCCTTTCTATTCTCTATCACTTTCTCCATCTTATGGATTTTTGGTTGTCCATCGAGGTGGGAACACCAAAATGGGGGTCTGACTGAGGCAAACCTCAAACACAGCCCCAAAAATTTCTTATTCTTCTATGTGTAGGTGCAAGCTCATTACTTGGAATCAGCTAGAAGATTGGATTGTGTGTGAAAGATACATTTTCTAACTCCTCTCTATAATTTTCACATTAGAATAGCTTAAAGTATTCTTCTTTTGTACTCTTTGCTTTTTTTACTTTCTTCGTAAAACTATGAAAACTCTTTTAGTCAATCTTTTAGTAGGCCCTTTATGTTTTTTGTCTATTTTCTAGACCCATGTCTGTACAAGATTCCAATATGTCACACTATATTTTGGCTCATGTGATGTCATCCTCAGATAGTGAGCTATCTACTCGACAGTTTGAAACTTTGAGGTCGGCTCACTCGGTTTTGAACACACCTATCTTTATTAGAAGGAAAGTGGTGTGCTATTTTCCCTTCCTTTTCATCCTCTCTCTCAACTTGTCAAACTGTCTGAGTTAGTTTAGGGCAATTCATTCCTTGGGACTCTCCTGTGACCTAGAGCCCCAAGGTTGACAAATACCCCCACTCTACATTTTTGGTAAACCTGACGTGATAGTCTTGTTTCCATTTCTTAGTGTTGGATATTTTCCTCTCACATCCTAGGTGCATTACAGACTCATGTATTGTGAAGCTTTATGAGCTTTACAACTCAGTCGACAACCTTTAAGCACGCTATTAGAAGAAGCTTACGACACATAGAGATGGATCCTAAGAAGGTCACTACCGGTCCTACCTTTGAAGAAGTGATTTCAGGAACAAATACAAGTTCCTCTAGTCCTTATGGGGAAGCTCCTTGAATTCCTACGCATCCTACTTCTCCTTTTTCCTTGTCTATGGAGGAAGAAGTTGTTGAGATCCCTATGGCACAACTTCTTTTCCTAGATATGAGACTTGAGGATTTCAAGAAGTACTTGGAGAAAGAAATAAATTTGGCCAAAGAAGCTAAGGTTGTTACTACATTGAGAGCTATGTTAGATAAGGATCAGAGAGGTGTAGAATTTCTTTTAGGCCTTGCAAACATTATGGAAATTCATGTACTGACATATAAGTCTAGATCGACCACTGTATGAGACTTAGGATTTGAGACCATTGAAAGATAGATAGAAGTCTCAATGCCTAAGGTATCAGTGTACATGGTGAGACTGGTCCTTCCATTGACACCACCTTTGGTCCACTACCGGCCCCCACCTTTAAAGCAAACAAGATACACTTGGGCTTCAGCTCTACCACCCTGAATTCTCCTAGTGGCAACCCTAGAGTCCATGTCAGTTTAGGTGGTAGGTTCTCTGATGGAATGGGGGCTAGTGGCTTTGGTGGTTCTGGTGGAGGTTCCTCTAGTCATGTTTCATCTTCTAACCTTGTCTTAAACACCTTGTTGCAGAACATGGGTTAGATACAAAACCAACTAGTGAGCCTATCCAGTATTACTTCTCAACCTATCTTTCAACCTTTCTTTCGAAATAGTCCTTTGTATATTTCTATTCTAAATACTCCCATCCCTTAGGAGATGGAGATTCCTAAATTTGAAAAATATAGTGGTCGTAGAGACCCTTAGACACATGTTTTGGAACTTAATGCTATGTACACTGATTTCTTCCACCACAATGCTCTAATGGTTAAACTCTTTCCAAGATCCATTAAGGACACTTCCCTTGATTGGTATTGTTCCTTACTAGATAACTCTATTTTCTCATTTGATCAGCTCATAGATCAGTTCCTCCAGCAATTCCAAGCTAATATTAGTCAAAGACGACCTTTTTGGGTCTTGCCCAATGTAAGCAAGGGGACCAAGAGAAGGTAATTGATTTCATTGCCTCAATATCATGCATTATTCTCTCAAATTCCCTAGCCTTTTCCCAACTAAAATGTGGATAAGGTTTTCATTAGCAACTTATAGAAATCACATGGCAAGAGAAGTTTACGTTAATGAAATATCCTACTTTCAGACACCTGTTTGTCGCATTATGCGAATACTTGCAAATGGTGGCACAGTATGGGGGTTCATCCTCACGCTCCCATTCTGATAGCCGATCTGTAGTGTCAGTTTCTAGAAAAAACAAAGCTATCATGAGCATCATCTCTGCACCCAAAGATAAAGGCTTGGGGCATAACTGATACTTCATGAAGCTATCGAAGTCCTATATTACTATTTTAAGGAAGTTGTTAAAAGATAAAGTTTTAACATTGTCAGAACCTCAACCTCTGATGGAGCCCTATCCTAATTGGTATGACGAGCACCAATTCTACCAATTCCATCGAGTACATGGACACAATACGGAGTGGTGCATGTGCCTATGTCATGAGATCCAGAACTGCATCGATGACGGGACTATCCATCTTGATGGAAAGAAGCAAAATTCCAATAAATTTTTGGCAAAGGCTAACAGTGAATTACAAATCCACACTGACCCATTTCCATCTCATTCAACAAACTTGGTAATTCAATCTTCTACATCATCTAAAGTAGCACCATCTAAGTATGTGAATATGGTTTCATTCATGCATACTCCTCCCCCGGAAAATGCAAGTGCTACACTTGACATAACATTTACCTCGCATGATGAGCCTCTCAATAAGGATCTCTCCCATTTAAACATCCCTGTCAAATTAACAAAAATATCATAACTGGCATTTTAGTTGATCTGATGAGTCAGTTCAATGTGGTAACAAAGGAGACCTTGTTCATAAACAACTGGCATCGGGAGAGGTACGAAGAGTCAGAGACCACCCTCTATACACATGATGGAATCCTAGTTGATCCTTTGGGTTCTATTTCTTTATCAGTCTTGGTACGACCCGAGGTTGTTAATGCTTCTTTTGTTATCATTCTAGAGTCTGACCTATTTCGAGTTCTAGATTCGGTATCCCCTACTTTCCTCTACGAACAGTGTCATCTATGTGATTCATAAATGTTTAAAATTCATTCATGAAGGTTTTATGCATATAGTGCACACCAGTTATAAACCATTGGTGTCACGTGGGGGTTTTTCACTAGATCACTTATGGCCTACCCTAGTTGGACCTCTCTCTCTTAGGGGAGATTTTATATATAAGAATTATATTAAGTATAAGATCGAGGGCTCAAAGTTGAAGGTTAGTTATTTGGTGTCCCCCTATGTAGTCTTTGTGAAGGCTTCCATGATTGTGCAGTAGCAAGTTGCTTCTTTTGCCTAGCAAAAGAAGGAGATTTTTTCTCACGCTCAAGGGCCTTCTTCTTCCATATCATCCTCTCTTGCTTTTGCTTCTCACCTTGATGTGGCCTCTTTGGTTCCTACTCCCATGCCTCGCATGGGAAGTTCGATGGTGCTCGCATGGAGAAAAGATAAGCACTAGGTCTTTGAACTTCCTATCTTTCCCATGATTCTTAGGCTCGTTGTTTATGGAAAGGGGAAAGGTCCTTGTGGGGCTGCTCATGTGTCTCGACGTCTATGGCCTCCTGCCCCTAAGGTAGAGAGCAGGAAGAGGTATGTCGTCGAGGCGTTGGTTTCTGCTTCTCTTCCTATGGTTTCTCCTACCCTTGTGCTTCCTCCTCCTACTCCTGCCCAGGAACCCACCCTTCCATCGGCCACAGTTGTGAAGGACACTCCTATGGTTGAGCAACAACCTCCACCCACTTCTCAATTTGTGTCTTTCAGCGCCCATAGTTGATGTAACCAAATTGTGTGTGAGCACAAGTACCGACAAAAGGCTCTTATTGTTGAACATGTAGCCTCATAGAAGATGAAGGGGGAACCAATGGCCTCTATTTCTATATCTTCTTCTGTTAGTTTTTCTTCTTCTGATGCACCTACTTCAACTCTGATAACCTATGTTTTGCTTCCAGCTCCCCCGACAGGTTGACGTAGGAGCATCCATGGTCAAGTGGTAATTATGTTCAATTCAATTTTGTTTAATTTTTGAGTGGGCATGATGGTAATTCACATTTTTGGCTTGTGAATTTCATTTCCTTGAGCATTTGAGTGTCAATGCATTTGGTGAGTTTGAATTTGCATTTGAGTTCAAAATAAATGCACCTAGATAAGGGAAAATGAAGAAAAAGGTGTTTTAAATGCTAAATTATTGAAAAAGTTGTGAGGAGGCATTGGGATTTGCATAATAATCAGTTTCTTTCATAATTCCAAGATCCCTAAAAAATAGGGAAGTGGAGGTGGGCGCCCAAGATGGTAAGGTTGAAGTGTTCCTTTAAAACTGAAAGTGGGAAAAACAATAAAGAGCCCACTTTCATAGTGGTTCTTGCCTTAATGTTTTTTTGGCTTATTTTAGCATGATATTTATGATTTATTGCTGCATTTTTTAATTTCATGAGTTGGGCGTACCAAGGTTTAAATGAACATGAAATTCCAAGTTATGAGGAAAAATGAAATTTCATTTCATTTCATTGTTGAAGGCATACAAAAGGTAAAAAGTTTCATTATTGCTTAGTTTTTCCAAAAGGATTTTTGGAGGAGAAACTAAAAAATGGCATGGATTTTCTCCAATAAGGGTTTTGGAGTTTGTTTTTGTAGGTTGAAGGCATGAATATGAAGCTACAGTAGTGTCCTTTCATAAGGAATTGTTGATTGCAAGTTTGCAAGGTGTAGTTTCAAGTTTTGAGGAAGGAGAAGGGTTTCCAATTTACATGATTAGATTTTTTTGCTTTAGTTGATCATATTTTTCTGTTATTTGTGATTTTATGTGGGCTATGTTGCAGCCCTTGAGCCCCTTGAGGATTGATCAAAACATTGAGCAATATTTTGTAGTTTCCAATGCATTGTTTCATGTGTAAGTGCAGGAGAATGGTTTCAAGGTTGTGTGACCAGATTATTTTGTTTTTGTTGAGGATATTTTGATAGTATTTGTGAGATTAAATGGTCCATGTTGCATCCCTTGATTCCTTTATGGACTGATGTAAACTTTGAACAATGATTTGTAATGAAGTCTATAACTTGGTTGCAAATAGCAAGCCTGGTTTTTATGTTAAATTGCAGCAGTGTGTGATTGAGAGTTTCTTGTTATTTTTATATTTGAAGAAGGGTTTTGTATTGTGATGGTTTTGATTTAACTCTCATAAATTAGTAGTATTAGAGCAGCAAGATATTGAGTGTGTAACAGACCATTGAAGAGAGGCAATTGCACTAGGACTGTGTTGTGGGTGTTGAAAAAAATGGATTGGAGAGGAGCCCATTGTGGTAGAGGTAGAGGTAGAGGAATAGGAGATAATTTTGTTAGGAATTATGATTTTAGAGTTTTGAGAAGGCAGGTTGAAACTTTGTAAAATGAAATAAGGAGAGGGTTTGCAAGAATGAGAGACCCAAGAAGTGATGAAGAAGATGAAAGCACAAAGAATGCTTGTTTGGATACTGATCAAAGAGAAGAAGTTGCAGTAGTTGCAAGGGATCCATTGTTGATAGTGTGAGTGGGTGAAAATATGTGTTAGAAAATGGGCAGCAAATAAAAGAGTGTAAACAAAAAATATAAACACCCTACACCTCAAGATTGGGAAATCGTTTAATTTAACAAAGCAAAATGAAAGATTTCACCTTGTCAAATTGTCCTTTGGTTGGCCCTTCGATCTTTGATGTTGTATGCTCCTTTATTGCGGATGATGAGGATGCAAGATGGTTGAAGCTGGATAACAATGGATGCAAATGCTATGGTGAGTGCAAGAAAATGAGAAATTTGACTAAGTATGGCTCAAATGAAAAATTTGCAATAGTTTGGCTAACACAATGATCTCCTCCAAAATGAGAGAAAAGAGGGGGTATTTATAGAGAATTTTGAATTCTCTAGGGAAATGGATGGTTGAGATTAAACCAACATGGCCAAGATGTAGGGCTATGGTGAGTTGAGAACTCACAAGCCCTCACATCTTGACATGTGGCATGTGAAGTGGCTTGAAAAAAGATGATGTGGACATGACATGGAGGTACTACATAGTACCTTGGGATTTGGACAATATCTCCTCATAAAAGATGTCCTTGTCCCCATGTGGGTGAGAGGACATGTGAGGAATCAAAAATTCCTCAAATATCCACCTGGGAATGAGAGAAAGAATTTAAAATTCTTTGAAATGCATTGGGGGATTAAATGTGAATTAAAAATTCACATGGGGAAAGGGGTGCCTTCTCCAAAAGGAGAAAGTCTTTAATAGGGTTGACTTAGGACATATGACATGGGGATTAGGTTGACGTAATTAAGTGATTAAGGTTGTGCAAGTACCTGATTAGACAAATTAATGTCATATTAGAGCCAAGTGGGAGATTAGGAAGAGTTCACATGTGACTTGATGTGACAAGTCAAAGATCACATGGGGAAGAGAAAAAAAATTAATATTCCTTGGAAGGATAAAAAGAATTAAAAATTCTTGAGAGGTTGATTAGGCTAGTTAATGAAGGATTAGAGGAGGGTTAGGTGGCTAAGAGAGATTAGAGGCCAACTTGCAAAAGTTGGAGGATGTGACACATCCTAATCAAGGATTAGGCATGTGCACATCCCTAATGATGAGATTAGGAGAATAATTAGGATTAAGAAAGGGAGGTGACATGTGAGGAATTAAATAAATGTCATATTTATTTAATTCATTTGATGAAAAGGAGGATTAAAGAGATAAGGTATTTATTTATTAATTAAATACCTTAGGGATTTCACAGAATTAAGGATATTAATTAAATAATAGTGCTATTACTTAATTAATGCAAATAAGGGGATGCTTAGATGAAAGGGGATAAATTTGGATAAATTAAGTGTCCAAATTTAGGTGTCTACATTTTTCCCCTCTTTGAGAAGGTGTTACGAAGTAGCATCATTTCAAAGAATATTAAAACATAGAACCTAGAAGAAGATGGTCAGATTGGGAAAGATTCCCCAGTCATTCAAAGGAGTGACTAGGAAGGGAAAAAATGATGAAAATTAGGGATGAAGGATGCCCCCTTGAGAGGACATGTGAGTTCAAGAGAACACGGGTGTGCTCTCAAAATGGAGGAGATGATGCAAGGGGTATATGAGGAAGATGATGCAAAGTGATGGGTAAGAAAGGATGAAAAGGTGGTAGGAGATTGGGAGGGGAGAGTGATGAAGGATGAATGGATGGGGGGGATTTTGATAGATGAGAGGATGGAGATGAAATGTAATCCAAATGCAATTTTCCATCGTTAGGAGCACTAAGTTTTTCTATAGCAGAAGAAACGATACACCAAGGTATAAAGGACCAAGGAAAATTAGTGTCTAATGCATGAAAGAAACACATCAAACAAGAAGGCTATCCCAACACCCCAAAGTCGCGATGACCTTGGTCAGGCTAGGTATTGGGATAACCACAAGCACACAAGGATGCCCCAACATAACACAACACCTCGAAGATCTTTGTGGGTACTACGTGGGACAACCGAGAAGACAACAACAAAGAAAAGATCAAGATATGCCCCTATGTTGACTAGTCAAACCACACCATGATATGATGGATCAAGTTGACCATGACAAGTGATGATAGGGAGCTCAAATGATAAACAAAATCCAAAAGAATCAAAAGAGTGCAATCAATTTCAAACGTCCTTTACCATAGGATCAAGGAGATGGATGGGATTGATGAGGTCTATTAGGAAGGATGCATCCTATTGAGACCGATGATGGATACTAAATTGAAAGACCGATATGACGCAGGATATTCATAATTGATTGGATCTGATGATACAAGTGGATTTTGTTTGTTACGAACCAGCTAGATAAGTGCATAGCTTGATGACACGACACAAGATAGGAGACTGACACATCCTAGCAAACTAGGGGCTCGGGGGCTGATCAAAGATTAGCCTTGCCTACGTGAAAGCGCAAAGCCCTCGTAGTTCGATAAAAGGTTGACGACATACCATGATGGAGACTTTGATGGATGACAAAATGGATAGAGAAGAAAGACCGATGATAGACAATAAAGGAGTAGACGAACAAAGCCCTGGGGGTGGATCAAATGATCGACCTTG
Source organism: Sequoia sempervirens (assembly GCA_007258455.2). Lineage (NCBI taxonomy): Eukaryota > Viridiplantae > Streptophyta > Pinopsida > Cupressales > Cupressaceae > Sequoia > Sequoia sempervirens. The sequence continues at coordinate 321,618,795 of VDFB02271358.1, read as the reverse complement.
CCTACGTGAAAGCACAGGGGCAATGTAGTTCGACTGAAGACCAATGATAAACAATGGATAAAGGATGATGAGATAACCCTAGATAAGGGGATAAAATGATTGGATCGACACGATGGGACATGATAGACCTATTAGATTGGATCGGAGGATGGTGACTACACAAAGCTTAAGGATGGGATAGTTATCCAAATCAACAAAGATGAAGTGGGAGGATGACAAGACAAATAGATGAATGATGAGAAAGGATAGGAGATTGAAAAGATGTGTAAAAGAAGCGGAAGTGATGATGATGAGGTAGATGGCATTGGGTTGCATGGGGAGTAGCCTATAGCTAGAGACCAATGACAAGGGATTATAAGATGGGATGAGGAGAAGGAGATGAGGATTGGGAGATGAAGAGGATTGGTTGGATTGATGGATAGGAAGATAAGGATTTGGATGAGGAAAAGGTGACCAGATGGATAGATGAAAAGGGATGCTATGATGGAAGGATAGGAAGATAAGGATGGGGAGATGGATATAAGGATTTTTTGGAGGGATAAAAGATAACGTTGGGGAGATGGATATAACGATTGTTTGGAGGGATAAAAGATAAGGATAGGGAGATGGATATAATGATAAGGAGATGAGGATAGGGAAATGGAAGGGATTGCTTTGATAGAATGAATGATGTCTTCCAAGGACTATATCTCAAAGGAAGATAGATGCCCCCACTCTAGATATGTCATGTGCACAGAGGCATGAAGGATGCAATAGAGAAGGATAGGCAAATAAAGGAGTGAGATGGATGAAGATATGATACATGGATAAGGAAGGGAGATTGAAGGTAGAATGACAGGTGGATAAGGAAGGTAGACGAGTGCAAATGAGGATTAGGATGGTGTGCGAATGAGGGGAATGTATGCTAAGAGGTGTCCAAAGCATGTTTTTTGCCCCTATCATTATCAAGATCACAAGGAGGATGGAAGGATTGGGATAAATGAGATATGCCAAACAGGATGTATAAGATAGGTAGGATGGAGGGGATGAATTAAAATGACGTATAGGAGGAAGACGGGTGCATAGCTGAAAGCATAGCAGGAAGCATAGATAGAGGGAATGCATATCAGGAAGTGACCCCCAAGTGCAGATGGGGATTTACGCATGACGCTTGTTTGCCAAGTTTTCATCATGGTACTTTATCCAAGGTGCTTGTTTGCCAAGTTTTCACCATTGGAAAGATTATTTCTCTTTACTATTTTTTTTATTATTTTTTTTTATTTTTCTGATTTGTTGGATTTTTTTTTTGGATTTTTTGACTTTTTTAGGATTTTTTGACTTTTTGGATAGCATGTGGAAGGAGATGGACACATATAGGGAGGTGAATAAGTGGATTTAGAAGACATGCAACAAGGAGATGGATAAAGGACTCAAGCATCAAATTCCATACAAGGTGTTGAGAGCCCATATTCGAAGTGACTGTTAAACATTGGTACAATTTTATTAGGATAAATGGGTTATGCAAGAGGATGAATTAGAGGGATTTGATGGGGGAGATATGTGGGGTAATGGGTGGGATGTTGGAAAGTGTATGGATGGAATGATGGGGTGGATATGTGATGGGGAGATGTGTTCAGGACCAACATTGGCACATGTGGTGGTGGATGTGAAAAGATAAGAGGATTAATGGATGGAGAATGTGGGGATAATGGAGGAGATGAAGGACCCAAAAAAAACTTAGGAGATGAAAGGGGTGTATTATTAGCTTTTGGATTAGCAACTTTGGATGTTCTTATAGATTTTTCATTTGATGTCATTGCATCTTTTTTCTTTGGTGGACCTTTGCGGGCTACAGATTTGATTTTGATTTTGGAGTTTATTTTTCTTTTCTTCAACATGCCATTTAGAGGGGACATGAGGAGCTTTAGGTTCATGTGGATCTTTAGATTTAAGCATTTTTTCTTTGGCATCCAAAGTGCTTTTACTAGCAATGGGATGGGTGTGAGGAGATGGATGATGTGGAGCGATGGAGGTAGGATTATAAGGATTATGTGTAGATGGAGAATATGCAGGTATGTTCCTTTGTTGATCCTGATTAGGGGACATGCGAGAGGGATGTTTATGATGGATGACATGGATAGGTGTTGGATGGATGAAAGGATGAGATGGAGGAGATGATTTTAGGGTATAGGGGCCCAAAATAGATGTAGGACCTGGAGGAAACATGGACATAGTAGATGGAGGATGGGAGATGGTAGAGGGAGGAACATAAGGATCCGAAATGGATGGAGCGGATGAAGGGGGAATGTGGATGGTTGTTTTGAGGCAATACGATAGAGGAGGATGGATGGTAGTATATGATCTGGTGGAGCGATGGGAAGAGCTGAAATTTCTTTTGGAAGACGCTCGTTGAGGACATCTAGAGGTTGTACCAACATCTTTAGATTGTGAGTCTTGGGAAATAGGTCCAAGACCTTGCGTGCAGATTTGTTCTTTAACTTGGATGGGCTCTAAATACCTTGCTCATGAAGGCCTAGACCTTTTCCTTGATAGTTCATTTTCTTGAGCATGCGATCCATGGTAGGATTTGTGTTATTTTGAAAATATGATGCGAGTCCATTATTAGGTGGAGGATGATGGGTGGTATATACACTATGTTTTTCTTCTGCGAGGAGGCCACCATGGAAGAATGTGAGAGTACCAAGGGGATATGCAAGCGGTGTGGGGATAGCAGTTTTAAGCGATGATGGGGTATCATGAGAGGGAGTAGGGGATATGATAGGATCTGTATTTGTGGCAACGAGAGAGGGATTAGGGGATATGATAAGATCTAGATTTGTGGTAGCGGGCTCATGCGATGGAGATGGAGATGGAGCAATGGAATCTTGAATGACAAGGGGATCATGGAATGGAATGGATGGGGGAATGTGATCTTGAGGTGGACTAGATGGGATGGTAGGATCTTGATCTAGAGAAGGGGATATGTTGGCATGCTTTGGATCAGGCTCTTGGCATGACTCATCATGTGTGAGAGGCATGATAATGGAGTCTTAGTGGGACTCTTCAAGTGGGGAAGATGGAGGGAAGGAGGATTCAAAACATTCATGGGAATGGATTTTAGTGACACTAGGAGTGGAAGAAGTGGATTGGATTTGGGTGTCGTCGATGGGTTCGACGACTCTCAGAGTAGGAAGTGGGTGTGTAATGGATTTGGTAGATGTGATGGTAGGAGATGGGGATTCAGTGGATTCAGAGGATGTGATGGTTTTGATGGTTTGAGTGGTGCTAGGGGTGGTATCATCAATGATAGGTGTTGGATGGAGAAGGGTATCGTCACTAATGACCGTGGATGATGGGTTGGGATGGCATGATTCCACAACTTCAAGGTGTGGAGTGGGAGATGTCTTCTTTTTTATAAGTCCTTGGAGAACTTCTGGAGTGAGAAACTTGAATACTCTAGGCTGAGATGGCGTGGTAGGAGTGGATGAAGGATTATGGATTGGTGGGGGATTAGGACTAGGGAATGGTGGACTAGGATTAGATGGGGGAATGGGATTGGATGCAAGATTGGGAATAGATGGGGGATTAAGATTAGATGAAGGGTTAAGATAGGGGTATTGGAATGGTGAATTAGGACACGAGGATGCGGGTGGTGGATTGTAGTAAGGGTATTGGGATGGTGGATTAGGATAGGAATATTGAGGTGACAGATTGAGATAGGGAAATGTGGATGTTAGATTAGGATAGGAAGGTGTGAATGTAGAATTAGGGTGAGCATATTGGTATGGAAGATCAGGGAAATGGGTATATGCGGATGAAGGATTGAGATAGGAGGATGTGGACGAGGGATTAGGATAGGGGTATTGTGATGGCAGACTAGGATAAGAGGATGCAGGTGTTGGATAAGAGGATGATGTAGATGAAGGATATGATGGATATGATGGATATCCCTTGTCAAAGGTAGCATAAGGAGCATGATTAGGCATGGATGAAGACATAACGGGATAACTCGAAGGGGTGATTGGATTTTGGAAAGCGGGTGGAGAAAGCTTACTAGCAATGATACTGTCAAGGGGATCTATGTCATATTATTCTTGATCAATAAGACTTTCGTTATCGTTGTTAACGTAATTAGGGTTTCCCTTGAATACTATTGATGGAGGATAAGGATTTATGATGATGAAAGGATAAGGAGGATGGATCAAAGATTTGGTATGGGAATGGACTAAAGCTCAAATCAGGATTTAGGTTAAGCTCATATTGAGATTGGATTAAAGCTCAGATTAGGATGATTGGATGATGCGATGGGATTGATTCTGACGATCGAATTTGATTATCAAAGGATGATTACGACACTGAATCTACTTTGAGATGGAAGTAGATTGATTGGGTCGAAGGTCATTGGATAGGGATGCAATTTGCTTGGATTGGATAAGATCGATCGATGATTGATAAGATCAACTAATGGATCAGATAGGATGGTGGAAGGGATTCTAAACCTTGTTCAGAGATTATCCTAGGTGACTTAGGATGCTGATTGATCGGATTAAAGGATAAAAGGACGATTGCGGCACCGAATCCACTTTGAGATTGATAATGGATTGATTGGGCCAACGATAATGATTAACTTAGGACGGATGACAATCCTAAGCGGATGTTGATGATGACGATCAAATCAGACACTTAGGTCAATTTGGATAATAACCCAAGACGAAGTTCAGGGGATTTGGATGAGGAAAACAATGATTTGATTGGAGAAATGGATGATAGAAATGGACAAATGATTGCTTAGAACAAGAGAAGGAGGTTCGGAATAGATGAAAGATTACTCAGAACGAGTAAACAGATGATCAAGAGGGATGAACAACTACTCAAAATGAGTAAACGACCACTCACAATGGATGAATGATTCTCAGAACGAGAGGATGAAGGTTTGGAATAGATGAAAGATTACTCAAAATGAGTAAATGATTGATGGGGATTGTTGAATGAGAGTTTGAAATGATAGAAGGAGGTTTTAAATGGATGAATGTTTACTCAGAACAAGTAAATAGATGATCGGAATGACTGAACGAAAGTTTGAAATGATAGAAGGAGGTGTGAAATGGATGAATGTTTACTTGGAACGAGTAAACAGATGATCGGAATGAAGGAACGAATGTTCAGAATGGATGGATGAAAGGTTAAAACGAGTAAATGATTTATTAGAATGAATGAATGAATGCTCGAATTAGGAGGTTGACTTGTGGAAGGGATGAAAGGATGAATAGGACAAAATTGAAGAAGATGGAGGGAGGGATGGACTAAAGCTCAGATTAGGATTTTGGTTAAGCTCATATTGGGATTAGATTAAAGCTCAGATTAGGATTGGATTGAAGCCTAGATTAGAATGATTGGAGGATGTGATGGGATTATTCTACACCAAGTTTCGGGGTTTAAAGGACATAAGGTGTTGACAATCATATTTTTCCAGATTTGGCAATTTTTAAAAATTGTCAAATTTTGCCATTTTAGGAAACTTCACAGACATACTTTTGAGAGTCCAATTTTTTCCCAAAAAATACCCAAAACTAAGATAGGATGAATTTCCAACTAACATCCCAAATATGAGACATGCATTTAGAGTTATTAACGAAAACGATTTTTTAAAAATTGAAAAAAAAACACTAAATTGCAACTTTGAGGGTCAAGATAAAAGTTTGAAGCCTCGAAAATGTAGCAAAATGGGGTCCAACTAAAGTCGGTTGGGAATCCACATGCCACCTCATAATGCAACCACCCATAAAATTTTAGCTCAAACGGACACCCAAGTCAAAAGTTATGGCCTCTAGAAGTTTCGGCATAAAAATCAAAACTCTCGAAACAAAGTCTAGGTGATTGGGATGGATCAATGTTTACTCGAAACGAGTAAACAGTGACTCAGAATGGACGAAAGACTCTTAGAATGAGGAAAAAAGTGTTTGAAATGGGTGAATGATTACTCAAAACATGAAAACGACAATCTCGAATGAAGGAATGACTCCCGGAATGGTTAGACAAAGGACCAGAAAAGTTGTCTAAAGGTCAGGTCTGCCTATCCATAGGGTAGGTCTGCCTGTCTGAAGGTTAGGTTTGCCTATCCAGAGGCTAGGTCCACCTGTTCGGAGGCCAGGTCAGCCTGTTTGGAGGTCAGGTCCGCCTATGGAGGGTGGGTCTGCCTATGGAGGGTGGGTCCACCTGTCGGACAAAATTTGGTCAAAATTGGCTAAAATAGGCTGAAAAGGGTTGGTTCAGAGGTCAGGTCCGCCCCTGGAGGGCAAGTCTGCTTGTCGAACAAAAGTTGGTCAAAATTGGCTAAAACAGGCTAAAAAGGGTTGGTTCAAAGGTCAAGTCCGCCTCTGGATGGGTCAGGTCCGCCCCTGGAGGGCAGGTCCACTTGTCAGGAAAAAGTTGGTCAAAATTGGCTAAAATAGGCTGAAAAGGGTTGGTTCAAAGGTCAAGTCCGCCTTTGGATGGGTCAGGTCCGCCCCTGGAGGGCAGGTCCGCCTGTCGAACAAAATTTTGTCAAAATTGGCTAAAAAAAACTTAAAAGGGTTGGTTCAAAGGTCAAGTCCACTCCTGGATGGGTCAGGTCTGCCCCTGGACAGGTTTAAACTTGAGTTTTGAAGAGATGACTAAGGAAAAGGACGTAAAACACAACAAGCATCAATCAAAAGAATACAACTGAGTCAACTAAATAGAAAATTATTAGTTTCGCACAAAGAAGACAGTTCAGACAACACAATCCTAAGACTAGGAGAAGGGGTATGGCTAACAAAGTCCTTTATTATAGGATGAACATGGTTGCTAAGGAGTCCTCGATATACACCCAATACATGAGGCCCAAACCGTGAACACCAACCCGTTACAAGTGTGAGTCGGGAACCTTAGCGAAATACTAAAGGCTCAGACCAACTCATCACGTCATCCCGACGCTCCGCCAATTACAACGTGGTTGGATTGAGGTACATCTTTCGCTCTCCCCCCTTTATATACCCCGCCAGTATGTGTGGTTGGGATCGTCCCTTGGGGTGATGAAATCCCCAAGCAGGTTCCCTAATAAAAGAAAAAAGGGAGACACAAATACTTGGTAAGCTACGATTTCTCGTTACCTAGGATCACCAAATGGCACAAGGGGATTGGATATGTCAAATAGCTTACCAACAAGCACGAAAAACTAGATTAATTGACACCCCTAGTTAAACTATTTGCCTAAGTTATGAAAAATGACAAGTAGCATTTGATAAATAACTAACCCTGCAAGGAAAATTGTTAGTGAATCTTGTCCTTGTTCCTCGCCAAATGTCGATCAAATGCTTGCACAGACTCAAACAAGACATGTTAGGGAGTTAGAAACACTTAAAACAGCCAAAAAAAGTGCCAAAAACTAAAATTTCACCTTCTAAAAAAAGTTGTCCAGGTCAGGTTCGCCTGTTTGGAGGGTAGGTCCACCTGTTTGTCAGGTCAAGTCTGCCTATCTAGAGGTCAGGTCCACCCCTCTATGAAAAATCTACAAAAAATCAATTTCTGGAGTCTGTGGAGGGCAGGTCTGCCCTTGGGCAAGGTCCGGTCCGCCCCTCTGCAACCTACACCAGCAAAAAGTAAAAAAAATAGCAAACATGAAAGCTACAGACCTGTTTGTGGGTCCCACTGGACGTGCCAGAAATGTGAGCAGGTGAAAATATGCGTTAGAAAATGAGCAGCAAACAAAAGAGTGTAAATAACAAATATCAACACCCTACACCTCAAGATTGAGCAATCATTTAATTTAACAAAGCAAAATGAAAGATTTCACCTTGTCAAACTGTCATTTGGTTGGCCCTTCGATTTTTGATGTTCTATGCTCCTTTGATGGCGGATGATGACGATGCAAGATGGTTGAAGTTGGATAACAATGGATGCAAATGCTATGGTGACTGCAAGAAAATGAGAAATTTGACTAAGTATGGCTCAAATGAAAAATTTGCAAGAGTTCGGCTAGCACATTATCTCCTCTAAAATGAGAGAAAAGAGGGGGTATTTATAGAGAATTTTAAATTCTCTAGGGAAATGGACGGTTGAGATTAAACCAACATGGCCAAGATGTAGGGCTATGGTGAGTTGAGAACTCACAAGCCCTCACATCTTGACATGTGGCATGTGAAGTGGCTTGAAAAAGATGATGTGGACATGAGATGGAGGTACTACATAGTACATTGGGATTTGGACAATATCTCCTCATAAAGGATGTCCTTGTCCCCATGTGGGTGAGAGGACATGTGAGGAATCAAAAATTCCTCAAATATCCACCTGGGAATGAGCGAAAGAATTTAAAATTCTTTGAAATGCATTGGGGGATTAAATGTGAATTAAAAATTCACATGGGGAAAGGGGTGCCTTCTCCAAAAGGAGAAAGTCTTTAATAGGGTTGACTTAGGACACATGACATGGAGATTAGGTTGACATAATTAAGTGATTAAGGTTGTGCAAGTACCTGATTAGACAAATTAATGTCATATTAGAGCCAAGTGGGAGATTAGGAAGAGTTCACATGTGACTTGATGTGACAAGTCAAAGATCACATAAGGAAGAGAAAAAAAAAATTAATATTCTTTGGAAGGATAAAAGGAATTAAAAATTCATTGAGAGGTTGATTAGGCTAGTTAATGAAGGATTAGAGGAGGTTAGGTGGCTAAGAGAGATTAGAGGCCAACTTGCAAAAGTTGGAGGATGTGACACATCCTAATCAAGGATTAGGCATGTGCACATCCCTAATGATGAGATTAGGAGAATAATTAGGATTAAGAAAGGGATGTGACATGTGAGGAATTAAATAAATGTCATATTTATTTAATTCATTTGATGAAAAGGAGGATTAAAGAGAAGGTATTTATTTATTAATTAAATACCTAAGGGATTTGGCAAAATTAAGGATATTAATTAAATAATAGTGATATTACTTAATTAATGCAAATAAGGGGATGCTTAGACGAAAGGGGATAAATTTGGATAAATTAAGTGTCCAAATTTAGGTGTCTACAGATAGTTTTAACAAAAATGGTAAAAAAGCCAAGTATTGATGTTCCTACTTTTAATGGGAGTTTTAATCTAGAAGAATTGATAGACTGGATAAATGATATGGAAGATTATTTTGAGTTTGAGAAAGTTGGAGACCCAAATCGAGTAAGGTTTCCCAAGACAAAATTGAAGGGACATGCTTCAATATGGTGGAGAGATATTCAGTTGAAAAGAGGAAGAAAAGGAAAAGAGAATATTACAAGATGGGATAAAATGGTAGAGAAAATGAAGAGGTGATTCATTCTAGTAGAATATGAGTTGGAATTGCTTAAAAATATGTAAAGCTTGAAGCAAGGAAACAAAACTGTTAAAGAGTATACAAAATAATTCCATAAAATCCTCATAAGAACTAGACATTCAGAAGTAACCAAGGAGAAGATTGCAAGGTGCACGAATAGGCTACGATCAAGCATTCAAGAAGAAATGACATTGGTTAGAGTTGTGACGATGGAGGATGCCTATCAAATGGCATTAAAGATAGAGGAAAGGTTGAACAAGACATTTGAGAATAAAAAAAAGGGAAAGGATAAAGCTTATGTGCATAAAAAAGAGGATGAACAATAGATTAGAGACATTAAGGGTAGCAAGGATGAAAGATGTGAAAACTCAAGCAAGCCCCATGATCAAAATTTTAGAGGAAGAGAAAGATCAGGTAGGGGATTTGAAAGAGAAATTTTTAAAATAACATGTTTCAAGTGTGGAGAAGAGGGGAACAAATCATATGAGTGCCATCATGAAGAGGAAAGACCAAAAAGAAGAACTGTAAATCAGAATAGAGTAGCAAACATAAATGGAGAAGATTCACATTCAACACATTCTGCAAAAGTGGAAGATGGTGAAGCCTTGATGATGAGGAGAGTTTTGATGAATGAAAATAGTGAACCCATTCAGAAGAGGAGATTGTTTCATACAAGATACAAATGCAAAGGAAAAGTTTGTAAAGTCATTATTGATGGTGGTAGTACTGATAATATTGTTTTTACAAAGATGGTTGAGAAGTTGTAGTTGGAGAGGAAGAGGCACCCACATCCGCATAGGATCTTATGGTTGTAGGATGATCACAAAGTGTTGGTAAATGAACAATATGTGGTAAGATTTAAGATTGGAAGTTATTATGATTAAGTATTGTGTGATGTTATGAACATGGATGTTTGTCACTTGTTGTTGGGTAGACCATGGTAGTTTGATAGGAAAGTAGTGCATGATGGATGTGTGAACACTTATAGTTTGATGAAGGATGGAGTTCATCATAAGTTGAAGCCATTCAATGAGAGAGGAGGCAAGGTATGCAGAAATGTTGGGATTTTTTTGGTTAATGATTTGAAATAGTTAGAGAAAAGGGATGAAAGTGAGGAGGATGATTTGCTAATGCGATTGGAAGCAATTGAAAGAGAGTGGAATGAGAAAATTTTAGCTAATGCAAAGGTTGCAGCCAAAGGTAATGAGGTAATTTCTGATTTTTATACTTCTTATGATGAGAAGAAAGATGTAGTTGCAGTAGTAGATGTGTTGGAGATAGGTGAAAGTGATGAGCAAGATGTGAATGTGAAGTTGGGGATTGTTCATGATTCCTTGTTTGAGAATGATGAAGGTGAAGATTCCCTTATGGTGCAAGGGCACCATATCACCTAGTTACAAATTCATGTGTTTAGTAGTTCAATGCTTTCTTATATTAAAATGAGTCAATACATTTCATTTGTAAGCCTAAAAAGGCAATAATATAATATTATATGTAATAGAGTCATGAAGGTAGAGTCGTAAAGTTTCAAGTTTATGAGTTGCATTAAGCAACATATTTATAATTGCACTGGTTATATGCTTTCAAAAGGTGGTCGTTTGGTAGTTGTGGGCATTGGTGGGATTGAGCAGTTTGAAAAATGTTATAAAAGCCTTGGGGAATCCTGAGAACAGGTTGTTGAAGCGAAAAGGAAGCAATAAAGATTGAAGTTTTCCTTGTTTTCATGTAGTTTCACTATTTTTTTTCAAATTTCCTTGCTGTTTGTAGGTCGTACAGGCTCCACATGTATTGTTTCCTCATCTTAACCTATATACATATGTTCTAACCTAATTTTTGTATCTTGACAAGGGTTCATTTAAACCTTTAAGGCCTAAAAATCAACAAAAACTCCATACAGGGTTTGAGCAGGCATAAGGGTTTTGAAGCCATTGTAATGCCCTAAACATCATCCCACCTACTAGAATTGATTGTAACTCAGTGGAATTGTGTATTTGGTTGTAGGGAATGAAATTCTAGGAGTAGGAGTCGTGTAATAATGTCTTCTTGGCTTGAACAATGAGAGAAAGGGCTGAAATTGTGTGTTTTCCCATGGAATTTGGTGGGTCAAACCTATGAATTTACAAACCCACATTGTTATTGGCCAAGTAAATGTTCCTGAGCATAAGAGGACCTAATTACAGATTTTTGAGCAGTTGGTTTGTTTTGGAATGGCTGGGAATGTGGAGAAACAATAAGGGTGCTCCAAAACCTTAGTTACTTAGGCTAAAAGGAGGGTTTTAGCTTTGTGGATTTTTTTGAGCATTTGGGGTCTTGAGACCTGAAAAATATTTGGTTTGGAAACCCAATACAAGAATTTTTTGAGGTTATAAGGTCTGGTGAGAAGTTTAAAAGTAGGTCTCTTTGAAAAAGTGGCCTAATTAGAGGCCTAAAACTGTGAAAATATCAATTTTGAAGCTTTTGGTCCAAAAGAGTTATACTTGGTCCTCTATTATGTTAAATAACTTTGAAATGGGTACTTGAATCCATGTTTTATTTCTCAGGTGATTTGGAAAAGTTTTCTTAAAAATCTGAAAAACAGGTTTCCCAATACTACAAGGAAGGCTAGTGACCACATGTGAGTTTTGGGGATTTTGTTGAATATGACTTAAAGAATGAATAAAAATGGCTAAATTGTCATCAAATTCATGTTTTAGGTATTTTTCAGGGCCTAGGGGATGATTTGTGGTTGTTTTTCAAAATCGAAGGGTTGAGACCCTTGAGGGTGAGTTGATGCCTAGCAGGCTGAAGGCATTGAAAGAAGATTTCTTTGTTTAAGATTGTTTTTTTCCTTTATTGAGATTGATATTCACCTTGTCTCTACATCACATTATAGAAGAACTTGATTACTTGTTGCAGAAGGTGGATGATGAGTCACAAGATTATCATTCTAACATTGTTTTGGGTGTAGAAAATCAGTTTGCAGCAGTATAGTGTCTTTCTAAAGACACCAATAGAGTGGCAAGTTGCATTGAAGATAAGGAAAAAGGAGGATTAGAAGAAGGAATAGCAGAAAGAAAGGTAATACATGACACATGTTGTGTTGAAGAAGAAGGTATGAATACCATTCATTTGATTCATTTTGATAAAGCACATTGGTGGGAGGTAGAGTTTGATAATTTTTGTTTAATGGGGATGAGAAAAAGAGGAAAGGTGAAATGGGATACTAATGTGAAGGTGCAGGTTGAGATGAACAGAAAATTTCCAGTGAACAAGGAGAAAAGGTGTATCCAAGATAAACACAAAGTATACAAATGTTTATGAGTTTCACTCATGAAACATTTCTTTTCTACTGTGGGTGTCTGATGCAGGAGCATCCATGGTCAAGTGGTAATTTTGTTCAATTCAATTTTGTTTAATTTTTGAGTGGAAATATTGGCGCGATGGTAATTCACATTTTTGGCTTGTGAATTTCATTTCCTTGAGCATTTGAGTTTCAATGCATTTGGTGAGTTTGAATTTGCATTTGAGTTCAAAATAAATGCACCTGGATAAGGGAAAATGGAGAAAAAGGTGTTTTAAATGCTAAATAATTGAAAAAGTTGTGGAGGAATTGGGATTTGCATAACAATCAATTTCTTTCATAATTCCAAGATCCCTAAAAAATAGGGAAGTGGAGGTGGGCGCCCAAGATGGTAAGGTTGAAGTTTTCCTTTAAAACTGAAAGCGGGAAAAGCAATAAAGAGTCCACTTTCATAGTGGGTCTTGCCTTAATGATTTTTTGGCTTATTTTAGCATGATATTTATGATTTATTGTTGCATTTTTGAATTTCATAAGTTGGGCATACCAAGGTTGAAATGAACACGAAATGCCAAGTTATGAGGAAAATGGAAATTTCATTTCATTTCATTGTTGAAGGTATAAAAAAGGTAAAAAATTCATTATTGTTTAGGTTTTCCAAAGGGATTTTTGGAGGAGAAACTCACAAAGGGAATGGATTTTATCCAAGAAGGGTTTTTGAGTTTTTTTTTTGTAGGTTGAAGGCATGAATTGAAGCAACAACAGTGTCCTTTCATAGGGAGTTGTTGATTGTAGGTTTGCAAGGTGCAGTTTCAAGTTATGAGGAAGGAGAAGGGTTTCCAGGTTGCATGCTCAAATTTGTTTGTTGTAGTTGATGATATTTTGTTGTTATTTATGATTTTATGTGGGCTATGTTGCAGCCCTTGAGTCCCTTGAGGACTGTGAAAACATTGAGCAATATTTTGTAGTTTCCAATGCATTGTTTCATATGTAAGTGTAGGAGAAGTGTTTTAAGGTTGTGTGACTAGATTAGTTTGTTTTTGTTCAGGATATTTTGCTATTATTTTTGAGATTAAATGGGCCATGTTGTATCCCTTGAATCCTTTATGGACTGATGTAAACTTTGAATAATGATTTGTAATGAAGTTTGTAACTTGGTTGCAAATAGCAAGCCTGGTTTTTATGTTAAATTGCAGCAGTGTGTGATTGAGAGTTTCTTGTTATTTTTATATTTGAAGAAGGGTTTTATATTGTGAGGGTTGTGATTTAACTCTCATACATTATAGGTGCTAATGAACCTCACCCCAAAAGGGTGGAGGTCTTCATCGCCCCTTTTGTGGAGCCTCCTCTTTTGATCTCCCTCCTAAACATCCCTCACTTTTCTTAGCTCGTAGACATGTCGAACACCACGATGATGTCTATTGTGGCTTTGTCTTCTTCCTCCACTCTTCTGCTTCTTCTATGGGTATTTTGTATCCTCCATTGGAGTGTAAGTTGGAGGATGACCTAGCTTCAAGTGGAGGTTGAAAGAAGGGGTCACCTTCTTCGGAAGCAAGTTTTGTTCTGGCCTATATCATCCTTGTGATGAAGGAGGCCCCTATATCGCTTGAGTTTGTCACTGCCCCTCTCAATGAGGTTGGCAGTGGATCTCAAATGCATCCTTCTTCCCCCACCTGATTAACACTTGGCACTTCAATGAAGTACATGTTTAACTCGATGGATGATATCTCGACTCCGTCCTTGATCTTTGCAAGATCGATAACCTTTACCTCACAAGACCACAATGAAGAAGACCTTGAGGGGTCTTCTTCCTTGTTTGTTGTTGTAGGGGAGTTAAAGGGTATTTCCCTCACTACCCCACCCTTGCAAGACCATCCTCCCTTCCCTTGTAATGATCTAGATTGGGAGCAAGACGACCCACTAGTCGATAAGGAGTAGGGTGGTACCTCTTTTTTATCTATAGGTTAGTTTGTGTGTGTGTTTGTGTTCCCCTCTGCTTATATTTATGTGTTTTTAATCCTACTTAGAATAACCTTACTACCCTTGTAGGTGCTTGGATAAAGGCCTAAAAAATCTATCAAAAACTTCTTCTATGTGTATCATCATTCATCTATATGTTGTAAATTTGTTTTTTGATAATTGGGGACGATGTAAAGTGTTGTGGTCATTTGACCCAATTTTTATTTTTATTTTTTCTTCATGTGTTATTTTTCATGATTTGAGTACTTTGGGGATTGATGAACATTCATCATACAATGTATTATATCTATTTGTATTTATGAACAAATATGACCCCAAACTCTTAGATCCCCTATCCTTCTTGATTTCTTCATCTCTATTTGCTTCATGATGTTGTGGTTCTTTTGTGTTATCCCTCTTGTGTGTGTTACAACATACCATGACATACATATCATCATGTGTTGTGTGCCACATCTTTGCCTCTCCTTTTTCTCCTTAGGGTTCCATGTGCTCCTCTGTGTAGTACACACCATCCTAAGGGGAGGCTACCATGATGTTCTAATTTTGGTGAATTCTTTTGAAAAGAATTTCCTTGGTGTTAAAATTTTCTTTACAATAAATTCCTTGTCGAAAGAATCCCTTATTGAAACCCATCATTTTCCAAAATTTTGAATTCTCTCAAGATGCTTGGATGAAATTTTCTTTCGAAAAGAATCTTGTATGTGAAAGAATCTAAAAACTTTGCTTTGAAAAAGTAATTTTTCTAAAATGAAAGAGTCTAAAAATTTGCCTATGAAAAGGAGCATTCTTTCCAATGGGTTCCTTGACGAAAGGATCTTTCTAAAGGATTTCTTGATGACAAAATCATTTGTAGAAAATGTGAGGTTTTTCAATCAAAGAATTCATTTGAATGGACCCCTTGGTGTCTTGAAGGGTTTCTAAAGGGACCCCTTGGAAAAATTCTCCTTCAATTGCATTCTCGGGTGTTTTGTGAAAAATTGTATACCTTGTATCTGATATTCGATGTTGCTGTGTCTGACATCGTATATCCTCATGTCTAGCTTGGGGACAACCTGAATAGACCTACCTTTTCTGTGACTATCCTGCAATAGAGTTTGTAGCAGCCACAACCTTACCTGACTAGTGCATCTAATCAAGTTGTGTTTGATTGTGTTGTCTTGTGTTTCTTATGATTTTTTGCCTAATATGTTTTATCTGCAAATTAACATGTTTTTGGTGAGATCGCAGCTTGCTTTGTAGTACCAAGAACCTATTGAGCCCTCTCTTTTTTCCATAACTTTATAGGACCGAGAACCTGTGGAGCCATCTCTCTCTCATGTCTAGGTGTGTTGGATTGAATATATGCTTCCTCAATGCTATTGGTATATTCTCTTCAACCTATTTCTACTTTAACTCGCATTCATATTGACACATATGCTTGCTAAAGTGGGGGAAAAATGTAATGGAACAAATTTGCACCCTTGGCAAACCCCCTATTTATTTTCCTTTACTTTAGAATCTATAAGCTCGTTGATGTAAACCTCACCACCGTCAATATTCTCCATCCATATGGCCTTATCCTTTTACGTCGATGGAGGAATCTCTATTGGCGATGCATGCACGCCGCATGGACGTCTACATGTTGTGCTAGTGTATTGATAGGATTCTTGCATCTAGAATCTATAGAACCATTACATCTTTGGTTGGTTGCAAAGGTAACTAGTTTTGTGCTTCCTTGTATGGAAAAAATTGACCTTTCTGCCTCCACTTCTTGCATCCAAACTTTAGTTCTTGGTATTCTTCATTCTCTATTCACTCTCTCTTCATTCTTTCATGCTCTACACACTTTCTTCTTGCTTCTACACCATTTATCTTGTTGCCACAAGCTCTTCTCTTGGCTTGAACAACTCATTCTTGTTGCAAAACCATTGCCATTCTTGGATTGTTAAGCTTCATCTTCTTTATGTGGTGGTGTCACTCTCTTCCTTCTGCTATTGGCCTTGAGTGCTTGTAGTTGGGAAGGTAATATTGTATTTTATTGTTTGATTGCATCATTTTACTTTTAGAGTAGCATTCCATTAATTTGTGCTCTCTATTTGGTTGTATCATTTCCTTTCTATTCTTTATCGCTTTCTCCATTTTGTGGCTTTCTGTTTGTTTGTAGAGGTGGGAACACCAAAATGGGGGTCCGAATGAGGTAGAACTCAAACACAACCCCAACAAATTTTCATTCTTCTGTGTGTAGGTGCAGGCTCGTTACTTGGAATTGGCTAGAAGATTGGATTGTGTGTGAAAGGTACATTTTCTAACTCTTCTCTATCATTTTCACATTAGAATAGATTACATTATTCTTCTTGTTGTACACTTTTCTTTCTATACTTTCTTCGTAAAACTATGAAAACCCTATTAGTCAGTTCGTTAGTGTAAGGAAGCTTAGGTAACAAAACAACTCCCTGCACTAATCTTGAGAGGAGAATAATGCAAAATTTTATGTAGATCTTTAATAGTTACAGAAACTTGAACATAAATAAACACAAATATCATGCATACCACAACACAATGATTTACGTGGGGAAAACCCTTTCGTGAGAAAAACCCCACACTCCAAAATCCACCCAATATATTATTTAGAAATCACAAATATTACAATATACTTACAAAGCAAGCTTCTCATAGGAGTATCATCAACCAGAGATCCAGAGGCAACACAATTGCTATTAGACTCTCAGAATACACCACAATACATAGCTGTAATACAACACACTCATAAAATAGGGTTTTCTTCTAGGGAAAGTCAAGCCAAGAAAAATATTGATCGTCAGATATGAGACATAATGATGAACGATCCAAATTTACAATAATAAAATGTACATAAAATTTGGATTTCAAGGGCACTACCCTCAAGCCCTCAAGCCCCCGTTGGGAAGCACTACCCCTTGGACCCCCTACCAAGGGGATGATCCTGTCAGACCCCTCACGTAGGGGTGGAGGGGATCCACCATGCACCCCCCGTCATCGCCATATGAACAATACCTTATGTATCAACAATAACTTATGTAATTGCAAGGTTGAGACACATATTCCCAAAAAATCTCCCACTTGTCAAACACCTTGCAAGGACAACAGGAGGGTGCCATCATCATCTCTTAATTGCAAGGGGTGAAAGGCTCATAGTCTCAACACCATCTAAACTTCTCTATGCTCATAGGTTTAGTTAAAGAATCAACAAAATTCATCAAAGTTTATATCTTAACCAGATTTACCCTACCATCTTCGACCATATCTCTAACAAAATAATACTATACATCAATGTGCTTGGTCCTAGCATGAAATTTTGGGTTTTTGGTTAGACATATCACACTTAGACTATCACAATAAATTATACTGAACCTTTTTTTATTCCAATATCTTAACACAATCTCTTAAGCCAAATGACTTCTTTACAAGAATTAGTAGTTTCCATATACTCTGCTTCAGTAGTGGACAAAGCAACCACAACCTATCGCTTACTTATCCAAATAATTGCACCACCAAATAAAGTAAAAATATAAGCACTGATGGATCATCTGTTATCAACATCACTTGCCCAGTTTGAATCCACATAACCATGAATATCAAGGGAAATCTCATCTTCAGTCATATTACTATGATAACACAAGGAATAATATAAGGTGCCACGTAAACATATGAAGACTATTTAAACTGCATCCCAATGAACTCTATCAAGATTAGACATATATCTGGAAATAACTCCCACTACTTAGGCAATGTCTGGTCTTGTACAGACCATAACATACATCAAAATTCCAATTGCACTTTGGTAAGACACTTTGCTCATGTCTTCCATCTCAAATGGGAATGTTGGACAATCCAAAGTAGATAACTTTGTTCCAGCTGAAACATGAACATACAATGGTCTATAATCATGCATATCAAGCCTCTATAAAATTGAAGTGGCATACTTACTTTGGCCAAGCCATAGCTTTTTATTCACTCTATCTCTTCTAATTCCATCCCAAGAATGTGTTTAGTTGCACCAAGATATTTCATTTCAAATTTAGCAGCAAGTTGAGATTTGAATTCTGAAATCATACCTTTCCTTTACCAATAAATAAAATATCATCAACATATAATGCAATAAATAGGAAACAGTCACCATTAGCTTTATAATAAACACAATGATCTGATTTAGAATGCTCAAATACCAAAATCAACACATATGTATCAAATTTTTGGTACCACATCCTAGGACTTTGTTTTAGGCCATACAAAGATTTCTTCAATTTGCAAACCAATTTACTTTTACCTTCACCATGTAGTGCTTTAGTTGTGTCATATAAATATCCTCCTCGAAGTCACCATGAAGGAAAACAATTTTCACATCCATTTTCTCAACCTCTAAATCATAACAACAGCAATAGAAAGCAAAAATATAATGGATGTCATTTTTGCAACAAGAGAAAATATCTCACCATAATCAACAACCTCAACTTGAGAGTAACCTTTTGCAATCAACCTTGTTTTGTACTTCTCAATACCTCCATTTGAACCAATCTTTTTATTAAAAAACCATTTGCAACCAACAGGTTTTTGTCCTTCAGTAAATGGTACAAGATCCCATGCATCATTCTTTTTCAAAGCTTCCATTTTTTCATCCATGGCAATCTTCTAGAATTCTGCATCATTCATACCTAATGCCTCTTCTATCGATTTGGGTTCATCCATGTTAGTATTCAAAGAAAAAATACATCTCCAATCATTAGGTGAATACCTTTCAAGTGGTTGCTTATGCCTTGTAGACCTACAAAAAAGTTGAGTTGGAGGTTCTTCCTCCTCTTCTAAAGATTCAGAGCTAGATGAGCTCTCCTCAACTTCTTGTCTATCCATGGGCCTCGATTCAACTTTCTCAGGTGTAGAAGGAATTTGAATCACATCTTTTTGTTTACTATTTTTTTGCTACAATCTAATAGAAGAAGGCATAGTTTCTCTAAAAATAACACTTCTACTATGTATTACCTTCTATACAACATGATCCCAAAGCTTGTATCCTTTCACACCATAACTATATCTGATGAAGATACATTTCACAACCTTGTTCTCCAACTTCATTCGCTCCTCCTTTGGCACATGTGCATATACCTCGCAACCAAAAACTCTAAGATGTCTTAATGAAGGCTTGTGACCTGACTAGGCCTCTATAGGTGTGTTATCAACAAGAGCTGATGTAGGAGATCTATTAATTAGGTAACAAGCAGTGGAAACAACTTCAACCCAAAACCTTTGTTCTAGACTAGCACCACTCAACATACTCCTAGTCTTATCCATCAGTGTAATGTTCATTCTTTTTGCAACTCCATTCTATTGTGGAAAATACATAGTTGTCTTCTATCTATGAATACCACAATATTTATAAAACTTATCAAAATCATTAGAGAAAAATTCACTGCCATTATAAGTCCTCAAACATTTCATTTTCTTTCCAATCTACAACTCAACCATTGCTTTAAATTCTTTAAATTGACTAAACACTTCATATTTACTCTTTATAAAATATGCCCATGTCCTTCCACTATAATCATCAATAAATAAAACGTAATATGTAGATTTACCAATTGAAGTAACATCTACAGGACCAAACACATCATAATGAATAAGATCCAATACACTGCAAGTTTTATGAGAGCTCGAGTAAAAATGAACATGATTTTGTTTTCCATAAATGCAATGCTCACAAAAATAAAACTCAAGATTACAATCAGACATACCTTCAATGAGGTTTTTATTTTTCAAAAGAAAGAGCACCCTTGGGTACCCAAAATCCATGACCATCTGTTGAAGGTGAAATCCTCACTTCTTCCACATACTTGCTTTTTATAGAAGTACTATTGCACTCAACAATGCATGCATCAAGCTTATATAATGTGCCATATCTGACACCTCTAGCAATCACCATATCACTTCTAACCATCTTACATCCTACATCAAAAAATACTACCTACACACACGCATCTATTAGTTTTCTCACAATTTTTTTTTTGCTAATCCAGGGATATGCAACACACCATTAATCCTTTTTATTCTACCATTAGGAAACCCGATTCTAACTTTACCATGACCAAAAATATTTAAATAAGAATCATCACCCAAGTACACCTTAACTCCATCAAATTCTTCATATTTGAAAAACCAATCTCTATTAAAGGTCACATAGAAAGATGCACCTAAGTCAATTAACCATGCATGATTACCTACACGAGTTCCCAAAGCTACAATGAATGCATCACCGTCTTCCTTCTTGGACTCAGAATCAGAATCAATTTCTTCTTTTTCTTCTTCTTTTCTTCTTTGCAGTCCTTATGTACATGTCCAGGTTTACCACAGTTCCAACAAATAACTTTGGACTTTCAGAAAGCAAATAACCCACCACATCTTTAGTCTTCAATATAACAGAAGTACTTCTAATAGCCATAACTAGAGAATCCCATGAATTAGGCAAAGAACAAAGAAAGATCTGACATTTCTCTTCCTCATACATTTTAACACCAACTGATGCCAATTGAACCACCAACATATTGAATGCTTCAAAGTGGTATGTGATTCATCCACCCTCTTCCATTCTCAAAGAATACAATTTCTTCCTCAAGAAAATCTTGTTCACTAAATGTTTGGCTTGTTACATCTCACCAAGCTTCTTCCATAGTTTATGTGTAGAGGTCTCTTCATGGAAATTGATTAAAATAGAGTCTTCCAAGCACAATCTGATTATACCCTTGGCTTTATGTTGCATAACATCATATTGAGCATCCTAAGTAGGATCTGCGGACTTGAAACATTCTCATCAACAACATCCCATAGATCTCAATCTATCAAAAAATCCTCCATCTTCAACTTCCATATTTCAAAATTATTTCCAAAAAAATTATCCACCTCTATTCTCCCTAATGAACTTCCCATCTAAAAATTCTTGCAACAAGATCACAAAGTATCTTCTACACAAGCTCCCACTTAAATATGGATTAGTTCAAAAATCTCAACAACCCACAACTAAAACCAAAGGTGATCAAGCTTTGGTACCACTTGTAAGGAAGCTAAGGTAGTGGAACAACTTCCTACACTAATCTTGAGAGGAGAATAATGCAATTTTTTTATAGATCTTTAACAGTTACAAAAAATTAAACAAAAATAAACACAAATATCATGCATACCACTAACACAATGATTTATGTGGGGAGAACCCTTTCGGGAGAAAAGCCCCACACTCCAAAAGTCACCCAATTATTATTTAGAAATCATAAATATTACAATATACTTACAAAGCAAGCTTCTCACAAGAGTATCATCAACCAGAGATCCAGAGGCAACATGACCTCTATTAGACTCAAAATACATCATAATACACAGTCGCAATACAATTCCCTCATAAAATAGGGTTTCCTTCAAGGGAAATTCAAGCCAACAAAAATATTGACCATTAGATATGAGACATAATGACGAACGGTCTAGATTTACAATAATAAAGTGTACATAAATTTTTTTGGGGGGCACTTGTCCCTAGCCCCATTGGGACGCGCTGCCCCCTGGACCCCTAGCTGGGGGGATGATC
>VDFB02271358.1:321579829-321596564 GCA_007258455.2 Sequoia sempervirens | reverse complement strand
CCCATTCCTCACATCCATTCTACGTCCGCAAGTCCAATCACAATACAACATCCCATCTTGGCCCACTCCACACCTCACATCACATCAACAACCTCCCCAACATTATTATTATCCTAACCAATAGCCACCTTATGTGGCCTCCCAACAGTCGCAGCAGTACCTTCAGTACCAACTGGCCAATCCGCAACATCACATTCAAGCTCCTCAACATCCCACTGCACATTTTTATCAAACAAATTCATAATACATCTCGCAACAACAACCCCAACAACAACAAAATCCCTCAACATACCAGCAAGGGATATCATCATCTCACTATCAAAATCCATACCTCAACCTTTAGACATTGTCTCAGCAAGATCCTTCGTCGTCCTATCATCCATATCCATCTAACCCATCCTTGGCTCTCATGCCACCAGTCAACTCAAATCTGTTAGAAATCAAAGCCGATTTGAAAGATCTTCAAGCTGGGACTGGAAAACAATCGTTCAAATTTGAAGACATATGTCCCTATCCATTTGATCCCTCCATCTCATTAATCCCCTTCCCTAAACATTTCGAAATACCAAAATTTGACAGATACAAGGGAAACAAAGATCCTAAGGCCCATTTGCAAGATTTTTACTCCCAGTGTCAGGAAGTTATGCACAATGACAACTATCTCTTGTGTCTATTTCCAAGGAGCCTGACTGGAAATGCCCTAAAATGGTTCATGGGTCTCGAACGAGGGTCCATAAAATCCTTTGCAAATCTTTTAGAAAAAATTGTTTCTTACTTCTCCTTCAATTTGGAGGACACTGATACCTTGGATCTCCTCAAAGAGAAACAATGGGAAGGTGAAACCTTTGCTAGCTACACTGAAGGTGCAGGCGTGCACCTAAGCAGTCCCGAAGATAGAAACCCCTCTCAAAGAGAAAGATATGGTCACCCTCTTCATGGAGAACTCTCATCCCGACATGGCTCATAATTTTAGGTTACACTGTGTCACCACGTTCGCTGAGATAGTGGAAAAGGGACCCATCCTCGAATGCGCCCTTATTGCCAAAGGGCACATCAAGATACACCACCATGACAGAGAAAGGCCATCCGATGATAAGTCTCACTTTTGGAACAAGAACAAAAATGTAGTGAATGATGGTGTCACTGACACTAAACATGTTCAGGTGGCCAATACATCCTAGAGACAACAACCATATGTACCTAATTCCATATCTATGCCACACGGGGCATCTCGTCCTCCTCAACAGTCAAACCAAAACAGTCAAGGGAACGACAAACACCAGTATGCTCAATTGGGAGAACCCTTGAGTGTCATCTTCAATAAGTTGTTATAGGTCAACTATCCAATCACGTACCCTGTCACCAAACCACTTGATGAATCCAAGCCTAAACCTGCCTGGTTTAGGGAGAATGAATATTGTGAATTCCATAAAATAAAAGGACACACTCTAAATAAGTTTCAAAGTCTCAAAAACTATGTCCAAGATCTTATCGATCGAGGAGATATCAAAGTTGACACCAGTCAAGCTTCGTCGTCTAATGCTCAATTGAAAATATACCAAAACACCTTCCCTAACCATAATCAAGGCGCAAGCACCTCCAA
Organism: Sequoia sempervirens; assembly: GCA_007258455.2. Classification (NCBI taxonomy): domain Eukaryota; kingdom Viridiplantae; phylum Streptophyta; class Pinopsida; order Cupressales; family Cupressaceae; genus Sequoia; species Sequoia sempervirens. The sequence continues at coordinate 321,594,961 of VDFB02271358.1, read as the reverse complement.
CAACAATCCCCAAGACAACAACACAAATAATATAAGCTATAAAAATGTACCCCTCAATTATGATGGCATTATCCATTACATTGAGCAGGTAGAACCACGTGTGTCTATGATACATGTTAAAGCTAAAGATCCTTAATATGTTGTTACTACACGATGATCCTGCATTACTGTCCCGGTAGCCTCCACATCTACTCAATCAAATCCTATAAACTCTCAGTACAACATTCTTGATCACTTAGGAAAGACCCCTGCTCAGATCTTAATCTTGGATTTTCTTAAGTCTTCTCCCGTACATCAAGAAATTTTCAATAGAGCCTTATAGGAAACCCATGTACCTAATGACATCGATCCCACATGATTCCAATCCTTAGTGGGACACCTAGCTTTGTCTTACCGGCTACACTTCAACTAGAACAATATGCCAAATATTGATGCCAATCACAACCGTCCATTGCACATTGAATTCCTGGTTTTCTGTCATAAAATAAAAAGGGTCTTGGTAGATAATGGCTCTTCCCTCAATCTATGCACTCTAAAATTCATAAAATAGGTGGGGTATACTCAAGCAGATTTGAGTAACCAAATCATCACAATCAAGGCTTATGATAATGTAGAAAGAAATTCTAAAGGGATTATTAGTCTTCCTATTCAGGTTGGACCTGTAGTTCAATATACTACTTGTCATGTCCTTGATCTGGACTTACCATATAATCTCCTCCTCAGCCGCCCATGGCTCCATGCCATGCAAGTCGTCCCCTCCACATACCATCAATGCCTAAAATTCCTAGTTAATGGACAAGAGATCACCATTTATGCCGACCCACAACTATTTGAATATTGTCGCACTCTAGAAGCATCATTTCCCCATTTACATTATTGTCCTGGGGTTGAAATGGGGGCATCTCAGTCATCATCCTCCAATCCACCATCCACCATGACAACCACTCCATCTCCCGCCACCAATCCTTTAGTCACCAAAGTCCAGATCATTGACAAGGGGTGTGGTGAATATGAAATGCATACAACCCTAAATGTGGCAACCATGCCACCGTCACCACACATGTACGACCAACCTTTGTAGGCTACTCCAAAAGAAGATAAGATTGTCACCTTCAGTGTTAAAAACATCCCCACCACCGCTTTCCGGTCTCCTAGTATAAAGACCGATGCACCAGAAGAAGATATCAGTTAGTGGGTATACTGTGAAGAACCCCAACCGGATCCACCTCTAAAAGAATATTTTCAAGAAGTATACCCTTGGTCAGCTAAGTTTGTAGAAAAGTATAACTACCAAGGCAGGGGCCTAGGTAAGGAAGAGCAAGGGTGGTTGCAACCTATTGATGTATCAAAGCTACCAAGGAATATAGGCCTCAGATATGAAAAAAAGAAGAAAGGTCCTACAACATTATCTAATACTTCTAATAGTGTTACTGTGGACAATGGTCCCTTGGAAGACATACCTGAGGAGGAATCTATCATACATGTGTACGATGATGTTGATTACACGGATCTGTCATCCATGTTTGATTGCTTATTCGTCTTTACCATTAGCCTATCCCTTCGCCATCCCAAACTTATTGATTGAGACCTATGTGACAACACACCTATCAATGTCTCCTTGGATACATATGTCAACCTCATGGGATTGGGGGAGGATGAATGCTCAAATTGTAAAAATAAAAACAAGAAAAATAAAAAATGGTCATCTAGTGAAAACCTCCCTGAGGCACTTCCTGACCTAGAAAAAGTAAAAATAAATGACGCATCTGATAGAAAAAACCTCGAAGAGGCGCTGGAGGATGGAGACATTCATCTTCCCCTTGTGGGAACTCAATTATCCACAAGGTCATCCATCCTAATTGAATAAACTCAAGAAGTTAATTTGGGTACTGCAGAAAACCCTAAGATCACCTATGTGGCCAAATCTTTATCAGAGCAAGAATATTCAGTCATTGTTCAGCTACTCCAAGATGATATCATTAACTTTTCTTGGTCATACTCGGATATGCTAGGCTTAGACCCTGCTTTAGTAGTTCATCATTTGGATGTTCACCTAGATGCCAAGCCTGCCAAACAGAAGCTCCGCAAGATGCATCCACAGGTAGCATTATTAGTCAAGAAGGAATTGGAGAAACTATTGGATGTCAGTTTTATCATACCCATTGACTACTCTGAGTGGATCTCCAACATAGTGCATGTTGCCAAACCAAACAGAGATATTCAGATTTGTACAGACTTTCGGGACCTCAACAAAGCTTGTCCAAAAGACGACTTCCCACTGCCCAATATTGACATGCTGGTCGACCTAACTACAAGACATGAGATGTTATCCCTTATGGATGGTTTCTCTGGTTACAATCAAATCTGAATTGCACCTGAAGACCAACACAAGACAGCTTTTACAACACCTTGGGGCATTTTTTGTTACAATGTTATGCCCTTTGGTCTCAAGAATGTGAGGGCGACATATCAGAGGGAAATGGCGGTCATCTTCCATGACCTCATCCATATTATCATGGAGGATTATGTCGATGACTTTCTAGGAAAATCCAGAACCCGAGAAGAGCATCATGCCATCTTGAAAAATATCTTTAATTGGTTAGAACATTACAAGCTGCGACTAAATCCAAAAAAGTGTGTCTTTGGTGTTACATATGGAAAACTATTGGGTTTCATAGTCTGTCGAAGGGGTATTGAGGTTGATCCCACCAAGGTGAAAGCTATTTTGGACATGCCACCCTCATGCAATCTAAAACAATTAAGAAGTCTCCAAGGGAAGATGCAATCCATCCGTCAGTTCATAGCCCAGCTTGCAGATAAGTGTTAGTCATTCACCCATCTCCTGAAAAAAGACTCCACCTTCCGATGGAACCAACAGTGTCAGACAGGTTTCGATAAGATCAAGGAATACTTAGCTCATCCACCGATCTTCATGCCACCTATTCTAGGGAAACCCCTCCTACTTTACATCTCCGCCACTTCAGTTGCACTAGGGGAATTGTTGGCACAACATGATGAATTGTCAAAAGAAAGAGCAATCTACTACATCAGTCAAACACTAGTCGGCTATGAATTAAACTACTCTCCCATGGAGAAATCCTACCTTGCAGTAGTTTTCAACACACAGAAACTCTGACATTACATGCTCAGCCATCCTGTCAAATTAATAGCAAAAATTGATCCACTAAAGTATCTGTTATCCAGAACCACTCTAAATGGTCGCATGGCTAAGTGGGTCATGCTCCTAAGTGAATTTGACAGAGTATGTGGATCATAAAGCCATAAAGGGACAATTCATAGCTGATCAGTTGGCTGAGGCACCATTAGTGGATGCTTACCCTCTAGTCACTGAATTTTCAGATGAAGAAGTTTTCACAGTTATAGAATCACCTGTTTGGATATTGTATTTTGACGGCTCATATACTCATAATGGGTCCGACACGAGAATTCTATTAGTTACCCCTCAAGGTGATTACATTCCAAAATTGTTCAGGATAGCATTCCCATGTACCAACAACATAGCTGAGTACGAAGCCCTCCTCACGGGCCTCCGAATTGCAAAGCAATGGCGCATAGCTCACTTAAGGGTCTTTGGTGATTCATTGTTGGTCATTAAGCAGGTTAATGATGAATTCCTAACAAACGATGATAAGCTATTACCCTATAAGCACATGGTGGATGATTTCAAGAAATATTTCACCTTCATACAATTTGACCAAATTCCCAGAGCACAAAACAAAGTAGCTGATGCAATGGCTACTATTGGCTCCATGATTGACATGCCTAAAGATTGAACAGAGTGCGATTTCCTTATGGAACAACTTTTAATCCCAGCGTATGATATCCCTAAGACTGACATGGTGTGCGACATTGTGGGTCCCACTTCCCCATGGTACCAAGACATATATGCCTATTTGCATGATAATATTCTCCCTCTAGATCTTACACACAATCAACGCAAATCCTTTGTTCACCGCTCTTTCCGATACATTATCGTCGGTGATATGCTTTATCGTCATGGGTATGATGGAATCCTCCTTAGATGTCTGAATGAGACTGAAGTCCATACTGCACTAACGGAGGTACATAGTGGTGGTTGTGGGGCTCATTCAAATGGTATGGATTTGGCCAAAAAGATTCTCTGAGCTAGATATTATTGGCCTACATTAGAGCATGATGCTTGTGAATTTGTGAAGAAATGCCTTCCTTGCCAACAACATGCAGATTTGATTCATGCTCCAGCACAGGACCTTCAGCCCCTCCTAGCATCGTGGCCCTTCTCTCAATGGGGTTTCAACTTGATTGACAAGATTTACCCACCATCTTTTGACGACCATACATTCATAATTACTGCCACTGAGTACTTCACCAAGTGGGTGGAAGCAATTCCACTCTCACAGATCACTGGTACTCAAATTTCAAAATTCATCCTTTACCATATTCTTTGCAGATATGGTATTCTATCCACCATCCTCTCTGATAATGGAAGACCTTTTAAAAAACAGGCCATGAAACACCTTTGCGACACCTTTCATATCTAGCATCGTTGGTCAACACCTTATTACCCGCCTTATTACCCCCAGGGTAATGGTCAGGCATAAGCAATCAACAAGACCCTTATCCGCATCCTCAAAAAGGTTGTCAATAACACTAGTCGAGATTGACACCTCCATACTCATCCCGCCCTCTGGGCATATCGTACCTCCATCCACACCCTTACAGGCGCCACCCCCTATTCTTTAGTGTATGGCGCCGAAGCCATCTTTCCAATCGAAGTTGAGCTCCCATCACTGAGGATTTCTTTGAAGAACCTTATCAGTGAGGAGGATGCTCATGTTGCACGACTTGCACAACTGGAGTTACTTGATGAAAGAAGAATCAAAGCCTATGATCATCTGCAAGCATACCAAAACTTCCTCAAGCATAACTACAATAAGAAGGTTCTTCCTTGATAGTTCCAGGTTGGTGATATTGTCCTTAAAGAGAACCAACGCACCCAGCAGGACCGTGATAAAAAAGGCAAATTTGAGGCAAACTAGTTAGGTCCTTACATCATAACCGCTAAATATGGATTTGGGGCATACATACTTGCTACCCTTGAAGGAGATCCCCTCGAAGAACCTATCAATATCATGCATCTAAAGAGGTTCTACACCTAAGTCCGCTTGGTAGCCCCACCTATCAAAAAATCAAAAAAATCATAAAATCATAAAATCATAAAAATAAAATCAAAAAAATAAAATAAAATCCAAAAATGGTAAAGAGAAATAAATTCATCCTATGGTGAAAGCAACTTTTTGGTGGCGCCTTGGATAAGTACGGGTGGTGAAAATCTGGTAACAGGCATCATCCGTAGAGGGCTTAATCATTATCTACTGGCATTCTAGTTATTTTATACTTTCATCCGCCCAATCATCCTCACCCATCCCATCCTCGACCACTTGGTATATATCTTGATTAAGCATTGGACGATCCATCTTGGCTATCCCTCATCCTGAGATTTTCAGTATCCCACTCTGAGCTTATGTTGTTCGTCTAATCATCAGTCGGTTTGTGTCTTCCTATAGCCCCCCATCGTGTAGGTCTCCATCTGGATCTCATCCTGTCGTGTCCTTTGTCGAACTACGTTGCCCCTACGCTGTCACATAGGCAAGGTTGATCATTTGATCTTCCCCAGGGTATTCTGACCATCTCGTGTTGGTCATCCATCATCTGCCTTCATCGTCCTCTTTCCACTTTATCCATGGTCTTTTCTTGAACTACAAGGGCTCAGCGCTTTCACGTAGGCAAGGCTAATCTTTGATCAACCCCCGAGCCCCTAGGTCTATAGGGTGTGTTATTCCGTGTCCTTGTCTGGCTCGTTCTTCACAAATGAAATCCCCTAGTGTCAGGAGATTTGGTTAATGAAAAACATCTTGCGTCTACTGGGTCATTCTAGTTTAGTATCCATCATCGGTCTCAACAGGATGCATCCTTCCTAGCAGACCACATCAATCCCATCCATCCCCTTGATCCTATGGCAAAGAACGTTTGAAATTGATTGCAATCTTTTGAAGCTTTTGGACTTTGTTTATCATTTGAGCTCCCTATCATCACTTGTCATGGTCGCCTTGATCCATCATATCATGGTGTGCTTTGACTCATCGACATAGGGGCATATCTTGATCTTTTCTTTGTTGTTGTCTTCTCGGTTGTCCCATGTAGTACCCACCAAGATCCCTGAGGTCTTGTGTTACATTGGGGAATCCTTGTGTGTTTGTGGTTATCCCAATACCTGGCCCAACCAAGGTCATCGCAACCTTGGGGTGTCGGGATAGCCTTTTTGTTTGTTGTGTTTGTTTCACACATTGGATGCCAACTCACCTTGGTCTTACATATCAGGGTATTCGGTATCTTATGCTATAGCAAAAATCAATGCTCCGAAGATGGAAAATTTTGTTCTTGACTACATTTCATTTCATTACATGCACCCTTCATTCAACCTTGTTCATGACCCATGACTTGTGATTTAGGTTGTTGAAAATTTTGACTCTTTTCCCTCTTGATTTTCCTCTCAGGGTACTAATGGTTTTTTGACAGGTGCAATATCACACCCACAATACACCTATCACCTATCCACATTCCCATGCAAGTCCTTACTAACACTTAGGTTTTCATTATAGGAACTCATCTTTCATTCATATTTCATGTTACATTATAGATTCAACATATTTCATAGTTCATAGATTGATTAGATTAGCCACCATAGTTTCATTTAACCCATACATGTCCATATTAACATTCACATAATACATGCATTACCACCTGCAAAAAAATATTATTGGATACATCCTAATTACATTTCATACCAAATATTCATATCATCCTGCATTATCAACATTAATACATGCATAATCATCCATCCACATAAGCATGAAATATCATATACATATGCATACATAAATTGAATCATCCATCACAAAAAACATAATGCATAGTGTCAATGAGGGCTATCGCATATCATAATCAAAATAATACAATGTACATTTCGTCATAAAGTCTCAAGCATAATCTACCACATATATCATCAAATAAGGTACAAAATCCAAAGATGTAGAGCACCTTTGATCTCTGCCGATAAGTACTAAACCTCCATCCTGGATCTATCAAAAAACTGGTATCCTGTCATCTACTCTCTGACTACTCTACTGTGAGCTGCCCACATATGATCTCTGGGGAGAGTCAGGCACTGAATCTCTATGCGTAGGATTCCCCTCATACTCATGGGTAGAAGTCCCCTGGTAGCCACCGTAAGGAGAAGGGGTTCGTCGATAGTCACTATACCCTTTGGTACGTGTCCCTAATGACTGAGACGGTACTGGCATCTGAGGTACCTGTCTGATGTAATGCGTTGTGCGCTATGCCGGATATGGAACGACATGCTCATATGCACACCTCTAGTAACTCACCTCCTACATATAGTCATCTCTTTGCCCAGCCTGATGTCTGGTGGCATTTCGCTCATGCCTATACCTGTCTCGATCTCCACTAATAGCTCTCTGCTCCTGTCCCCAGGCCTCTTGTGCCAATATCAACTGTTGTACTTGCTCTATGGCCTTGTCCCTCTCAGCCTGGAAACCTATAACTGTGCATGTAACCCCTATACCTCTGCCCCTGACTCCCCCCTCAGCATGCGCTGCCTGTAGCTAAGCCTGTGCTATGTCCCACTCACTCTGCAACATCTGCATCCGTACCTTTGTGACATCTCTCTCCCTATGCGCGGCCTGTGCTCGAGCCTTCACTACATCCCTATCCCTCTAAAGTGCCTGAAGTCTCAACTCAACAACATCTCACTCTTGTCGAAGACCTGACACTTGTGACACCGCTGTATCCCTCTCTCTCTGAAGAGACTGAACCTCTACCTCTGCCACCTGCCTCTCACTCTGTAACACCTAAGCACATTCCTGTAGCACATCCCTCTCTGCCTCTATAACCTGTACCTGTACCTATGCCACGTCTCTCTTTGTCTGTAGCATGCGTATCTCCACCATCATCTCCTCCTCTCTCTGCTGCATCAATCCCATATCCCCAACTGTCTGCTCTAAACAGTGCACTCTGTCTCTAAGCTCATCCCGCTCCCAGTGCAGATATGCTCTCTCTCCATAATCACTCTACCTGTCCCCGCAAACCCTCTATATCTCCTGCAATCCTTGCCCTAATCTTTGATGGCTCCTACCCTATCCCTCCTCCAACAACCTGTCATATCGCCACCTCCACCACCAAACGGTCTCTCTCCCATCTCACCGCATCCCCCTCCTCATGCTCCCTAGCCACATCTGCTCGCAACCTCTCTACCTCTACCTGCAGGTCAACCACCTCATCTCGTTCCTCATCCCTCTCTCTCAACAATCTCCTCTCCACCTCTGTCACCATCATGGCTAGATCTAAGTAGTCCCTCTCGCTCTGGGTGAATCATGCCTGTAGCTCACTTATCTTTGCCTCTAATTTGATCTGCTTCACCTCTGCCTACCGTAATTGCGGCTCACTATGTTGCATTCTCTCCAAGGTCCCTCTCAATACCACTGTCGGATCTTCTCCTCCTGGTGGTGTGTCCCGATAGTGGTGGGATGTCATGTACCTCCCGCATTAATGTCCAGCTCTCACATGGCTCATACCCCCTCACCGGTGTCGATGCCTCCATCTCATCCCACATCCCGATCAGGGCTCCTTGGCCACACGCTCTCACGGCCCCGATCTCCCTCACACTCCTCTCTAGACCTGTATTTCCCTATCTATTAGCCACAACCTTGGCCCTCATCCTCTCCCTCCTCTGCTCCCATCCCTCCGGCTCTGTGTTGTCCCTCCACCACCCTTGGCTTTCCTCCCCACTCCCGACCGCCTCCTATCCCTCCTCTATGTTGTCCCTCCCTCTGTGTGGTCCCTCATGAGACCCTGTCCCCCCCTCCGGTCGTTTCTCATCCTCCCATTCAACCCCTGGTGCCCCCCTCATCGACATTGGTGTGTCATTGGTGAGATGTTGCCCCTAAGCCTTGTTGTCCACTCATCCCGTTATGTCATCCACTGCATCTCTTAGCCCCTCCCGGCTTACGGGTATGGCAAAATCTGATGCCTCCAGCTCCTCCCACCCATCCGGGATCAGCTCATCCCCCATGGTCACTCTGCGTGTCAATGCATTCGAGAACATCCTGCGCCACCGCCGAAATATCCTGCCTCACTCCAAACTGCCTCGTCACCCAATTGGGTCTATGCAGCTCCACTACAAGCGGACCCCTCCCAATAATATAACATTAGGTAAAGAAGTAACCCTTGTGTGCCTCCTCATCGTCCATCTAGTCCCTAAATTGCTACAACATATACGAACACCATACTATCATCTTTGCCTGCACATCGTCAAGTCATCTCCTCCACACATCCACATCTCTGACATCCCATTATCGTAGCATCACTCCCGCCTCTATCCCCCATCCCCAAGCTGGTCTACTGCGTCATCCTGCTCTCTGCTCTCGGCATGGCCGGAGGCCTAGTCACCACGATGTGCTCCCCGAAGCCGGACTTGTAGCGGTGTGACGGGTGTCACACTTCGGCGCCTCACCGATAACATATCGCGTGCATATCAGGTACGAGCTGCGCCAACATATAAGGTCCCCGCGCCAAATTGACCCTCTAGGCCCTGATGATGTGGCGGATCACCACCGACAAACACGAGATACAGGAATCGACCACTTTCGGTGCGGCACCAATATCAGCTAATCCCGGCCTGCAGCTAGGCCACAGCGACAATGCGGTACCGCAAGGCGGACATCGTCCCGCGTCCAACTATTACTCTTGGTCGGTAGCTCATCATCGCTAAACACAACTGCATGGACTCATCCAGTGCCTCGCCCTCTACTCAACACTCGCTAATCGCTAGCCCTGCTATGGGGAACCTTAGAATCTGCCATATGTCCTCTAGAGTCACCGTCATCTCCCCACTCGGTAGATGAAATGTCGATGTCGCCGAGTCCCAATGCTCTATCAATATTGTCAACATGGCCTTGTGGGCCTTAATCATCAGATAGGATAACATGTGGAATAGTCCTGCCTTTGCTAACGCCTGATGATCCGTGCCCGTCATCACCACTATGCATCTCCTTAATACCTCAGACCATCTCTCCCTCATCCGCAAACCCTCCACATTCTGCATCCATGACATGACCAATATGTCATTTTCTCCTTTTTTCTTGCTTCGTTTTGTCTCCCTTTTTCACCCCCCGGCCTCGAGATTTCCCTTTTGTCTTTTTCCCTCTCCTTTTCATGTTTCCCCTCTTCTTGGTCCTCTCGGATCCCCCGACCAAGCCCTCAACCTCTCCCGAGACCCTAGGTGACCTTGCCCCAGCTCAGGAGGACCCGCCTTGGTCCATGGGCGAACCCACCCTAGCTCGGGCGAACCCGCCTTGGTCTGTGGGTAGACCCACCCTCGCCTAGGAGGACCCGCCCCGGCTCAGGCAGACCCGCCCTGGTCCCTGGGCGGACCCACCCTGGCCTGGGCAGACTCGCCTTGACCTAGGCGAACTCACCTCAGCTTGGGCAGGCTCCCACCCGGCGGGGGGAGGCTCCGCCCGAGTTCCCGGGCGGGATCCGCCCCAGCTCTCGGGCTGACGCCCGGGCCCCGGGTCACGCGGGCGGACCCGCCCAGGCACGAGTGAACCCACCCACCTACGTGGGCAGACCCACCCAGGCACGGGTGGATCCACCCCCGTATGTGGGCAGACCCGCCCAGGTACGGGCGGATCCGCCCCCGTACATGGGCGGACCTGCCCAGGCGCAGATAGATCCGCTCCTCCGCGGGATCCGAGCAAATTAACCCCCCTCAGTTTTTTTTTCCCACCCACTACTTGGCCCTCTTTTGGGGCGTACCTGGCTAAATTTTCCCTCCCTGACTGAATCCAAAATCTCGTTTTCTTTTTTCCTCCCTCCCCCCCAACAAAACCCATATTTTCAAATTTTTGAGAAACTTAAATGAAATGACAAAAATCACAAAGTTGGGTTTGGAGCTAACCTGGCATGGCACGACACACTCGTTGAAAACCATCGTCTCTCGTCCCCCGATGGATGATATCGCTATCGTACTCCAACATCGTGCACTTTCACTCTCGCCTTCTCACTTGGCAATTGTCCAAATGAGGAGAGGTAATTCTTAGAATTACCTTTTATAACCTTTTTCCCTCCTCTTTACCTTTTTTAAATCAAAGGAATTTTTTCTTTTTATTTAACCAAAATTTCCCCCAACTAATCCATTCACCCTCTATCTTCCCGGGGCAGCCATTTGCACACTATATACCCATTTTCCTCTATTCAAATGAAATTCTTCTTGGTTTTTCGTGCTCTTTCCAACGACATATACCACTCCATACTTTTGAGAAGTTTCCCAAGGCCCTTTTTCCTTCCCCGTCTGCTTTCTCGAGGGGGCATACCCTACCATTCTCTCCCAATCTTCCACCATAAACCTTCTCTTGTGAGACTGGGGCATCCCCTTTAATTCCCCTTTGTTCGGGCAGCTCATACAAACTCTCCCATTCTGGGGCATCTCTTTTCTAGTTGCTTCCTCCGTAGAGTCATCTGTATTTTATTTTCTTCAAAACCCTATTATCCTAATAGTGTTTCGAAGAGGGGAAAAATATAGACATTTAAATTTGACCACTTCCATATGGTCAAAGACGTCTTCTTAATCATCCCTTTGCTCATCTACTTCATCCTCTTTGTCGGTATTAATTAAATCATTCATTTAATTAATATTTTGTGTCCTACATAAGGTTTCCAAGGTATTTGATTTAATAAATATTTTTCCCCTCTTTCCTCTCTAAATTAAATAAATATATCACTTTATTTAATTTAGTCATATTACTTCTTGGAATTTTAAATTTATTTTTAATTCCTCACTTTCTCTCTCATTGTCACATCCTCCAACTTTTGCAAGTTGGTCTCTAATCCTTCTTAACCATCTAACCCTCTTCTAATTATAATTAATTTATGGTTAGGATGTGCACACCCCTAATCATCATTAGGGTCACATCCTCCATAATTTCCCACTTGCCTCTAATATGTCATTAATTTGTCTAATTAGGTACTTGCACAATCTTAATCGCTTAATTAGGTCAACCTAATCTCTATGTCATTTATGGAATGTGTCCTAAGTCAACCTTATTAAAGGATTTCTCCTTTTGGAGAAGGCACTCCATTCCCCATGTGAATTTTTAATTCACATTTAATTCACCAATGCATTCCAAAAAAATTTAAATTCTTTCTCTCATTCCCATGTGGATATTTGAGGAATTTTTAATTCTTCACATGGCCTTTCACCCACATGGGGACAAGGACATCCTTTATGAGGAGAAGGACCTCCTTTATGAGGAGATCTTGTCCCAATCCCAAGGTACTATGTAGTACCTCCATGTCATGTACACATCATCATTTTCAAACCACTTCACATGCCACATGTAAAGATGTGAGGACTTGTGAGTTCTCAACTCACCATAGCCCCACATCTTGGCCTTGTTGGTTTAATCCCGACCATCCATTTCTCTAGAGAATTCAAAATTCTTTATAAATACCCCCTCTTTTCTCTCATTTTAAAAGGGAGATTATTATGCTAGCCAAACTTTTGCAAATTTTTCTCTTGAGCCATACTTAGCCAAATACTTGCATTTGCATCCATTATCACCCATTTTTCATTCATCTTGCACCCTACACTTGCATCTCTTGCCATCAAAGGAGCATACACAACATCAAAGATCGAAGGGCCAACCAAAGGACAACTGAACAAGGTAAAAGGTTTCGTTTTGTTTTGTTAGGTTAATCATTTTCCCAATCTTGAGGTGTAGGGTGTTTATATTTGTTGTTTGCACTCTTTTGTTTGTTGCTCATTTTCTAACACGTATTTTCGCCCGTTCACAAGATGAAAAAGAGAAAATGATAAGAAAGAAAAATAAGAGACAAAGGAGGCTTTGACAACTACAACTAAAACCCCAAAGTATGTGCAAATAAATCACTCAGAAAACCAGATTATTGGAGATAAGAATAAGGGAATCATCACAAGAAGCAAAGCAACTCAAGAGCAATCATTACTATGTCTACTCTCATAAACTGAGCCAAAGACTATGGAAGAAACATGCAATGATCAAAATTGGATGAAGGCAATGAAAGAAGAGCTTGATCAGATAGAGAAAAATAAAACTTGGGAACTTGTGCCCAGACTAGCAGACAAAAATGTAATTGGAACAAAGTGGGTATTCCAGAACTAGTTGGACGAAAATGGAAAGGTAATGAGAAACAAGAAAATATTGGTTTGCAAAGGTTACACTCAAATCTATGGCATTGACTTTGAAGAAACATATGCCCCTATTGCCCGGATGGTAGCAATCTGAATATTCTTAGCTTTTTCAGCTTTTAAGGATTTCAAAGTCTATCAAATGGATGTAAAATTTGCATTCTTGAATGGAGAACTGAAGGAAGAATTCTACATTGAGCAACTAGAGGGATTCAAGTCCGAATGTGACCCAAATGTTGTTTATAGGTTGAAGAAAGCTTTATAGGGTTGAAGCAGGCACCTAGAGCCTGGTATGGAAGATTAGATAAGTATCTGGTTGGACAAGGATTTTAGAAGGGATCTGGTGATAGTAATTTATATTACATAATTCACTTAGATCAAATGTTGATTTTTGTGGTCTATGCTTATGACATAATTTTTGGAGGAAATGATGATATGTGCAAAAAATTTGTAGATGAAATGTAGAAGGAATTTGAAATGTCTATGATAGGTGAGTTAAATTTCTTCCTTGGACTACAAGTAAATCAAAACAACAAAGGAATTTTCATCTCTCAATCCAAGTATACTAAAGAATTATTGAAGAAGTTTGGATTGGAGAATTCCAAACCGGTTTGTACACCTATTGTTACCAGATGCAAGTGATGATTCACCTAAAGCTAATGCAAGTATGTACAAGTCAATGATTGGAGGATTATTATATTTGACTACTACTAGACCATACATTATGTATGTTGTTTGTTTAGCAGCCAAATTTCAGTAAGAACCAAAGGAATCGCATGTTGTTGTAGTAAAAAGGATCTTTAGATATTTGAAGGGTACAAAAGATATGGGGTTATGGTATCCAAAGGACTCAGATTTCACTTTGACAACCTATACTGATGCTGATTGGGCCAAATGTGTTGATAACAAGGGGAACACAAGTGGCAGAGCTTATTTCCTTGGCTCCTGGTTGGTTGCTTGGTCAAGTAAGAAACAAGATTATGTATCTTTATCTACTATTGAAGCTGAATACATTGCAACATCCTCATGTTGCACTTAGGTACTATGGATGAAACAAACACTAAATTAAATTGATATATCATTTGATGAACCGATCTCAATTATCTGTGATAATACTAGTTCAATAAACATTTCTAAGAATCTGGTACAACACTCTAGAACGAAACGTATATCCATTAAATATCATTTCTTGAGAATGAAGGTTTTGGACAATGAGGTAAAACTCAAATATGTACCTACAAAAGAGCAGATTACAGACATTTTCACAAAACTATTGAGCAAATATACTTTTGAATATATCTGGTAGAAGTTAGGAGTTTTTCCCCCTCCTAGTCTACAATAATGTGCACTAGGGTGTGCATTGGTCCAGGGTATTATATGCTACTCTTATCTGGATCAATGTTGGGAGGCTTCCTCATAGGGGGAGTAGAGTAAGTTTTTCAGGGGGAGATTTTCCCTTGGTCTTTGATGTCAAAGGGGGAGAAGAAAATAAGACAATAAGATGTTGATATTTAAGTTATTTGGTTTGTTGTTGATGGATGTTGCCATTAATGAAAAAGGGGGAGATTGTTGAAATGTGTTGCTAATTGATTGTTGTCATTAATGGTTGTCATTGATGTCAACATAACTTGGTTGATCGATTCTGATGCTTTGGTGATCTAGATTGGCATGCTCCAGATGTTGTGTTGTGATGACCTATCTTTGGTCGTGCTTGTCCTAGTCCTATTCATTTTGCAACATAATGAGATACACTCTTATAGGCCCGAACTGATTTGGAAATTGGCTAATGTGCTTCAGAACATTGTTTGCATTGTAACATGCATATT
>VDFB02271358.1:321565558-321579729 GCA_007258455.2 Sequoia sempervirens | reverse complement strand
TGAATTATGTAATATAAATTACTATCACCAGATCCCTTCTAAAATCCTTGTCCAACCAGATACTTATCTAATCTTCCATACCAGGCTCTAGGTGCCTGCTTCAACCCTATAAAGCTTTCTTCAACCTATAAACAACATTTGGGTCACATTCGGACTTGAATCCCTCTAGTTGCTCAATGTAGAATTCTTCCTTCAGTTCTCCATTCAAGAATGCAAATTTTACATCCATTTGATAGACTTTGAAATCCTTAAAAGCTGAAAAAGCTAAGAATATTCAGATTGCTACCATCCGGGCAATAGGGGCATATGTTTCTTCAAAGTCAATGCCATAGATTTGAGTGTAACCTTTGCAAACCAATATTTTCTTGTTTCTCATTACCTTTCCATTTTCGTCCAACTAGTTCTGGAATACCCACTTTGTTCCAATTACATTTTTGTCTGCTAGTCTGGGCACAAGTTCCCAAGTTTTATTTTTCTCTATCTGATCAAGCTCTTCTTTCATTGCCTTCATCCAATTTTGATCATTGCATGTTTCTTCCATAGTCTTTGGCTCAGTTTATGAGAGTAGACATAGTAATGATTGCTCTTGAGTTGCTTTGCTTCTTGTGATGATTCCCTTATTCTTATCTCCAATAATCTGGTTTTCTGAGTGATTTATTTGCACATACTTTGGGGTTTTAGTTGTAGTTGTCAAAGCCTCCTTTGTCTCTTATTTTTCTTTCTTATCATTTTCTCTTTTTCATCTTGTGAACGGGCGAAAATACGTGTTAGAAAATGAGCAACAAACAAAAGAGTGCAAACAACAAATATAAACAACCTACACCTCAAGATTGGGAAAATGATTAACCTAACAAAACAAAACGAAACCTTTTACCTTGTTCAGTTGTCCTTTGGTTGGCCCTTCGATCTTTGATGTTGTGTATGCTCCTTTGATGGCAAGAGATGCAAGTGTAGGGTGCAAGATGAATGACAAATGGGTGATAATGAATGCAAATGCAAGTATTTGGCTAAGTATGGCTCAAGAGAAAAATTTGCAAAAGTTTGGCTAGCATAATAATCTCCCCTTTAAAATGAGAGAAAAGAGGGGGTATTTATAAAGAATTTTGAATTCTCTAGAGAAATAGATGGTCGGGATTAAACCAACAAAGCCAAGATGTGGGGCTATGGTGAGTTGAGAACTCACAAGTCCTCACATCTTTACATGTGGCATGTGAAGTGGCTTGAAAATGATGATGTGTACATGACATGGAGGTACTACATAGTACCTTGGGATTGGGACAAGATCTCCTCATAAATAAGGTCCTTCTCCTCATAAAGGATGTCCTTGTCCCCATGTGGGTGAAAGGCCATGTGAAGAATTAAAAATTCCTCAAATATCCACATGTGAATGAGAGAAAGAATTTAATTTTTTTTGGAATGCATTGGTGGATTAAATGTGATTTAAAAATTCACATGGGGAATGGAGTGCCTTCTCCAAAAGGAGAAATCCTTTAATAAGGTTGACTTATGACACATTCCATAAATGACATAGAGATTAGGTTGACCTAATTAAGTGATTAAGATTGTGCAAGTACCTGATTAGACAAATTAATGACATATTAGAGGCAAGTGGGAAATTATGGAGGATGTGACCCTAATGATGATTAGGGGTGTGCACATCCTAACCATAAATTAATTATAATTAAAAGAGGGTTAGATGGTTAAGAAGGATTAGAGACCAATTTGCAAAAGTTGGAGGATGTGACAATGAGAGAGAAAGTGAGGAATTAAAAATAAATTTAAAATTCCAAGAAGTAATATGACTAAATTAAATAAAGTGATATGTTTATTTAATTTAGAGAGGAAAGAGGGGAAAAATATTTATTAAATCAAATACCTTGGAAACCTTATGTAGGACACAAAATATTAATTAAATGAATGATTTAATTAATACTGACAAAGAGGATGAAGTAGATGAGCAAAGGGATGATTAAGAAGACGTCTTTGACCATATGGAAGTGGTCAAATTTAAATGTCTACATTTTTCCCCTCTTCGAAACACTATTAGGATAATAGG
Source organism: Sequoia sempervirens (assembly GCA_007258455.2). NCBI lineage: Eukaryota > Viridiplantae > Streptophyta > Pinopsida > Cupressales > Cupressaceae > Sequoia > Sequoia sempervirens. The sequence goes on along the minus strand of VDFB02271358.1, from coordinate 321,577,673 downwards.
GTTTTGAAGAAAATAAAATACAGATGACTCTACGGAGGAAGCAACTAGAAAAGAGATGCCCCAGAATTGGAGAGTTTGTATGAGCTGCCCGAACAAAGGGGAATTAAAGGGGATGCCCCAGTCTCACAAGTGAAGGTTTATGGTGGAAGATTGGGAGAGAATGGTAAGGTATGCCCCCTCGAGAAAGCAGACGGGGAAGGAAAAGGGGCCTTGGGAAACTTCTCAAAAGTATGGAGTGGTATATGTCGTTGGAAAGAGCATGAAAAACCAAGAAGAATTTCATTTGAACAGAGGAAAATGAGTATATAGTGTGCAAATGGCGGCCCCGGGAAGATAGAGGGTGAATGGATTAGTTGGGGGAAATTTTGGTTAAATAAAAAGAAAAAATTCCTTTGATTTAAAAAAGGTTAAGAGGAGGGAAAAAGGTTATAAAACGTAATTCTAAGACTACTCTCCTCATTTGGACAGCTGCCAAGTGAGGAGGAGGGAGAAAATGAGAAGGCGAGAGTGAAAGTGCACGATGTTGGAGTACAATAGCGATATCATCCATCGGGGGACGAGAGACGATGATTTTTCAACGAGTGTGTCATGCCACGCCAGGTTAGCTCCAAAGCCAACTTTGTGATTTTTGTTATTTCATTTAAGTTTCTCAAAAATTTGAAAATATGGGTTTTGTTGGGGGGGGGAGGAAAAATGGGTAGGAGGAAAAAAGAAAATGAGATTTTGGATTCAGTCAGGGAGGGAAAATTTAGCCAGGTACGCCCCAAAAGAGGGCCAAGTAGTGGGTGGGAAAAAAAAACTGAGGGGGGTTAATTTGCTCGGATCCCGCAGAGGAGCGGATCTATCTACGCCTGGGCAAGTCCGCTCACGTACGGGGGCGGATCCGCCCGTACCTGGGCGGGTCTGCCCATGTACGGGGGCGGATCCGCCCGTGCCTGGGCGGGTCTGCCCACATAGGTGGGTGGGTGCGCTCGTGCCTGGGCGGGTCGCCCGCGCGACCCAGGGCCTGGGCGAGTCTGCCCGAGAGCTGGGGCGGATCCTACCTGGGAACTCGGGCGGAGCCTCCCCCCACCGGGTGGGAGCCCGCCCAAGCCGAGGTGAGTTCGCCCAGGTTAGGGCGAGTCCGCCCAGGCCGAAGTGGGTCCGCCCAGGGACTAGGGCGGGTCTGCCTGAGCCAGGGCAGGTCCGCCTAGGCGAGGGCGGGTCTGCCCACAGACCAAGGCGGGTTCGCCTGAGCTAGGGTGGGTTCGCCCATGGACCAGAGCGGGTCCTCCTAAGCTGGGGCAGGGTCACCTAGGGTCTCGGGAGAAGTTGAGGGCTTGGTCGGGGGATCCGAGAGGACCAAGAAGAGGGGAAACATGAAAAGGAGAGGGAAAAAGACACAAAAGGGAAATCTCGAGGCCGGGGGGTGAAAAAGGGAGACAAAACGACGCAAGAAAAAAGGAGAAAATGACATATTGGTCATGTCATGGATGCAGAATGTGGAGGGTTTGTGGATGAGGGAGAGACGGTTTGAGGTATTGAGGAGATGCATAGTGGTGATGACGGGCGTGGATCATCAGGCGTTAGCAAAGGCAGGACTGTTCCACATGTTATCCTATCTGATGATTAAGGCCCACAAGGCCATGCTGACAATATTGATAGAGCATTGGGACTCGGCAACATTGACATTTCATCTACCGAGTGGGGAGATGACGGTGACTCTAGAGGACATATGGCAGATTCTAAGGTTCCCCATAGCAGGGCTAGCGATTAGCGAGTATCGAGTAGAGGGCGAGGCACTGGACGAGTCCATGCAGGTTGTGTTTGGCGATGATGAGCTACTGATTCAGTAGTAATAGTTGGACATGGACAGATGTCTGTCTTGTAGGGTACCGGCATTGTCGTTGTACCTAGCAAGGCTGATTAGTGGGATATTGGTGCCAGACCAGAGTGGTCGATTCTTGCATCTCAAGTTTTTCAAGGTGATCCATCACATCATCGAGGGCCGAGAGGGTCAGTTTGCGTGGGTGACCTATATGTTGGCGCAGCTGTACCGGGATATGCACGTGATATGTTATCGAGAGGCGCTGAGTGTGACACCCGTCACACTGCTACAAGTCTGGGCTTGGGAGCACATCAGGGTGACTAGGCCGGTCATGCTGAGAGCAGGAGAGCAGGATGACAGAGTAGACTAGCTTGGGGATGGGGGACAAAGGCGGGAGCGGTGCTGCGATATTAGGATGTCAGAGATGTGGACGTGTAGAGGAGATGACTTGACGATGTGCAGGCAAAGATGATAGTATGGTGTTCGTATATGTTGTAGCAATTTAGGGACTAGATGGACGATGAGGAGGCACACAAGGGTTACTTCTTTACCTAATGTTATATTATTGGGAGGGGTCCGCTTGTAGTGGAGCTGCATAGACCCAATTGGGTGACGAGGCAGTTTGGAGTGAGGCAGGATATTCTTGCGAGGCGTGTGATGTTCTGACGATTGACACGAGAGTGACCATGGGGGGATGAGTTGGATATGGATGCAGTGTGGGAGGAGTTGGAGGCACTGTATTTTTTGCCATACCCAGGTAAGCGGGAGGGGCTAAGAGATGCAGGGATGACATATCGATATGGTCAGTGGTTTAGGCAACATCCGCCTCCACAGATTACACCAGTGGTGCCGATTGAGGGGGCACCAGGTTTCGAGTCAGAGGATGAGAAATGACTGAGGGCAGAGAGAGGGGGACAGGGTCCACGAGGACCACAAAGAGGAGGACAACATAGAGGAGGATAGGAGGCGGTCAGAGTAGTGGAGGAGTCGGTGAGGGTAGGCAGGAGGAGGACAACGACGTAGAGCCCGAGGAGAGGATGGAGTAGAGGAGGGAGAGGATGAGGCCAAGGTTGTGGCGCAATAGGATAGGGGGCCATAGGTCTAGAGAGAGAGGAGGCAGGAGGAGACTGGGGCCAGTAGAGAGCAGGTACAGGGAGCCCCCATGGTGATTGATGTGGATGAGATGGAGGCATCGGCACCGAGTGAGGGGTATGAGCCACAGGAGATGGACATTAATGCGGAGGTACATGACATCCCACCACTATTGACAGCACCACCGAGAGGAGAAGATCCGACAGTGGTATTGAGAGGGACCTTGGAGAGAATGCAACATAGTGAGCCGCAATTACGGTAGGCAGAGGTGAAGCAGATCAAATTAGAGGCAAAGATAAGTGAGCTACAGGCATGATTCACCCAGAGCGAGAGGGACTACTTAGATCTAGCCATGATGGTGACAGAGGTGGAGAGGAGATTGTTGAGAGAGAGGGATGAGGAACGAGATGAGGTGGTTGACCTGCAGGTAGAGGTAGAGAGGTTGCGAGCAGATGTGGCTAGGGAGCATGAGGAGGGGGATGCGGTGAGATGGGAGAGAGACCGTTTGGTGGTGGAGGTGGCGATATGACAGGTTGTTGGAGGAGGGATAGGGTAGGAGCCATCAAAGATTAGGGCAAGGATTGCAGGAGATATAGAGGGTTTGCGGGGACAGGTAGAGTGATTATGGAGAGAGAGCATATCTGCACTGGGAGCGGGATGAGCTTAGAGACAGAGTGCACTGTTTAGAGCAGACAGTTGGGGATATGGGATTGATGCAGCAGAGAGAGGAGGAGATGATGGTGGAGATACGCATGCTACAGACAAAGAGAGACGTGGCATAGGTACAGGTACAGGTTATAGAGGCAGAGAGGGATGTGCTACAGGAATGTGCTTAGGTGTTACAGAGTGAGAGGCAGGTGGCAGAGGTAGAGGTTCAGTCTCTTCAGAGAGAGAGGGATACAGCGGTGTCACAAGTGTCAGGTCTTCGACAAGAGTGAGATGTTGTTGAGTTGAGACTTCAGGCACTTTAGAGGGATAGGGATGTAGTGAAGGCTCGAGCACAGGCCGCGCATAGGGAGAGAGATGTCACAAAGGTACGGATGCAGATGTTGCAGAGTGAGTGGGACATAGCACAGGCTTAGCTACAGGCAGCGCATGCTGAGGGGGGAGTCAGGGGCAGAGGTATAGGGGTTACATGCACAGTTATAGGTTTCCAGGCTGAGAGGGACAAGGCCATAGAGCAAGTACAACAGTTGATATTGGCACAAGAGGCCTGGGGACAGGAGCAGAGAGCTATTAGTGGAGATCGAGACAGGTATAGGCATGAGCGAAATGCCACCAGACATCAGGCTGGGCAAAGAGATGACTATATGTAGGAGGTGAGTTACTAGAGGTGTGCATATGAGCATGTCGTTCCATATCCGGCATAGCGCACAACGCATTACATCAGACAGGTACCTCAGATGCCAGTACCGTCTCAGTCATTAGGGACACGTACCAAAGGGTATAGTGACTATCGACGAACCCCTTCTCCTTACGGTGGCTACCAGGGGACTTCTACCCATGAGTATGAGGGGAATCCTACGCATAGAGATTCAGTGCCTGACTCTCCCCAGAGATCATATGTGGGCAGCTCACAGTAGAGTAGTCAGAGAGTAGATGACAGGATACCAGTTTTTTGATAGATCCAGGATGGAGGTTTAGTACTTATCGGCAGAGATCAAAGGTGCTCTACATCTTTGGATTTTGTACCTTATTTGATGATATATGTGGTAGATTATGCTTGAGACTTTATGACGAAATGTACATTGTATTATTTTGATTATGATATGCGATAGCCCTCATTGACACTATGCATTATGTTTTTTGTGATGGATGATTCAATTTATGTATGCATATGTATATGATATTTCATGCTTATGTGGATGGATGATTATGCATGTATTAATGTTGATAATGCAGGATGATATGAATATTTGGTATGAAATGTAATTAGGATGTATCCAATAATATTTTTTTGCAGGTGGTAATGCATGTATTATGTGAATGTTAATATGGACATGTATGGGTTAAATGAAACTATGGTGGCTAATCTAATCAATCTATGAACTATGAAATATGTTGAATCTATAATGTAACATGAAATATGAATGAAAGATGAGTTCCTATAATGAAAACCTAAGTGTTAGTAAGGACTTGCATGGGAATGTGGATAGGTGATAGGTGTATTGTGGGTGTGATATTGCACCTGTCAAAAAACCATTAGTACCCTGAGAGGAAAATCAAGAGGGAAAAGAGTCAAAATTTTCAACAACCTAAATCACAAGTCATGGGTCATGAACAAGGTTGAATGAAGGGTGCATGTAATGAAATGAAATGTAGTCAAGAACAAAATTTTCCATCTTCGGAGCATTGATTTTTGCTATAGCATAAGATACCGAATACCCTGATATGTAAGACCAAGGTGAGTTGGCATCCAATGTGTGAAACAAACACAACAAACAAAAAGGCTATCCCGACACCCCAAGGTTGCGATGACCTTGGTTGGGCCAGGTATTGGGATAACCACAAACACACAAGGATTCCCCAATGTAACACAAGACCTCAGGGATCTTGGTGGGTACTACATGGGACAACCGAGAAGACAACAACAAAGAAAAGATCAAGATATGCCCCTATGTCGATGAGTCAAAGCACACCATGATATGATGGATCAAGGCGACCATGACAAGTGATGATAGGGAGCTCAAATGATAAACAAAGTCCAAAAGCTTCAAAAGATTGCAATCAATTTCAAATGTTCTTTGCCATAGGATCAAGGGGATGGATGGGATTGATGTGGTCTGCTAGGAAGGATGCATCCTGTTGAGACCGATGATGGATACTAAACTAGAATGACCCAGTAGACGCAAGATGTTTTTCATTAACCAAATCTCCTGACACTAGGGGATTTCATTTGTGAAGAACGAGCCAGACAAGGACACGGAATAACACACCCTATAGACCTAGGGGCTCGGGGGTTGATCAAAGATTAGCCTTGCCTACGTGAAAGCGCTGAGCCCTTGTAGTTCAAGAAAAGACCATGGATAAAGTGGAAAGAGGACGATGAAGGCAGATGATGGATGACCAACACGAGATGGTCAGAATACCCTGGGGAAGATCAAATGATCAACCTTGCCTATGTGACAGCGTAGGGGCAACGTAGTTCGACAAAGGACACGACAGGATGAGATCCAGATGGAGACCTACACGATGGGGGGCTATAGGAAGACACAAACCGACTGATGATTAGACGAACAACATAAGCTCAGAGTGGGATACTGAAAATCTCAGGATGAGGGATAGCCAAGATGGATCGTCCAATGCTTAATCAAGATATATACCAAGTGGTCGAGGATGGGATGGGTGAGGATGATTGGGCGGATGAAAGTATAAAATAACTAGAATGCCAGTAGATAATGATTAAGCCCTCTACGGATGATGCCTGTTACCAGATTTTCACCACCCGTACTTATCCAAGGCGCCACCAAAAAGTTGCTTTCACCATAGGATGAATTTATTTCTCTTTACCATTTTTGGATTTTATTTTATTTTTTTGATTTTATTTTTATGATTTTATGATTTTATGATTTTTTTGATTTTTTGATAGGTGGGGCTACCAAGCGGACTTAGGTGTAGAACCTCTTTAGATGCATGATATTGATAGGTTCTTCGAGGGGATCTCCTTCAAGGGTAGCAAGTATGTATGCCCCAAATCCATATTTAGCGGTTATGATGTAAGGACCTAACTAGTTTGCCTCAAATTTGCCTTTTTTATCACGGTCCTGCTGGGTGCGTTGGTTCTCTTTAAGGACAATATCACCAACCTGGAACTATCAAGGAAGAACCTTCTTATTGTAGTTATGCTTGAGGAAGTTTTGGTATGCTTGCAGATGATCATAGGCTTTGATTCTTCTTTCATCAAGTAACTCCAGTTGTGCAAGTCGTGCAACATGAGCATCCTCCTCACTGATAAGGTTCTTCAAAGAAATCCTCAGTGATGGGAGCTCAACTTCGATTGGAAAGATGGCTTCGGCGCCATACACTAAAGAATAGGGGGTGGCGCCTGTAAGGGTGTGGATGGAGGTACGATATGCCCAGAGGGCGGGATGAGTATGGAGGTGTCAATCTCGACTAGTGTTATTGACAACCTTTTTGAGGATGCGGATAAGGGTCTTGTTGATTGCTTATGCCTGACCATTACCCTGGGGGTAATAAGGCGGGTAATAAGGTGTTGACCAACGATGCTAGATATGAAAGGTGTCGCAAAGGTGTTTCATGGCCTGTTTTTTAAAAGGTCTTCCATTATCAGAGAGGATGGTGGATAGAATACCATATCTGCAAAGAATATGGTAAAGGATGAATTTTGAAATTTGAGTACCAGTGATCTGTGAGAGTGGAATTGCTTCCACCCACTTGGTGAAGTACTCAGTGGCAGTAATTATGAATGTATGGTCGTCAAAAGATGGTGGGTAAATCTTGTCAATCAAGTTGAAACCCCATTGAGAGAAGGGCCACGATGCTAGGAGGATGAAGGTCACTGTCTTTGGAGCATGAATCAAATGCATGTTGTTGTAAGGAGGCATTTCTTCACAAATTCACAAGCATCATGCTCTAATGTAGGCCAATAATATCTGGCACCGAGGTCTCAATCCAGACGAATGCCGACACGCGCCAGGCCGACGGGCAACCAGCCATGCGAATCTTGTCGCCAGTATGCCTTCGGTCAGATGACCATCAGTCGCCAGACTGTCTGGTATCAATGGGGCGGTAGTGGCCATTTGCGCCCGGCTGCTTTTGTTTGTGCTGCGGGGTGGTCAGGTGGTGAAGGTGAAATATTTCTTGAAATCATCCACCATGTGCTTATAGGGTAATAGCTTATCATCGTTTGTTAGGAATTCATCATTAACCTGCTTAATGACCAACAATGAATCACCAAAGACCCTTAAGTGAGCTATGCGCCATTGCTTTGCAATTCGGAGGCCCGTGAGGAGGGCTTCGTACTCAGCTATGTTGTTGGTACATGGGAATGCTATCCTGAACAATTTTGGAATGTAATCACCTTGAGGGGTAACTAATAGAATTCTCGTGTCGGACCCATTATGAGTATATGAGCCGTCAAAATACAATATCCAAACAGGTGATTCTATAACTGTGAAAACTTCTTCATCTGAAAATTCAGTGACTAGAGGGTAAGCATCCACTAATGGTGCCTCAGCCAACTGATCAGCTATGAATTGTCCCTTTATGGCTTTATGATCCACATACTCTGTCAAATTCACTTAGGAGCATGACCCACTTAGCCATGCGACCATTTAGAGTGGTTCTGGATAACAGATACTTTAGTGGATCAATTTTTGCTATTAATTTGACAGGATGGCTGAGCATGTAATGTCAGAGTTTCTGTGTGTTGAAAACTACTGCAAGGTAGGATTTCTCCATGGGAGAGTAGTTTAATTCATAGCCGACTAGTGTTTGACTGATGTAGTAGATTGCTCTTTCTTTTGACAATTCATCATGTTGTGCCAACAATTCCCCTAGTGCAACTGAAGTGGCGGAGATGTAAAGTAGGAGGGGTTTCCCTAGAATAGGTGGCATGAAGATCGGTGGATGAGCTAAGTATTCCTTGATCTTATCGAAACCTGTCTGACACTGTTGGTTCCATCGGAAGGTGGAGTCTTTTTTCAGGAGATGGGTGAATGACTAACACTTATCTGCAAGCTGGGCTATGAACTGACGGATGGATTGCATCTTCCCTTGGAGACTTCTTAATTGTTTTAGATTGCATGAGGGTGGCATGTCCAAAATAGCTTTCACCTTGGTGGGATCAACCTCAATACCCCTTCGACAGACTATGAAACCCAATAGTTTTCCATATGTAACACCAAAGACACACTTTTTTGGATTTAGTCGCAGCTTGTAATGTTCTAACCAATTAAAGATATTTTTCAAGATGGCATGATGCTCTTCTCGGGTTCTGGATTTTCCTAGAAAGTCATCGACATAATCCTCCATGATAATATGGATGAGGTCATGGAAGATGACCGCCATTTCCCTCTGATATGTCGCCCTCACATTCTTGAGACCAAAGGGCATAACATTGTAACAAAAAATGCCCCAAGGTGTTGTAAAAGCTGTCTTGTGTTGGTCTTCAGGTGCAATTCAGATTTGATTGTAACCAGAGAAACCATCCATAAGGGATAACATCTCATGTCTTGTAGTTAGGTCGACCAGCATGTCAATATTGGGCAGTGGGAAGTCGTCTTTTGGACAAGCTTTGTTGAGGTCCCGAAAGTCTGTACAAATCTGAATATCTCTGTTTGGTTTGGCAACATGCACTATGTTGGAGATCCACTCAGAGTAGTCAATGGGTATGATAAAACTGACATCCAATAGTTTCTCCAATTCCTTCTTGACTAATAATGCTACCTGTGGATGCATCTTGCGGAGCTTCTGTTTGGCAGGCTTGGCATCTAGGTGAACATCCAAATGATGAACTACTAAAGCAGGGTCTAAGCCTAGCATATCCGAGTATGACCAAGAAAAGTTAATGATATCATCTTGGAGTAGCTGAACAATGACTGAATATTCTTGCTCTGATAAAGATTTGGCCACATAGGTGATCTTAGGGTTTTCTGCAGTACCCAAATTAACTTCTTGAGTTTATTCAATTAGGATGGATGACCTTGTGGATAATTGAGTTCCCACAAGGGGAAGATGAATGTCTCCATCCTCCAGCGCCTCTTCGAGGTTTTTTCTATCAGATGCGTCATTTATTTTTACTTTTTCTAGGTCAGGAAGTGCCTCAGGGAGGTTTTCACTAGATGACCATTTTTTATTTTTCTTGTTTTTATTTTTACAATTTGAGCATTCATCCTCCCCCAATCCCATGAGGTTGACATATGTATCCAAGGAGACATTGATAGGTGTGTTGTCACATAGGTCTCAATCAATAAGTTTGGGATGGCGAAGGGATAGGCTAATGGTAAAGACGAATAAGCAATCAAACATGGATGACAGATCCGTGTAATCAACATCATCGTACACATGTATGATAGATTCCTCCTCAGGTATGTCTTCCAAGGGACCATTGTCCACAGTAACACTATTAGAAGTATTAGATAATGTTGTAGGACCTTTCTTCTTTTTTTCATATCTGAGGCCTATATTCCTTGGTAGCTTTGATACATCAATAGGTTGCAACCACCCTTGCTCTTCCTTACCTAGGCCCCTGCCTTGGTAGTTATACTTTTCTACAAACTTAGCTGACCAAGGGTATACTTCTTGAAAATATTCTTTTAGAGGTGGATCCGGTTGGGGTTCTTCACAGTATACCCACTAACTGATATCTTCTTCTGGTGCATCGGTCTTTATACTAGGAGACCGGAAAGCGGTGGTGGGGATGTTTTTAACACTGAAGGTGACAATCTTATCTTCTTTTGGAGTAGCCTACAAAGGTTGGTCGTACATGTGTGGTGACGGTGGCATGGTTGCCACATTTAGGGTTGTATGCATTTCATATTCACCACACCCCTTGTCAATGATCTGGACTTTGGTGACTAAAGGATTGGTGGCGGGAGATGGAGTGGTTGTCATGGTGGATGGTGGATTGGAGGATGATGACTGAGATGCCCCCATTTCAACCCCAGGACAATAATGTAAATGGGGAAATGATGCTTCTAGAGTGCGACAATATTCAAATAGTTGTGGGTCGGCATAAATGGTGATCTCTTGTCCATTAACTAGGAATTTTAGGCATTGATGGTATGTGGAGGGGACGACTTGCATGGCATGGAGCCATGGGCGGCTGAGGAGGAGATTATATGGTAAGTCCAGATCAAGGACATGACAAGTAGTATATTGAACTACAGGTCCAACCTGAATAGGAAGACTAATAATCCCTTTAGAATTTCTTTCTACATTATCATAAGCCTTGATTGTGATGATTTGGTTACTCAAATCTGCTTGAGTATACCCCACCTATTTTATGAATTTTAGAGTGCATAGATTGAGGGAAGAGCCATTATCTACCAAGACCCTTTTTATTTTATGACAGAAAACCAGGAATTCAATGTGCAATGGACGGTTGTGATTGGCATCAATATTTGGCATATTGTTCTAGTTGAAGTGTAGCCGGTAAGACAAAGCTAGGTGTCCCACTAAGGATTGGAATCATGTGGGATCGATGTCATTAGGTACATGGGTTTCCTATAAGGCTCTATTGAAAATTTCTTGATGTACGGGAGAAGACTTAAGAAAATCCAAGATTAAGATCTGAGCAGGGGTCTTTCCTAAGTGATCAAGAATGTTGTACTGAGAGTTTATAGGATTTGATTGAGTAGATGTGGAGGCTACCGGGACAGTAATGCAGGATCATCGTGTAGTAACAACATATTAAGGATCTTTAGCTTTAACATGTATCATAGACACACGTGGTTCTACCTGCTCAATGTAATGGATAATGCCATCATAATTGAGGGGTACATTTTTATAGCTTATATTATTTGTGTTGTTGTCTTGGGGATTGTTGTTGGAGGTGCTTGCGCCTTGATTATGGTTAGGGAAGGTGTTTTGGTATATTTTCAATTGAGCATTAGACGACGAAGCTTGACTGGTGTCAACTTTGATATCTCCTCGATCGATAAGATCTTGGACATAGTTTTTGAGACTTTGAAACTTATTTAGAGTGTGTCCTTTTATTTTATGGAATTCACAATATTCATTCTCCCTAAACCAGGCAGGTTTAGGCTTGGATTCATCAAGTGGTTTGGTGACAGGGTACGTGATTGGATAGTTGACCTATAACAACTTATTGAAGATGACACTCAAGGGTTCTCCCAATTGAGCATACTGGTGTTTGTCGTTCCCTTGACTGTTTTGGTTTGACTGTTGAGGAGGACGAGATGCCCCGTGTGGCATAGATATGGAATTAGGTACATATGGTTGTTGTCTCTAGGATGTATTGGCCACCTGAACATGTTTAGTGTCAGTGACACCATCATTCACTACATTTTTGTTCTTGTTCCAAAAGTGAGACTTATCATCGGATGGCCTTTCTCTGTCATGGTGGTGTATCTTGATGTGCCCTTTGGCAATAAGGGCGCATTCGAGGATGGGTCCCTTTTCCACTATCTCAGCGAACGTGGTGACACAGTGTAACCTAAAATTATGAGCCATGTCGGGATGAGAGTTCTCCATGAAGAGGGTGACCATATCTTTCTCTTTGAGAGGGGTTTT
>VDFB02271358.1:321511000-321565458 GCA_007258455.2 Sequoia sempervirens | reverse complement strand
TCGCATTATGCGAATACTTGCAAATGGTGGCACAGTATGGGGGTTCATCCTCACGCTCCCATTCTGATAGCCGATCTGTAGTGTCAGTTTCTAGAAAAAACAAAGCTATCATGAGCATCATCTCTGCACCCAAAGATAAAGGCTTGGGGCATAACTGATACTTCATGAAGCTATCGAAGTCCTATATTACTATTTTAAGGAAGTTGTTAAAAGATAAAGTTTTAACATTGTCAGAACCTCAACCTCTGATGGAGCCCTATCCTAATTGGTATGACGAGCACCAATTCTACCAATTCCATCGAGTACATGGACACAATACGGAGTGGTGCATGTGCCTATGTCATGAGATCCAGAACTGCATCGATGACGGGACTATCCATCTTGATGGAAAGAAGCAAAATTCCAATAAATTTTTGGCAAAGGCTAACAGTGAATTACAAATCCACACTGACCCATTTCCATCTCATTCAACAAACTTGGTAATTCAATCTTCTACATCATCTAAAGTAGCACCATCTAAGTATGTGAATATGGTTTCATTCATGCATACTCCTCCCCCGGAAAATGCAAGTGCTACACTTGACATAACATTTACCTCGCATGATGAGCCTCTCAATAAGGATCTCTCCCATTTAAACATCCCTGTCAAATTAACAAAAATATCATAACTGGCATTTTAGTTGATCTGATGAGTCAGTTCAATGTGGTAACAAAGGAGACCTTGTTCATAAACAACTGGCATCGGGAGAGGTACGAAGAGTCAGAGACCACCCTCTATACACATGATGGAATCCTAGTTGATCCTTTGGGTTCTATTTCTTTATCAGTCTTGGTACGACCCGAGGTTGTTAATGCTTCTTTTGTTATCATTCTAGAGTCTGACCTATTTCGAGTTCTAGATTCGGTATCCCCTACTTTCCTCTACGAACAGTGTCATCTATGTGATTCATAAATGTTTAAAATTCATTCATGAAGGTTTTATGCATATAGTGCACACCAGTTATAAACCATTGGTGTCACGTGGGGGTTTTTCACTAGATCACTTATGGCCTACCCTAGTTGGACCTCTCTCTCTTAGGGGAGATTTTATATATAAGAATTATATTAAGTATAAGATCGAGGGCTCAAAGTTGAAGGTTAGTTATTTGGTGTCCCCCTATGTAGTCTTTGTGAAGGCTTCCATGATTGTGCAGTAGCAAGTTGCTTCTTTTGCCTAGCAAAAGAAGGAGATTTTTTCTCACGCTCAAGGGCCTTCTTCTTCCATATCATCCTCTCTTGCTTTTGCTTCTCACCTTGATGTGGCCTCTTTGGTTCCTACTCCCATGCCTCGCATGGGAAGTTCGATGGTGCTCGCATGGAGAAAAGATAAGCACTAGGTCTTTGAACTTCCTATCTTTCCCATGATTCTTAGGCTCGTTGTTTATGGAAAGGGGAAAGGTCCTTGTGGGGCTGCTCATGTGTCTCGACGTCTATGGCCTCCTGCCCCTAAGGTAGAGAGCAGGAAGAGGTATGTCGTCGAGGCGTTGGTTTCTGCTTCTCTTCCTATGGTTTCTCCTACCCTTGTGCTTCCTCCTCCTACTCCTGCCCAGGAACCCACCCTTCCATCGGCCACAGTTGTGAAGGACACTCCTATGGTTGAGCAACAACCTCCACCCACTTCTCAATTTGTGTCTTTCAGCGCCCATAGTTGATGTAACCAAATTGTGTGTGAGCACAAGTACCGACAAAAGGCTCTTATTGTTGAACATGTAGCCTCATAGAAGATGAAGGGGGAACCAATGGCCTCTATTTCTATATCTTCTTCTGTTAGTTTTTCTTCTTCTGATGCACCTACTTCAACTCTGATAACCTATGTTTTGCTTCCAGCTCCCCCGACAGGTTGACGTAGGAGCATCCATGGTCAAGTGGTAATTATGTTCAATTCAATTTTGTTTAATTTTTGAGTGGGCATGATGGTAATTCACATTTTTGGCTTGTGAATTTCATTTCCTTGAGCATTTGAGTGTCAATGCATTTGGTGAGTTTGAATTTGCATTTGAGTTCAAAATAAATGCACCTAGATAAGGGAAAATGAAGAAAAAGGTGTTTTAAATGCTAAATTATTGAAAAAGTTGTGAGGAGGCATTGGGATTTGCATAATAATCAGTTTCTTTCATAATTCCAAGATCCCTAAAAAATAGGGAAGTGGAGGTGGGCGCCCAAGATGGTAAGGTTGAAGTGTTCCTTTAAAACTGAAAGTGGGAAAAACAATAAAGAGCCCACTTTCATAGTGGTTCTTGCCTTAATGTTTTTTTGGCTTATTTTAGCATGATATTTATGATTTATTGCTGCATTTTTTAATTTCATGAGTTGGGCGTACCAAGGTTTAAATGAACATGAAATTCCAAGTTATGAGGAAAAATGAAATTTCATTTCATTTCATTGTTGAAGGCATACAAAAGGTAAAAAGTTTCATTATTGCTTAGTTTTTCCAAAAGGATTTTTGGAGGAGAAACTAAAAAATGGCATGGATTTTCTCCAATAAGGGTTTTGGAGTTTGTTTTTGTAGGTTGAAGGCATGAATATGAAGCTACAGTAGTGTCCTTTCATAAGGAATTGTTGATTGCAAGTTTGCAAGGTGTAGTTTCAAGTTTTGAGGAAGGAGAAGGGTTTCCAATTTACATGATTAGATTTTTTTGCTTTAGTTGATCATATTTTTCTGTTATTTGTGATTTTATGTGGGCTATGTTGCAGCCCTTGAGCCCCTTGAGGATTGATCAAAACATTGAGCAATATTTTGTAGTTTCCAATGCATTGTTTCATGTGTAAGTGCAGGAGAATGGTTTCAAGGTTGTGTGACCAGATTATTTTGTTTTTGTTGAGGATATTTTGATAGTATTTGTGAGATTAAATGGTCCATGTTGCATCCCTTGATTCCTTTATGGACTGATGTAAACTTTGAACAATGATTTGTAATGAAGTCTATAACTTGGTTGCAAATAGCAAGCCTGGTTTTTATGTTAAATTGCAGCAGTGTGTGATTGAGAGTTTCTTGTTATTTTTATATTTGAAGAAGGGTTTTGTATTGTGAGGGTTTTGATTTAACTCTCATAAATTAGTAGTATTAGAGCAGCAAGATATTGAGTGTGTAACAGACCATTGAAGAGAGGCAATTGCACCAAGACTGTGTTGTGGGTGTTGAAAAAAATGGATTGGAGAGAAGCCCATTGTGGTAGAGGTAGAGGTAGAGGAATAGGAGATAATTTTGTTAGGAATTATGATTTTAGAGTTTTGAGAAGGCAGGTTGAAACTTTGTAAAATTAAATAAGGAGAGGGTTTTCAAGAATGAGAGACCCAAGAAGTGATGAAGAAGATGAAAGCACAAAGAATGCTTGTTTGGATACTGATCAAAGAGAAGAAGTTACAGTAGTTGCAAGGGATCCATTGTTGATAGTGTGAGTGGGTGAAAATATGTGTTAGAAAACGGGCAGCAAATAAAAGAGTGTAAACAAAAAATATAAACACCCTACACCTCAAGATTGGGAAATCGTTTAATTTAACAAAGCAAAATGAAAGATTTCACCTTGTCAAATTGTCCTTTGGTTGGCCCTTCGATCTTTGATGTTGTATGCTCCTTTATTGCGGATGATGAGGATGCAAGATGGTTGAAGCTGGATAACAATGGATGCAAATGCTATGGTGAGTGCAAGAAAATGAGAAATTTGACTAAGTATGGCTCAAATGAAAAATTTGCAATAGTTTGGCTAGCACAATGATCTCCTCCAAAATGAGAGAAAAGAGGGGGTATTTATAGAGAATTTTGAATTCTCTAGGGAAATGGATGGTTGAGATTAAACCAACATGGCCAAGATGTAGGGCTATGGTGAGTTGAGAACTCACAAGCCCTCACATCTTGACATGTGGCATATGAAGTGGCTTGAAAAAAGATGATGTGGACATGACATGGAGGTACTACATAGTACCTTGGGATTTGGACAATATCTCCTCATAAAGGATGTCCTTGTCCCCATGTGGGTGAGAGGACATGTGGGGAATCAAAAATTCCTCAAATATCCACCTGGGAATGAGAGAAAGAATTTAAAATTCTTTGAAATGCATTGGGGGATTAAATGTGAATTAAAAATTCACATGGGGAAAGGGGTGCCTTCTCCAAAAGGAGAAAGTCTTTAATAGGGTTGACTTAGGACATATGACATGGGGATTAGGTTGACCTAATTAAGTGATTAAGGTTGTGCAAGTACCTGATTAGACAAATTAATGTCATATTAGAGCCAAGTGGGAGATTAGGAAGAGTTCACATGTGACTTGATGTGACAAGTCAAAGATCACATGGGGAAGAGAAAAAATATTAATATTCCTTGGAAGGATAAAAAGAATTAAAAATTCGTTGAGAGGTTGATTAGGCTAGTTAATGAAGGATTAGAGGAGGGTTAGGTGGCTAAGAGAGATTAGAGGCCAACTTGCAAAAGTTGGAGGATGTAACACATCCTAATCAAGGATTAGGCATGTGCACATCCCTAATGATGAGATTAGGAGAATAATTAGGATTAAGAAAGGGAGGTGACATGTGAGGAATTAAATAAATGTCATATTTATTTAATTCATTTGATGAAAAGGAGGATTAAAGAGATAAGGTATTTATTTATTAATTAAATACCTTAGGGATTTCACAGAATTAAGGATATTAATTAAATAATAGTGCTATTACTTAATTAATGCAAATAAGGGGATGCTTAGACAAAAGGGGATAAATCTGGATAAATTAAGTGTCCAAATTTAGGTGTCTACATTTTTCCCCTCTTTGAGAAGGTGTTACGAAGTAGCATCATTTCAAAGAATATTAAAACATAGAACCTAGAAGAAGATGGTCAGATTGGGAAAGATTCCCCAGTCATTCAAAGGAGTGACTAGGAAGGGAAAAAATGATGAAAATTAGGGATGAAGGATGCCCCCTTGAGAGGACATGTGAGTTCAAGAGAACACGGGTGTGCTCTCAAAATGGAGGAGATGATGCAAGGGGTATATGAGGAAGATGATGCAAAGTGATGGGTAAGAAAGGATGAAAAGGTGGTAGGAGATTGGGAGGGGAGAGTGATGAAGGATGAATGGATGGGGGGGATTTTGATAGATGAGAGGATGGAGATGAAATGTAATCCAAATGCAATTTTCCATCGTTAGGAGCACTAAGTTTTTCTATAGCAGAAGAAACGATACACCAAGGTATAAAGGACCAAGGAAAATTAGTGTCTAATGCATGAAAGAAACACATCAAACAAGAAGGCTATCCCAACACCCCAAAGTCGCGATGACCTTGGTCAGGCTAGGTATTGGGATAACCACAAGCACACAAGGATGCCCCAACATAACACAACACCTCGAAGATCTTTGTGGGTACTACGTGGGACAACCGAGAAGACAACAACAAAGAAAAGATCAAGATACGCCCCTATGTTGACTAGTCAAAGCACACCATGATATGATGGATCAAGTTGACCATGACAAGTGATGATAGGGAGCTCAAATGATAAACAAAATCCAAAAGAATCAAAAGAGTGCAATCAATTTCAAACATCCTTTACCATAGGATCGAGGAGATGGATGGGATTGATGAGGTCTATTTGGAAGGATGCATCCTGTTGAGACCGATGATGGATACTAAATTGAAAGACCGATATGACGCAGGATATTTAGAATTGATTGGATCTGATGATACAAATGGATTTTGTTTGTTACGAACTAGCTAGATAAGTGCATAGCTTGATGACACGACACAAGATAAGAGACTGACACATCCTAGCAAACTAGGGGCTCGGGGGCCGATCAAAGATTAGCCTTGCCTACGTGAAAGCGCAAAGCCCCCGTAGTTCGATAAAAGGTTGACGACATACCATGATGGAGACTTTGATGGATGAAAAAATGGACAGAGAAGAAAGACCGATGATAGACAATAAAGGAGTAGACGAACAAAGCCTTGGGAGCAGATCAAATGATCGACCTTGCCTACGTGAAAGCACAGGGGCAATGTAGTTCGACTGAAGACCAACGATAAACAATGGATAAAGGATGATGAGATAACCCTAGATAAGGGGATAAAATGATTGGATCGACACGATGGGACATGATAGACCTATTAGATTGGATCAGAGGATGGTGACTACACAAAGCTTAAGGATGGGATAGTTATCCAAATCAACAAAGATGAAGTGGGAGGATGACAAGACAAATAGATGAATGATGAGAAAGGATAGGAGATTGAAAAGATGTGTAAAAGAAGCGGAAGTGATGATGATGAGGTAGATGGCATTGGGTTGCATGGGGAGTAGCCTATAGCTAGAGACCAATGACAAGGGATTATAAGATGGGATGAGGAGAAGGAGATGAGGATTGGGAGATGAATAGGATTGGTTGGATTGATGGATAGGAAGATAAGGATTTGGATGAGGAAAAGGTGACCAGATGGATAGATGAAAAGGGATGCTATGATGGAAGGATAGGAAGATAAGGATAGGGAGATGGATATAAGGATTTTTTGGAGGGATAAAAGATAACGTTGGGGAGATGGATATAATGATTGTTTGGAGGGATAAAAGATAAGGATAGGGAGATGGATATAATGATAAGGAGATGAGGATAGGGAAATGGAAGGGATTGCTTTGATAGAATGAATGATGTCTTCTAAGGACTATATCTCAAAGGAAGATAGATGCCCCCACTCTAGATATGTCATGTGCACGGAGGCACGAAGGATGCAATAGAGAAGGATAGGCAAATAAAGGAGTGAGATGGATGAAGATAGGATACATGGATAAGGAAGGGAGATTGAAGGTAGCATGACAGGTGGATAAGGAAGGTAGACGAGTGCAAATGAGGATTAGGATGGTGTGTGAATGAGGGGAATGTATGCTAAGAGGTGTCCAAAGCATGTTTATATGTTTGCCCCTATCATTGTCAAGATCACAAGGAGGATGGAAGGATTGGGATAAATGAGATATGCCAAAATGGATGTGTAAGATAGGTAGGATGGAGGGAATGAATTAAAATGACGTATAGGAGGAAGACGGGTGCATAGCTGGAAGCATAGCAAGAAGCATAGCAGATAGAGGGAATGCATATCAGGAAGTGACCCCCAAGTGCAGATGGGGATTTACGCATGACGCTTGTTTGCCAGGTTTTCATCATGGTACTTTATCCAAGGTGCTTGTTTGCCAAGTTTTCACCATTGGAAAGATTATTTCTCTTTACTATTTTTTTTATTATTTTTATTTTATTTTTCTAATTTGTTGGATTTTTTTTTTGGATTTTTTGACTTTTTTAGGATTTTTTGACTTTTTGGATAGCATGTGGAAGGAGATGGACACATATAGGGAGGTGAATAAGTGGATTTAGAAGACATGCAACAAGGAGATGGATAAAGGACTCAAGCATCAAATTCCATACAAGGTGTTGAGAGCCCATATTCGAAGTGACTGTTAAACATTGGTACAATTTTATTAGGATAAATGGGTTATGCAAGAGGATGAATTAGAGGGATTTGATGGGGGAGATATGTGGGGTAATGGGTGGGATGTTGGAAAGTGTATGGATGGAATGATGGGGTGGATATGTGATGGGGAGATGTGTTCAGGACCAACATTGGCACATGTGGTGGTGGATGTGAAAAGATAAGAGGATTAATGGATGGAGAATGTGGGGATAATGGAGGAGATGAAGGACCCAAAAAAAACTTAGGAGATGAAAGGGGTGTATTATTAGCTTTTGGATTAGCAACTTTGGATGTTCTTATAGATTTTTCATTTGATGTCATTGCATCTTTTTTCTTTGGTGGACCTTTGCGGGCTACAGATTTGATTTTGATTTTGGAGTTTATTTTTCTTTTCTTCAACATGCCATTTAGAGGGGACATGAGGAGCTTTAGGTTCATGTGGATCTTTAGATTTAAGCATTTTTTCTTTGGCATCCAAAGTGCTTTTACTAGCAATGGGATGGGTGTGAGGAGATGGATGATGTGGAGCGATGGAGGTAGGATTATAAGGATTATGTGTAGATGGAGAATATGCAGGTATGTTCCTTTGTTGATCCTGATTAGGGGACATGCGAGAGGGATGTTTATGATGGATGACATGGATAGGTGTTGGATGGATGAAAGGATGAGATGGAGGAGATGATTTTAGGGTATAGGGGCCCAAAATAGATGTAGGACCTGGAGGAAACATGGACATAGTAGATGGAGGATGGGAGATGGTAGAGGGAGGAACATAAGGATCCGAAATGGATGGAGCGGATGAAGGGGGAATGTGGATGGTTGTTTTGAGGCAATACGATAGAGGAGGATGGATGGTAGTATATGATCTGGTGGAGCGATGGGAAGAGCTGAAATTTCTTTTGGAAGACGCTCGTTGAGGACATCTAGAGGTTGTACCAACATCTTTAGATTGTGAGTCTTGGGAAATAGGTCCAAGACCTTGCGTGCAGATTTGTTCTTTAACTTGGATGGGCTCTAAATACCTTGCTCATGAAGGCCTAGACCTTTTCCTTGATAGTTCATTTTCTTGAGCATGCGATCCATGGTAGGATTTGTGTTATTTTGAAAATATGATGCGAGTCCATTATTAGGTGGAGGATGATGGGTGGTATATACACTATGTTTTTCTTCTGCGAGGAGGCCACCATGGAAGAATGTGAGAGTACCAAGGGGATATGCAAGCGGTGTGGGGATAGCAGTTTTAAGCGATGATGGGGTATCATGAGAGGGAGTAGGGGATATGATAGGATCTGTATTTGTGGCAACGAGAGAGGGATTAGGGGATATGATAAGATCTAGATTTGTGGTAGCGGGCTCATGCGATGGAGATGGAGATGGAGCAATGGAATCTTGAATGACAAGGGGATCATGGAATGGAATGGATGGGGGAATGTGATCTTGAGGTGGACTAGATGGGATGGTAGGATCTTGATCTAGAGAAGGGGATATGTTGGCATGCTTTGGATCAGGCTCTTGGCATGACTCATCATGTGTGAGAGGCATGATAATGGAGTCTTAGTGGGACTCTTCAAGTGGGGAAGATGGAGGGAAGGAGGATTCAAAACATTCATGGGAATGGATTTTAGTGACACTAGGAGTGGAAGAAGTGAATTGGATTTGGGTGTCGTCGATGGGTTCGACGACTCTCGAAGTAGGAAGTGGGTGTTCAATGGATTTGGTAGATGTGATGGTAGGAGATGGGGACTCAGTGGATTCAGAGGATGTGATGGTTTCGATGGTTTGAGTGGTGCTAGGGGTGGTATCATCAATGATAGGTGTTGGATGGAGAAGGGTATCGTCACTAATGACCGTGGATGATGGGTTGGGATGGCATGATTCCACAACTTCAAGGTGTGGAGTGGGAGATGTCTTCTTTTTTATAAGTCCTTGGAGAACTTCTGGAGTGAGAAACTTGAATACTCTAGGCTGAGATGGCGTGGTAGGAGTGGATGAAGGATTATGGATTGGTGGGGGATTAGGACTAGGGAATGGTGGACTAGGATTAGATGGGGGAATGGGATTGGATGCAAGATTGGGAATAGATGGGGATTAAGATTAGATGAAGGGTTAAGATAGGGGTATTGGAATGGTGAATTAGGACACGAGGATGCGGGTGGTGGATTGTAGTAAGGGTATTGGGATGGTGGATTAGGATAGGAATATTGAGGTGACAGATTGAGATAGGGAAATGTGGATGTTAGATTAGGATAGGAAGGTGTGAATGTAGAATTAGGGTGAGCATATTGGTATGGAAGATCAGGGAAATGGGTATATGCGGATGAAGGATTGAGATAGGAGGATGTGGACGAGGGATTAGGATAGGGGTATTGTGATGGCAGACTAGGATAAGAGGATGCAGGTGTTGGATAAGAGGATGATGTAGATGAAGGATATGATGGATATGATGGATATCCCTTGTCAAAGGTAGCATAAGGAGCATGATTAGGCATGGATGAAGACATAACGGGATAACTCGAAGGGGTGATTGGATTTTGGAAAGCGGGTGGAGAAAGCTTACTAGCAATGATACTGTCAAGGGGATCTATGTCATATTATTCTTGATCAATAAGACTTTCGTTATCGTTGTTAACGTAATTAGGGTTTCCCTTGAATACTATTGATGGAGGATAAGGATTTATGATGATGAAAGGATAAGGAGGATGGATCAAAGATTTGGTATGGGAATGGACTAAAGCTCAAATCAGGATTTAGGTTAAGCTCATATTGAGATTGGATTAAAGCTCAGATTAGGATGATTGGATGATGCGATGGGATTGATTCTGACGATCGAATTTGATTATCAAAGGATGATTACGACACTGAATCTACTTTGAGATGGAAGTAGATTGATTGGGTCGAAGGTCATTGGATAGGGATGCAATTTGCTTGGATTGGATAAGATCGATCGATGATTGATAAGATCAACTAATGGATCAGATAGGATGGTGGAAGGGATTCTAAACCTTGTTCAGAGATTATCCTAGGTGACTTAGGATGCTGATTGATCGGATTAAAGGATAAAAGGACGATTGCGGCACCGAATCCACTTTGAGATTGATAATGGATTGATTGGGCCAACGATAATGATTAACTTAGGACGGATGACAATCCTAAGCGGATGTTGATGATGACGATCAAATCAGACACTTAGGTCAATTTGGATAATAACCCAAGACGAAGTTCAGGGGATTTGGATGAGGAAAACAATGATTTGATTGGAGAAATGGATGATAGAAATGGACAAATGATTGCTTAGAACAAGAGAAGGAGGTTCGGAATAGATGAAAGATTACTCAGAACGAGTAAACAGATGATCAAGAGGGATGAACAACTACTCAAAATGAGTAAACGACCACTCACAATGGATGAATGATTCTCAGAACGAGAGGATGAAGGTTTGGAATAGATGAAAGATTACTCAAAATGAGTAAATGATTGATGGGGATTGTTGAATGAGAGTTTGAAATGATAGAAGGAGGTTTTAAATGGATGAATGTTTACTCAGAACAAGTAAATAGATGATCGGAATGACTGAACGAAAGTTTGAAATGATAGAAGGAGGTGTGAAATGGATGAATGTTTACTTGGAACGAGTAAACAGATGATCGGAATGAAGGAACGAATGTTCAGAATGGATGGATGAAAGGTTAAAACGAGTAAATGATTTATCAGAATGAATGAACGAATGCTCGAATTAGGAGGTTGACTTGTGGAAGGGATGAAAGGATGAATAGGACAAAATTGAAGAAGATGGAGGGAGGGATGGACTAAAGCTCAGATTAGGATTTTGGTTAAGCTCATATTGGAATTAGATTAAAGCTCAGATTAGGATTGGATTGAAGCCTAGATTAGAATGATTGGAGGATGTGATGGGATTTATTCTACACCAAGTTTCGGGGTTTAAAGGACATAAGGTGTTGACAATCATATTTTTCCAGATTTGGCAATTTTTAAAAATTGTCAAATTTTGCCATTTTAGGAAACTTCACAGACATACTTTTGAGAGTCCAATTTTTTCCCAAAAAATACCCAAAACTAAGATAGGATGAATTTCCAACTAACATCCCAAATATGAGACATGCATTTAGAGTTATTAACGAAAACGATTTTTTAAAAATTGAAAAAAAAACACTAAATTGCAACTTTGAGGGTCAAGATGAAAGTTTGAAGCCTCGAAAATGTGGCAAAATGGGGTCCAACTAAAGTCAGTTGGGAATCCACATGCCACCTCATAATGCAACCACTCGTAAAATTTTAGCTCAAACGGACACCCAAGTCAAAAGTTATGGCCTCTAGAAGTTTCGGCATAAAAATTAAAACTCTCAAAACAAAGTCTAGGTGATTGGGATGGATCAATGTTTACTCAAAACGAGTAAACAGTGACTCAGAATGGATGAAAGACTCTTAGAATGAGGAAACAAGTGTTTGAAATGGGCGAATGATTACTCAGAACATGAAAACGACAATCTCGAATGAAGGAATGACTCCCGGAATGGTTCGACAAAGGACCAGAAAAGCTATCTGAAGGTCAGGTCTGCCTGTCCAGAGGGTAGGTCCGCCTGTCCGTAGGTTAGGTCTGCCTATCCAGAGGCCAGGTCCACCTGTTCGGAGGCTAGGTCCGCCTATCTGGAGGTCAGGTCCGCTTGTGGAGGGTGGGTCTACTTATGGAGGGCGAGTCCGCCTGTCAGACAAAATTTGGTCAAAATTGGCTAAAATAGGCTGAAAAGGGTTGGTTCAGAGGTCAGGTCTGCCCCTGGAGGGAAAGTCCGCTTGTCGAACAAAAGTTGGTCAAAATTGGCTAAAACAAGCTAAAAAGGGTTGGTTCAAAGGTCAAGTCCGCCTCTAGATGGGTTAGGTCCGCCCCTGGAGGGCAGGTCCACTTGTCAGGAAAAAGTTGGTCAAAATTGGCTAAAACAGGCTGAAAAGGGTTGGTTCAAAGGTCAAGTCCGCCTTTGGATGGGTCAGGTCTGCCCCTGGAGGGCAAGTCCGCCTGTCGGACAAAATTTTGTCAAAATTGGCTAAAACAAACTTAAAAGGGTTGGTTCAAAGGTCAAGTCCACCCCTGGATGGGTCAGGTCTGCCCCTGGAGGGCAGGTCCGCCCCTGGACAGGTTTAAACTTGAGTTTTGAAGAGATGACTAAGGAAAAGGACCTAAAACACAACAAGCATCAATCAAAAGAATACAACTAAGTCAACTAAACAGAAAATTATTAGTTTCACACAAAGAAGACAATTTAGACAACACAATCCTAAGACTAGGAGAAGGGGTATGGCTAACAAAGTCCTTTATTCTAGGATGAACATGGTTGCTAAGGAGTCCTCGATATACACCCAATACGTGAGGCCCAAACCGTGAACACCAACCCGTTACAAGTGTGAGTCGGGAACCTTAGCGAGATACTAAAGGCTCAGACCAACTCTTCACGTCATCCCGACGCTCCGCCAATTACAACATGGTTGGATTGAGGTACATCTTTCGCTCTCCCCCCTTTATATACCCTGCCAGTAAGTGTGGTTGGGATCATCCCTTGGGGTGATGAAATCCCCAAGCAGGTCCCCTAATAAAAGAAAAAAGGGAGACACAAATACTTGGTAATCTACGATTTCTCGTTACCTAGGATCGCCAAATGGCGCAAGGGGATTGGATATGTCAAATAGCTTACCAACAAGCACGAAAAACTAGATTAATTGACACCCCTAGTTAAACTATTTGCCTAAGTTATGAAAAATGACAAGTAGCATTTGATAAATAACTAACCCTGCAAGGAAAATTGTTAGTGAATCTTGTCCTTGTTCCTCGCCAAATGTCGATCAGATGCTTGCACAGACTTAAACAAGACATGTTAGGGAGTTAGAAACACTTAAAACAGCCGAAAAAGTGCCAAAAACTAAAATTTCACCTTCTAAAAAAAGTTGTCCAGGTCAGGTTCGCCTGTCTTCAGGGTAGGTCTGCCTGTTTGTCAGGTCAGGTCTGCCTGTCTAGAGGTCAGGTCCACCCCTCTATGAAAAATCTACAAAAAATCAATTTCTGGAGTCTGTGGAGGGCAGGTCCACCCCTGGGCAAGGTCCGGTCCGCCCCTCTGCAACCTACACCAACAAAAAGTGAAAAAAATAGCAAACATGAAAGCTACAAACCTGTTTGTGGGTCCCATCGGACGTGCCAGAAATGTGAGCGGGTGAAAATATGTGTTAGAAAATGAGTAGCAAACAAAAGAGTGTAAATAACAAATATAAACACCCTACACCTCAAGATTGAGCAATCGTTTAATTTAACAAAGCAAAATGAAAGATTTCACCTTGTCAAACTGTCATTTGGTTGGCCCTTCGATTTTTGATGTTCTATGCTCCTTTGATGGTGGATGATGACGATGTGAGATGGTTGAAGTTGGATAACAATGGATGCAAATGCTATGGTGAGTGCAAGAAAAATTTGACTAAGTATGGCTCAAATGAAAAATTTGCAAGAGTTTGGCTAGCACATTATCTCCTCTAAAATGAGAGAAAAGAGGGGGTATTTATAGATAATTTTGAATTCTCTATGGAAATGGACGGTTGAGATTAAACCAACATGGCCAAGATGTAGGGCTATGGTGAGTTGAGAACTCACAAGCCCTCACATCTTGACATGTGGCATGTGAAGTGGCTTGAAAAAGATGATGTGGACATGACATGGAGGTACTACATAGTACCTTGAGATTTGGACAAGATCTCCTCATAAAGGATGTCCTTGTCCCCATGTGGGTGAGAGGACATGTGAGGAATCAAAAATTCCTCAAATATCCACCTGGGAATGAGAGAAAGAATTTAAAATTCTTTGAAATGCATTGGGGGATTAAATGTGAATTAAAAATTCACATGGGGAAAGGGGTGCCTTCTCCAAAAGGAGAAAGTCTTTAACAGGGTTGACTTAGGACACATGACATGGAGATTAGGTTGACATAATTAAGTGATTAAGGTTGTGCAAGTACCTGATTAGACAAATTAATGTCATATTAGAGCCAAGTGGGAGATTAGGAAGAGTTCACATGTGACTTGATGTGACAAGTCAAAGATCACATAGGGAAGAGAAAAAAAAATTAATATTCTTTGGAAGGATAAAAAGAATTAAAAATTCATTGAGAGGTTGATTAGGCTAGTTAATGAAGGATTATAGGAGCGTTAGGTGGCTAAGAGAGATTAGAGGCCAACTTGCAAAAGTTGGAGGATGTGACACATCCTAATCAAGGATTAGGCATGTGCACATCCCTAATGATGAGATTAGGAGAATAATTAGGATTAAGAAAGGGATGTGACATGTGAGGAATTAAATAAATGTCATATTTATTTAATTCATTTGATGAAAAGGAGGATTAAAGAGAAGGTATTTATTTATTAATTAAATACCTTAGGGATTTGGCAGAATTAAGGATATTAATTAAATAATTGTGATATTACTTAATTAATGCAAATAAGGGGATGCTTAGACGAAAGGGGATAAATTTGGATAAATTAAGTGTCCAAATTTAGGTGTCTACAGATAGTTTTAACAAAAATGGTAAAAAAGTCAAGTATTGATGTTCCTACTTTTAATGAGAGTTTTAATCTAGAAGAACTGATAGACTGGATAAATGATATGGAAGATTATTTTGAGTTTGAGAAAGTTGGAGACCCAAATTGAGTAAGGTTTCCCAAGACAAAATTGAAGGGACATGCTTCAATATGGTGGAGAGAAATTCAGTTGAAAAGAGGAAGAAAAGGAAAAGAGAATATTACAAGATGGGATAAAATGGTAGAGAAAATGAAGAGGTGATTCATTCTAGTAGAATATGAGTTGGAATTGCTTAAAAATATGTAAAGCTTGAAGCAAGGAAACAAAACTGTTAAAGAGTATACAAAATAATTCCATAAAATCCTCATAAGAACTAGACATTCAGAAGTAACCAAGGAGAAGATTACAAGGTGCACGAATAGGCTACGATCAAGCATTCAAGAAGAAATGACATTGGTTAGAGTTGTGACAATGGAGGATGCCTATCAAATGGCATTAAAGATAGAGGAAAGGTTGAACAAGACATTTGAGAATAAAAAAAAGGGAAAGGATAAAGCTTATGTGCATAAAAAAGAGGATGAACAATAGATTAGAGACATTAAGGGCAGCAAGGATGAAAGATGTGAAAACTCAAGCAAGCCCCATGATCAAAATTTTAGAGGAAGAGAAAGATCAGGTAGGGGATTTGAAAGAGAAATTTTTAAAATAACATGTTTCAAGTGTGGAGAAGAGGGGAACAAATCATATGAGTGCCATCATGAAGAGGAAAGACCAAAAAGAAGAACTGTAAATCAGAATAGAGTAGCAAACATAAATGGAGAAGATGCACATTCAACACATTCTGCAAAAGCGGAAGATGGTGAAGCCTTGATGATGAGGAGAGTTTTGATGAATGAAAATAGTGAACCCATTCAGAAGAGGAGATTGTTTCATACAAGATACAAATGCAAAGGAAAAGTTTGTAAAGTCATTATTGATGGTGGTAGTACTGATAATATTGTTTTTACAAAGATGGTTGAGAAGTTGTAGTTGGAGAGGAAGAGGCACCCACATCCGCATAGGATCTTATGGTTGTAGGATGATCACAAAGTGTTGGTAAATGAACAATATGTGGTAAGATTTAAGATTGGAAGTTATTATGATTAAGTATTGTGTGATGTTATGAACATGGATGTTTGTCACTTGTTGTTGGGTAGACCATGGTAGTTTGATAGGAAAGTAGTGCATGATGGATGTGTGAACACTTATAGTTTGATGAAGGATGGAGTTCATCATAAGTTGAAGCCATTCGATGAGAGAGGAGGCAAGGTATGCAGAAAGGTTGGGATTTTTTTGGTTAATGATTTGAAATAGTTAGAGAAAAGGGATGAAAGTGAGGAGGATGATTTGCTAATGCGATTGGAAGCAATTGAAAGAGAGTGGAATGAGAAAATTTTAGCTAATGCAAAGGTTGCAGCCAAAGGTAATGAGGTAATTTCTGATTTTTATACTTCTTTTGATGAGAAGAAAGATGTAGTTGCAGTAGTAGATGTGTTGGAGATAGGTGAAAGTGATGAGCAAGATGTGAATGTGAAGTTGGGGATTGTTGATGATTCCTTGTTTGAGAATGATGAAGGTGAAGATTCCCTTATGGTGCAAGGGCACCATATCACCTAGTTACAAATTCATGTGTTTAGTAGTTCAATGCTTTATTATATTAAAATGAGTCAATACATTTCATTTGTAAGCCTAAAAAGGCAATAATATAATATTATATGTAATAGAGTCATGAAGGTAGAGTCATAAAGTTTCAAGTTTATGAGTTGCATTAAGCAACATATTTATAATTGCACTGGTTATATGCTTTCAAAAGGTGGTCGTTTGGTAGTTGTGGGAATTAGTGGGATTGAGAAGTTTGAAAAATGTTATAAAAGCCTTGGGGAATCCCGAGAACAGGTTGTTGAAGCGAAAAGGAAGCAATAAAGATTGAAGTTTTCCTTGTTTCCATGTAGTTTCACTATTTTTTTTCAAATTTCCTTGCTGTTTGTAGGTCGTACAGGCTCCACATGTATTGTTTCCTCATCTTAACCTATATACATATGTTCTAACCTACTTTTTGTATCTTTACAAGGGTTCATTTAAACCTTTAAGGCCTAAAAATCAACAAAAACTCCATACAGGGTTTGAGCAGGCATAAGGGTTTTGAAGACATTGTAATGCCCTAAACATCATCCCACCTACTATAATTGATTGTAACTCAGTTGAATTGTGTATTTGGATGTAGGGAATGAAATTCTAGGAGTAGGAGTCGTGTAATAATGTCTTCTTGGCTTGAACAATGAGAGAAAGGGCTGAAATTGTGTGTTTTCCCATGGAATTTGGTGGGTCAAACCTATGAATTTACAAACCCACATTTTTATTGGCCAAGTAAATGTTCCTGAGCATAAGAGGACCTAATTACAGATTTTTTAGCAGTTGGTTTGTTTTGGAATGGCTGGGAATGTGGAGAAACAATAAGGGTGCTCCAAAACCTTAGTTACTTAGGCTAAAAGGAGGGTTTTAGCTTTGTGGATTTGTTTGAGAATTTGGGGTCTTGAGACCTAAAAAATATTTGGTTTGGAAACCCAATACAAGAATTTTTTGAGGTTAGAAGGTCTGGTGAGAAGTTTAAAAGTAGGTCTCTTTGAAAAAGTGGCCTAATTAGAGGCCTAAAACTGTGAAAATATCAATTTTGAAGCTTTTGGTCCAAAAGAGTTATACTTGGTCCTCTAGTATGTTAAATAAATTTGAAATGGGTACTTGAATCCATGTTTTATTTCTTAGGTGATTTGGAAAAATTTTCTTAAAAATCTGAAAAACAGGTTTCCCAATACTACAAGGAAGGCTAGTGACCACATGTGAGTTTTGGGAATTTTGTTGAATATGACTTAAAGAATGAATAAAAATGGATAAATTGTCATCAAATTCATGTTTCAGGTATTTTTCAGGGCCTAGGGGATGATTTGTGGTTGTTTTTCAAAATCGAAGGGTTGAGACCCTTGAGGGTGAGTTGATGCCTAGCAGGTTGAAGGCATTGAAAGAAGATTTCTTTGTTTAAGATTGTTTTTTTCCTTTATTGAGATTGATATTCACCTTGTCTCTACATCACCTTATAGAAGAACTTGATTACTTGTTGCCGAAGGTGGATGATGAGTCACAAGATTATCATTCTAACATTGTTTTGGGTGTAGAAAATCAGTTTGCAGCAGTATAGTGTCTTTCTAAAGACACCAATAGAGTGGCAAGTTGCACTGAAGATAAGGAAAAAGGAGGATTAGAAGAAGGAATAGCAGCAAGAAAGGTAATACATGACACATGTTGTGTTGAAGAAGAAGGTATGAATACCATTCATTTGATTCATTTTGATAAAGCACATTGGTGGGAGGTAGAGTTTGATAATTTTTGTTTAATGGGGATGAGAAAAAGAGGAAAGGTGAAATGGGATACTAATGTGAAGGTGCAGGTTGAGATGAACAGAAAATTTACAGTGAACAAGGAGAAAAGGTGTATCCAAGATAAACACAAAGTATACAAATGTTTATGAGTTTCACTCATGAAACATTTCTTTTCTACTATGGGTGTCTGATGCAGGAGCATCCATGGTCAAGTGGTAATTTTGTTCAATTCAATTTTGTTTAATTTTTGAGTGGAAATATTGGCGCGATGGTAATTCACATTTTTGGCTTGTGAATTTCATTTCCTTGAGCATTTGAGTTTCAATGCATTTGGTGAGTTTGAATTTGCATTTGAGTTCAAAATAAATGCACTTGGATAAGGGAAAATGGAGAAAAAGGTGTTTTAAATGCTAAATTATTGAAAAAGTTGTGGAGGCATTGGGATTTGCATAACAATCAGTTTCTTTCATAATTCCAAGATCCCTAAAAAATAGGAAAGTGGAGGTGGGCGCCCAAGATGGTAAGGTTGAAGTTTTCCTTTAAAACTGAAAGCGGGAAAAGCAATAAAGAGTCCACTTTCATAGTGGGTCTTGTCTTAATGTTTTTTTGGCTTATTTTAGCATGATATTTATGATTTATTGTTGCATTTTTGAATTTCATAAGTTGGGCATACCAAGGTTGAAATGAACACGAAATGCCAAGTTATGAGGAAAATGGAAATTTCATTTCATTTCATTGTTGAAGGTATACAAAAGGTAAAAAAATTCATTATTGTTTAGGTTTTCCAAAGGGATTTTTGGAGGAGAAACTCACAAAGGGCATGGATTTTATCCAAGAAGGGTTTTTGAGTTTTTTTTTGCAGGTTGAAGGCATGAATTGAAGCTACAACAGTTTCCTTTCATAGGGACTTGTTGATTATAGGTTTGCAAGGTGCAGTTTCAAGTTATGAGGAAGGAGAAGGGTTTCCAGGTTGCATGCTCAGATTTGTTTGTTGTAGTTGATGATATTTTGTTGTTATTTATGATTTTATGTGGGCTATGTTGCAGCCCTTGATTCCCTTGAGGACTGATGAAAACATTGAGCAATATTTTGTAGTTTCCAATGCATTGTTTCATATGTAAGTGTAGGAGAAGTGTTTTAAGGTTGTGTGACCAGTTTAGTTTGTTTTTGTTGAGGATATTTTGCTATTATTTTTGAGATTAAATGGGCCATGTTGTATCCCTTGAATCCTTTATGGACTGATGTAAACTTTGAATAATGATTTGTAATGAAGTTTGTAACTTGGTTGCAAATAGCAAGCCTGGTTTTTATGTTAAATTGCAGCAGTGTGTGATTGAGAGTTTCTTGTTATTTTTATATTTGAAGAAGGGTTTTATATTGTGAGGGTTGTGATTTAACTCTCATATATTATAGGTGCTAATGAACCTCACCCCAAAAGGGTGGAGGTCTTCATCACCCCTTTTGTGGAGCCTCCTCTTTTGATCTCCCTCCTAAGCATCCCTCACTTTTCTTAGCTCGTAGACATGCCGAACACCACGATGGTGTCTATTGTGGCTTTGTCTTCTTCCTCCCCTCCTCTGCTTCTTCTATGGGTATTTTGTATCCTCCATTGGAGCGTAAGTTGTAGGATGACCTAGCTTCAAGTGGAGGTTGAAAGAAGGGGTCACCTTCTTCGGAAGCAAGTTTTGTTTTGGCCTATATCATCCTTGTGATGAAGGAGGCCCCTATATCGCTTGAGTTTGTCACTGCCCCTCTCAATGAGGTTGGCAGTGGATCTCAAATGCATCCTTCTTCCCCCACCTGATTAACACTTGGCACTTCAGTGAAGTACATGTTTAACTCAATGGATGATATCTCGGCTCCGTCCTTGATCTTTGTAAGATCGATAACCTTTACCTCACAAGAGCACAATGAAGAAGACCTTGAGGGGTCTTCTTCCTTGTTTGTTGTTGTAGGGGAGTTAAAGGGTATTTCCCTCACTACCCCACCCTTGCAAGACCATCCTCCCTTCCCTTGTAATGATCTAGATTGGGAGCAAGATGACCCACTAGTCGATAAGGAGTAGGGTGGTACCTCTTTTTTATCTATAGGTTAGTTTGTGTGTGTGTTTGTGTTCCCCTCTGCTTATCTTTATGTGTTTTTAATCCTACTTAGAATAACCTTACTACCCTTGTAGGTGCTTGGATACAGGCCTCAAAAATCTATCGAAAACTTCTTCTATGTGTATCATCATTCATCTATATGTTGTAAATTTGTTTTTTGATAATTGGGGATGATGTAAAGTGTTGTGGTCATTTGACCCAATTTTTATTTTTATTTTTTCTTCATGTGTTATTTTTCATGATTAAAGTACTTTGGAGATTGATGACCATTCATCATACAACGTATTATATCTATTTGTATTTATGAACAAATATGACCCCAAACTCTTAGATCCCCTATCCTTCTTGATTTCTTCATCTCTATTTGCTTCATGATGTTGTGGTTCTTTTGTGTTATCCCTCTTGTGTGTGTTACAACATACCATGACATACATATCATCATGTGTTGTGTGCCACATCTCTGCCTCTCCTTTTTCTCCTTAGGGTGCCATGTGCTCCTCTGTGTAGTACACACCATCCTAAGGGGAGGCTACCATGATGTTCTAATTTCGGTGAATTCTTTTGAAAAGGATTTCCTTGGTGTTAAAATTTTCTTTACAATAAATTCCTTGTCGAAAGAATCCCTTATTGAAACCCATCGTTTTCCAAAATTTTGAATTCTCTCAAGATGCTTAGATGAAATTTTCTTTCGAAAAGAGTCTTGTATGTGAAAGAATCTGAAAACTTTGCTTTGAAAAAGTAATTTTTCTAAAATGAAAGAGTCTAAAAATTTTCCTATGAAAAGGAGCATTCTTTCCAATGGGTTCCTTGACGAAAGGATCTTTCTAAAGGATTTCTTGATGATAGAATCATTTGTAGAAAATGTGAGGTTTTTCAATTAAAGAATTCATTTGAATGGACCCCTTGGTGTCTTGAAGGGTTTCTAAAGGGACCCCTTGGAAAAATTCTCCTTCAATTGCATTCTCGGGTGTTTTGTGAAAAATTGTATACCTTGTATCTGATATTCGATGTTGCTATGTCTGAAATCGTATATCCTCGTGTCTAGCTTAGGGACAACCTGAATAGACCTACCTTTTTTGTGACTATCCTGCAATAGAGTTTGTAGCAGCCACAACCTTACCTGACTAGTG
Organism: Sequoia sempervirens; assembly: GCA_007258455.2. NCBI lineage: Eukaryota > Viridiplantae > Streptophyta > Pinopsida > Cupressales > Cupressaceae > Sequoia > Sequoia sempervirens. The sequence goes on along the minus strand of VDFB02271358.1, from coordinate 321,543,763 downwards.
CATCTAATCAAGTTGTGTTTGATTGTGTTGTCTTGTGTTTCTTATGATTTTTTGCCTAACATGTTTTATCTGCAACTTAACATGTTTTTGGTGAGATCGCAGCTTGCTTTGTAGGACCAAGAACCTATTGAGCCCTCTCTTTTTTCCATAACTTTATAGGACCGAGAACATGTGGAGCCATCTCTCTCTCATGTCTAGGTGTGTTGGATTGAATATATGCTTCCTCAATGCTATTGGTATATTCTCTTCAACCTATTTCTACTTTAACTCGCATTCATATTGACACATATGCTCGCTAAAGTGGGGGAAAAATGTAATGGCACAAATTTGCACCCTTGGAAAACCCCCTATTTATTTTCCTTTACTTTAGAATCTATAAGCTCATTGATGTAAACCTCACCACCGTCAATATTCTCCATCCATATGGCCTTATCCTTTTACGTTGATGGAGGAATCTCTATTGGGGATGCATGCATGCCGCATGGACGTCTACATGTTGTGCTAGTGTATTGATAGGATTCTTGCATCTAGAATCTATAGAACCATTACATCTTTGGTTGCTTGCAAAGGTAACTAGTTTTGTGCTTCCTTGTATGGAAAAAATTGACCTTTCTGCCTCCACTTCTTGCATCCAAACTTTAGTTCTTGGTATTCTTCATTCTCTATTCACTCTCTCTTCATTCTTTCATGCTCTACACACTTTCTTCTTGCTTCTACACCATTTCTCTTGTTGCCACAAGCTCTTCTCTTGGCTTGAACAACTCATTCTTGTTGCAAAACCATTGCCATTCTTGGATTGTTAAGCTTCATCTTCTCTATGTGGTGGTGTCACTCTCTTCCTTCTGCTATTGGCCTTGAGTGCTTGTAGTTGGGAAGGTAATATTGTATTTTATTGTTTGATTGCATCATTTTACTTTTAGAGTAGCATTCCATTAATTTGTGCTCTCTATTTGGTTGTATCATTTCCTTTCTATTCTTTATCGCTTTCTCCATTTTGTGGCTTTTTGTTTGTCTGTAGAGGTGGGAACACCAAAATGGGGGTCCGAATGAGGTAGAACTCAAACACAACCCCAACAAATTTTCATTCTTCTGTGTGTAGGTGCAGGCTCGTTACTTGGAATTGGCTAGAAGATTGGATTGTGTGTGAAAGGTGCATTTTCTAACTCTTCTCTATCATTTTCACATTAGAATAGCTTAAATTATTCTTCTTGTTGTACACTTTTATTTCTATACTTTCTTCATAAAACTATGAAAACCCTATTAGTCAGTTCATTAGTGTAAGGAAGCTTAGGTAACAGAACAACTCCCTGCACTAATCTTGAGAGGAGAATAATGCAAAATTTTATGTAGATCTTTAACAGTTACAAAAACTTGAACATAAATAAACACAAATATCATGCATACCACAACACAATGATTTACATGGGGAAAACCCTTTCGGGAGAAAAATCCCACACTCCAAAATCCACCCAATATATTATTTAGAAATCACAAATATTACAATATTCTTACAAAGCAAGCTTCTCATAGGAGTATCATCAACAAGAGATCCAGAGGCAACACAATTGCTATGAATGATCCAGATTTACAATAATAAAATGTACATAAAATTTGGCTTTCAAGGGCACTACCCTCAAGCCCTCAAGCCCCCGTTGGGACACACTACCCCTTGGACCCCCTGCTAAGGGGATGATCCTGTCGGACCCCTCACGTAGGGGTGGAGGGGATCCACCACGCACCCCCCGTCATCGTCATATGAACAATACCTTATGTATCAACAATAACTTATGTAATTGCAAGGTTGAGACACATATTCCAAAAAAATCTCCCACTTGTCGAACACCTTGCAAGGACAACAGTAGGGTGCCATCATCATCTCTTAATTGCAAGGGGTGAAAGGCTCATAGTCTCAACACCATCTAAACTTCTCTATGCTCATAGGTTTAGTTAAAGAATCAACAAAATTCATCAAAGTTTATATCTTAACCAGATTTACCCTACCATCTTCGACCATATCTCTAACAAAATAATACTATACATCAATGTGCTTGGTCCTAGCATGAAATTTTGGGTTTTTGGTTAGACATATCACACTTAGACTATCACAATAAATTATACTGAACCTTTTTTTATTCCAATATCTTAACACAATCTCTTAAGCCAAATGGCTTCTTTACAAGAATTAGTAGTTTCCATATACTCTGCTTCAGTAGTGGACAAAGCAACCACAACCTATCGCTTACTCATCCAACTAATTGCACCACCAAATAAAGTAAAAATATAAGCGCTGATGGATCATCTGTTATCAACATCACTTGCCCAGTTTGAATCCACATAACCATGAATATCCAGGGAAATCTCATCTTCAGTCATATTACTATGATAACACAAGGAATAATATAAGGTGCCACGTAAACATATGAAGACTATTTAAACTGCATCCCAATGAACTCTATCAAGATTAGACATATATCTGGAAATAACTCCCACTACTTAGGCAATGTCTGGTCTTGTACATACCATAACATACATCAAAATTCCAATTGCACTTTGGTAAGACACTTTGCTCATGTCTTCCATCTCAAATGGGGATGTTGGAAAATCTAAAGTAGATAACTTTGTTCCAGCTGAAACATGAACATACAATGGTCTATAATCATGCATATCAAGCCTCTATAAAATTGAAGTGGCATACTTACTTTGGCCAAGCCATAGCTTTTTGTTCACTCTATCTCTTCTAATTTCCATCCCAAGAATGTGTTTAGTTGCACCAAGATATTTCATTTCAAATTTAGCAGCAAGTTGAGATTTCAATTTTGAAATCATACCTTTCCTTTACCAATAAATAACATATCATCAACATATAATGCAATAAATAGGAAACAGTCACCATTAGCTTTATAATAAACACAATGATCTGATTTAGAATGCTCAAATACCAAAATCAACACATATGTATCAAATTTTTGGTACCACATCCTAGGACTTTGTTTTAGGCCATACAAAGATTTCTTCAATTTGCAAACCAATTTACTTTTACCTTCACCATGTAGTGCTTTAGTTGTGTCATATAAATATCCTCCTCGAAGTCACCATGAAGGAAAACAGTTTTCACATCCATTTTCTCAACCTCTAAATCATAACAACAACAATAGAAAGCAAAAATATAATGGATGTCATTTTTGTAACAAGAGAAAATATCTCACCATAATCAACAACCTCAACTTGAGAGTAACCTTTTGCAATCAACCTTGTTTTGTACTTCTCAATACCTCCATTTGAACCAATCTTTTTATTAAAAAACCATTTGCAACCAACAGGTTTTTGTCCTTCAGTAAATGGTACAAGATCCCATGCATCATTCTTTTTCAAAGCTTCCATTTTTTCATCCATGGCAATCTTCTAGAATTCTGCATCATTCATACCTAATGCCTCTTCTATCGATTTGGGTTCATCCATGTTAGTATTCAAAGAAAAAATACATCTCCAATCATTAGGTGAATACCTTTCAAGTGGTTGCTTATGCCTTGTAGACCTACAAAAAAGTTGAGTTGGAGGTTCTTCCTCCTCTTCTAAAGATTCAGAGCTAGATGAGCTCTCCTCAACTTCTTGTCTATCCATGGGCCTCGATTCAACTTTCTCAGGTGTAGAAGGAATTTGAATCACATCTTTTTGTTTACTATTTTTTTGCTACAATCTAATAGAAGAAGGCATAGTTTCTCTAAAAATAACACTTCTACTATGTATTACCTTCTATGCAACATGATCCCAAATCTTGTATCCTTTCACACCATAACTATATCTGATGAAGATACATTTCACAACCTTGTTCTCCAACTTCATTCGCTCCTCCTTTGGCACATGTGCATATACCTCACAACCAAAAACTCTAAGATGTCTTAATGAAGGCTTGTGACCTGACTAGGCCTCTATAGGTGTGTTATCAACAAGAGCTGATGTAGGAGATCTATTAATTAGGTAACAAGCAATGGAAACAACTTCAACCCAAAACCTTTGTTCTAGACTCGCACCACTCAACATACTCCTAGTCTTATCCATCAGTGTAATGTTCATTCTTTTTGCAACTCCATTCTATTGTGGAAAATACATAGTTGTCTTATGTCTATGAATACCACAATATTTATAAAATTTATCAAAATCATTAGAGAAAAATTCACTGCCATTATAAGTCCTCAAACATTTCATTTTCTTTCCAATCTACAACTCAACCATTGCTTTAAATTCTTTAAATTGACTAAACACTTCATATTTACTCTTTATAAAATATGCCCATGTCCTTCCACTATAATCATCAATAAATAAAACGTAATATGTAGATTTACCAATTGAAGTAACATCTACAGGACCAAACACATCATAATGAATAAGATCCAATACACTGCAAGTTTTATGAGAGCTCGAGTAAAAATGAACATGATTTTGTTTTCCATAAATGCAATGCTCACAAAAATAAAACTCAAGATTACAATCAGACATACCTTCAATGAGGTTTTTATTTTTCAAGGTCCTTAGACCCTTCTCTCCAATGTGACCAAGTCTTTGGTGCCACAACATAGTTTTCTCTGCAGGTAACTTTGATTCAAAAGAAAGAGCACCCTTGGGTACCCAAAATCCATGACCATATGTTGAAGGTGAAACCCTCACTTCTTCCACATACTTGCTTTTTATAGAAGTACTATTGCACTCAACAATGCATGCATCAAGCTTATATAATGTGCCATATCTGACACCTCTAGCAATCACCATATCACTTCTAACCATCTTACATACTACATCAAAAAATACTACCTACACACTCGCATCTATTAGTTTTCTCACAATTTTTTTTTTGCTAATCCAGGGATATGCAACACACCATTAATCCTTTTTATTCTACCATTAGGAAACCCGATTCTAACTTTACCATGACCAAAAATATTTAAATAAGAATCATCACCCAAGTACACCTTAACTCCATCAAATTCTTCATATTTGAAAACCCAATCTCTATTAAAGGTCACATAGAAAGATGCACCTAATTCAATTAACCATGCATCATTACCTGCACGAGTTGCCAAAGCTGCAATGAATGCATCACCGTCTTCCTTCTTGGACTTAGAATCAGAATCAAATTTCTTCTTTTTCTTCTTCTTTTCTTCTTTGCAGTCCTTATGTACATGTCCAGGTTTACCACAGTTCCAACAAATAACTTTGGACTTTTAGAAAGCAAATAACCCACCACATCTTTAGTCTTCAATATAACAGAAGTACTTCTAATAGCCATAACTAGAGAATCCCATGAATTAGGCAAAGAACAAAGAAATATCTGACATTTCTCTTCCTCATACATTTTAACACCAACTGATGCCAATTGAACCACCAACATATTGAATGCTTCAAAGTGGTATGTGATTCATCCACCCTCTTCCATTCTCAAAGAATACAATTTCTTCCTCAAGAAAATCTTGTTCACTTAATATTTGGCTTGATACATCTCACCAAGCTTCTTCCATAGTTTATGTGTAGAGGTCTCTTCATGGAAATTGATTAAAATAGAGTCTTCCAAGCACAATCTGATTATACCCTTGGCTTTACGTTGCATAACATCATATTGAGCATCCTAAGTAGGATTTGCGGACTTGAAACATTCTCATCAACAACATCCCATAGATCTCAATCTATCAACAAATCCTCCATCTTCAGCTTCCATATTTCAAAATTATTTCCAAAAAAATTATCCACCTCTATTCTCCCTAATGAACTTCCCATCTGAAAATTCTTGCAACAAGATCACAAAGTATCTTCTACACAAGCTCCCACTTAAATATGGATTAGTTCAAAAATCTCAACAACCCACAACTAAAACCAAAGGTGATCAAGCTCTGGTACCACTTGTAAGGAAGCTAAGGTAGTGGAACAACTTCCTGCACTAATCTTGAGAGGAGAATAATGCAATTTTTTTATAGATCTTTAACAGTTAAAAAAATTAAACAAAAATAAACACAAATATCATGCATACCACTAACACAATGATTTATGTGGGGAGAACCCTTTCGGGAGAAAAGCCCCACACTCCCCAATCTATTATTTAGAAATCATAAATATTACAATATACTTACAAAGCAAGCTTCTCACAAGAGTATCATCAACTAGAGATCCAGAGGCAACATGACCTCTATTAGACTCAAAATACATCATAATACACAATCGCAATACAATTCCCTCATAAAATAGGGTATCCTTCAAGGGAAATTCAAGCCAACAAAATATTGACCATTAGATGTGAGACATAATGACGAACGGTCTGGATTTACAATAATAAAGTGTACATAAATTTTTTTGGGGGGCACTTGTCCCTAGCCCCGTTGGGATGCGCTGCCCCCTGAACCCCTAGCTGGGGGGATGATCCCCCTAGACCCCTCGTAGGGGGGATCCCCCCCGCACCCCCCGTCATCATCACATCAACAATACCTTATGTATCAACAATAACTTACGTAATTGCAAGGTTGAGACACATATTCCCAATAGTTAGTAGGCCCTTTGTGTTTTATGTTTGTTTGCTAGACCCCTATCCATATAGGATGCCAACGTGTCTCTAAGATGCCAACATATCACACTAGAGTTCGGCTCTCATGTTGCCATCCTCAAACAGTGAGCTATCTGGTCATCAGTTTGAAACCTTTTGGGTTAGCTCACCCAGTTTTGAACACACCTATCTTTAGCAAAAGGAAAGCGATGTGTTGTTTGCCCTTCCTTTTTATCCTCTCTCTCAACTTGTCAAACTATTTGAGGTAGTTTAGGGAAGTTTTTTCCTTGTCACTCTCCCATGACCTGGAGTCCTGGGGGTGACGAATCCCCCTACTCTACAATACATTTCCCAAATGATCTTAAAAAACCACATATTTCTCTTTGACTTAAATTATTCTAAGTACATATTATTGAACACATTCAGAGACTGATAGGGGAGGGTGAATTAGTCTTATCAAAAACTTAATCCCTTCTAGAACTTAAGTCTTTCAACATAATACAACCTTCTTTATCAAATTGAAACCTTTAAATAGAGCAGTAACAAAAATGGATATAGCAGTTTGAATCTTCAACAACTTAACAATGAAAGATATAGCAATTCTACTTCTAACTAGATCAACAATAAAGAAAGATGAAGCAAAGAATACACATGCATAGGAGAACACTAGTTTTGAATGGAAAACCTAATAAGAGAAAAATCACGATGGGAGTTAACTCATAATATAAAGGATCACTACCAAAAAGGACTTGCAAACCAAGGCACACTACCTCAATGTAAGATACAAAGGACTTGCTAAACTGAAGCTAACACAACTTCAACCCAACATGATACAAGGACCTGATGAGATTCACTATCTCAAAACAAGATATAAAGAGTTTATAGAGAATTGCAATATTTGTCAACAATTCACTTTTTGATGGATATTCAATGTATTCAACATTCACACTTCCTCACACTTGTTTAGACTTACATGCTTTGTTCATTCAATATGTTATTATATTTATATCCACCACAAAACCTTAAAACATTAATTAGGTCGGCCAAAAAAAAGTACAAACAATGAATTCACCAAGTCGGCCACAACAACATACTATGGTCCTATCCCAAGAATATAGAGGACCAAAAACAATCTTATTACATCTTCAAATATGATCTAAAGTAATTCACATGCTAGCACACATCAACCTAAGCCAACAACAAGGAAACGTGTAGATGAAACATGAAGCACATAACTAGTTGGCCCAAAAACATACTTTTGATTGAATTGACTCAATACAGTTCTAACCAAGATAGGTCAGGACCCAAAAACATCTTAACACATATTCAATTATTGGCGTAGACCCCCAAGCACATAGCACAAGCAAAGAAACAAGCCTTTTCGGCCAAATATCCATAAATAACTTGGAAAGCCAACTCAAGACACAATGCAACACCAAAGAGGCCAATAAGCAATGTGTAGATCACATGGGGATGTTCCATGAACATCCAAAAGCACTTCCAAAAATTTCTTCATAATGTCATTCCACTTGCAGCCACCACATACCAATCAAGAACATAATGCTTCAGTACCCCAGAAACATAGAAAGCTTAATCATGAGCTATAACATTAAGAAATCAACTTGTAGACCACTTTAACACATGAAATTGGAACTAATATACTACATAGATGTTGAGAACACATTCACCAAGCCATTGGAGAAGAGACATAAATGTAGAGAAATGTGCAACATTTTTCAAACCAATCCAAACAACCAACAACACTTCCAACCTTCTGCAATTCACAGAAATATCCTTGGAAACACTGGTGACTTGAAAAGATAGGAGTGCAACATCCATAGAACACTGACATTGAATCCAAAACCACAAGACCATACCTTCATTAGCAGAGAAATGTGGAGCATTCTCCCAAGAAAACTTCAAACAACTTCCTGAACCAGGAACACTTAACCAACTTGTGGAGGCCAAAACTTTCTTTCAGCAACACATGTTGTATCAGGAGCATCAGGACAGGTCATAAAACATATTGTAGACCTTCAACAAGATCTCTCCACTATTAGCAATACTTCTAATGCTTCTAATCCTCATCTTAATATATCATTATGAAACCAACTCTGTTGATAGAAATCATACTCAATACTTCTTAGATAAGACATGACATCCAACCATGAACTTCAACAAACATTAGATAAGGCATGACATCCAATCATGAACTTCAACAAACATCAGATAAGGCATGACATCCAACCATGAACTTCAACAAGGCATGGCATCCAATCATGAACTTCAATAAGCATCTTCATACATCAATATTAACCCAACCAAAATGTTATCAACAATGACAACCAATGCTAAGCGACAAACAATGCAACAATCTCTCACCAAGTACTTGACATCAGGGACATCAAATGCCAACAATATCCCTTCCTTATCAAGTGTTGACAACAATTTCAACCACAAAAAAATCACCAAGTGTTGTCATGAGCTACTCACAACAAGCTCATCAACCACTACCAAACATATAACAATCTTCATTAGGTGTTGAAATCAAAGACAACCAACAATCAACATTGACATTGATTGCCAATAATCTTACACAAAGCTCCTCGAGTGTTGACATCGATGACAACAACTTCCAACATATGCATGTATCCATCTATATGTAGGTGAATTTAAACTTCAAAGAAATTTTTAATGGTGAACAATAGGATTAGATCAAGGTTGTATGACCAAAAAAGAGACAAAAAAAATGGATCAAGGAACATCTAGTTAAGAACAACCCATTGAAATTAGTGATGACCAAGTTAATGTAGAGGTACAAGAACAAACTGATAATAGTGGGAATTTTTGTATGGCATGGAAAATTTGATGGAGATAGATGAGAATTCTCTTTTCAATGAGATTTCACCTGAAGATATGTTATTTGAAAGCACAATAAAATTACATTCTAAAAGAATTTTGGATGAACTTTTTGAACAAAAATATCTAATTGGAAGAGCACAATTATGTGCAAATTTATTTAGGCAAAAAGAAATGACCCCTATTTTTGAGTTGTTAGGGGTTGATAAAATGAAAAAATCATCAAACTTATTAAAACAATTTTTTTTGAAAACCTATAAGAAGAATTGGAATGTATTGAAAAAAAGAGTTAAGCTATTGATTTAAGTGTTGTATGTTGAGCATTGATGATTGTAATTTCTAGTAAGAAATTATCACATAGAAGACAAGTTCAAGAAATTATCTAATTACTAAATGTATTTAGGAGAAAGAAACATCAAAGATATATTATGAAGATAAATAGATTTGATGAAAACATTAAAAATAATTGGGTAAATATTTGTAGGGTTCCACAAAAAGATAGAATTTCAAAAGATGTAAAGAAACATGTGTGAATGATAAAAATATGGAGGTCAAAAAATATCAACAATGCAACTCACACTCTCACAATCAAGCAATGAAGTTCAAGATCTTGGATTGGAATATAAAATTTAAATAACAAGTCATCATAGCTAAGATCTTGATTTTCTTCCTTATGAGTTTCTCTTTAAAGTAACAAACTATGAAAGAACAATAATGATATGATGTAATGATAATGATAAATTCTCAAAGATAAATGATACCTATGCTTGATAAATGAAAATGATAATGCTTGAAAATGATTGAATGCTTGATAACAAGAGTGCTAGGGAGATCTTGATCATAAAATTGCTAGAGAGATCTTGACAATAAAAGTGCTAGGGGATTTGAATGAAATGAAAGCTTCTCATTTATGTGCTTCACTTAACATTTGATCAATGCAAGATCAATGGATAGGAAAATTCAAGATAGGGTAAAACCCAAATTTTGAATTTTTTGAAGAAAGAGGGAATTGAATAAATAAGATTCAAATGATAGCTTGGAGAAATACATAAATATTTATTTATTTATTTTTAAAAGAAAATATTTAATTTAAATAAATTATTAATTTATTTATTTAAAAGATGAGTGTTAGCTAATTAAATATTTTTTGAAAATTATTTAATTATAGAGGAAAAGATTTAATTTAATAAATTATTTATTAATTTATTTAAAAGAGGGGTGATAGCTAATAAAATAATTTTTAGTTAGAGGGCTAATCATAATTTTATTTTTATTTTTTATTAATGTTAGAGGGAAAATGATAAGAGATGAATTAATTAAATAATTAAAAATAGTTAATTAATATATGTATATATATGATAAAAAGATTAAGATAATGAAAACATCATTTGCAAAAGATTATGATAATTTTGTCTCTTGTAACATCACAATATCCTGAGAAGGGGAAAAACATGGTCTGCAACTTTAGGAGTGCACCCATAAGCCCCAACGAGACTTTTTTGAAAAAATCGGCTTGTTCTATAAATTCTTGGGGCTCTAATGGTGATCATTGTTAGCATAGGCATACCTTTTCTCAACCCTTTGTTACCTCTGCTCGTTTTCCTTCGTCACATTTTTCAAGGAGATCGCTTTCCCAGGGAAAGCAACCAATTTTTGTCATATGTGGGTTAGAATCAGTTTCTTTGGGGAAATCTTCTACTTCTCCTCATCGCAGGCTTTGGTCTGAGGTGGTTGCTGACTTGAGTTCTCCGACCACATTTCCTATTTGCATACCACTCAAGGCTAGAGCTCCCTTCAATCCAAAGTTTTTTGTTTTGCATCTTGTTTCCTTTCATAATAGTATCCCTATTTCTCACACGAAGTCTTTCAAACCTATGCATTTGGATTTGCATTCAGCCTCTTTTTCGAATATCATTCCTATTAAGCATCTGAGGTGCTCATTTCAATCTCTTGAAACTTTTCCTTGTTTTCAAAATAGGGTTTTTTCGGGTCAGGGGGCTTCAAGGACTGGATTGACCTTGAACAAAGGGAAAAATGCTACTTGTCTTAATCACTCGAAGATTCATGTTTGCCACAAGAAGATTTTGGTGCCAAAAATTCAAAGGGATTCTTCCAAAGATAATGAAGGTCAAGTTCATGTTACCTTCAACGATGAAATGTTGCAGCCTCAAGTTCATGATCTTTAGGGGCTTGCCCTTATCTGTAAGTTTTGGAAATTCTCCCTAAATATTAATTTTTTGCAAATTTGGGTTTGTCAAACTTGGGAGGGATCTAACTAGGTTTTTTACCTTGATAAGGGAGAAGGGTTTTTTGTTGTCATTTTTGCTACCAAAGATGATAGGAATGTTGTATATAGGAAAAAAATCTTGGATATGTGAGGGATATGGCATTTTCACTTCTCCATGGACACCGAATTTTGATCCCTCACAAAATATGATTAGGTTTATTCCTTTATGGGTTCAACTGCAAGGTTTTCCACTTGAATATAGGGAATATCAAATTATTGAATTGTTGGGAAATCAGTCGGGTATCTATCTTCATCGAGATCTAAATTTTTTTTACAAATCCTTCATTGCCTATCAGGATTTGTATTCTACTTGATGTAACAAGAACCCTCCCTTTTGTTTTGATTATTAAGTCTAGGTATGGGTTATGGAAACAACCATGTATCTTCAAGGATCTGCTTATATATTGCTCTTAACACCACTTTCCTATTCATCCTACATCTATTTTTCAGTTGGGAATGGATGAAGGAGTTAATTCTTCATTTCAGCCTTCTTCCCCCAAAAATGTTACTTTTTCATTCTACTATTTATGCTAATGATTCTAATCAAAATGTTGTTTGTCCTACCCCTGGTAATGAGTTGGATATCATTCATGGGTAGGAAAGCAATGTTTGTAAGTTGAGTCCAAAAATTATTTATAAAGGTTCCACAAGTAATAGTATTCCCTAGTTAAGGGATTTAGTTGGTCTAATTTGTGAAAGATTTGGCCATTAACAGTGTGCAATATCTTTTGATGTTAATTATTTAGTTTTGCTTGATTTGGTATCACAAAATGGTTTAGGCAAGATTCTAGCATTAAATGGTAGTTCTAGCAAACTCCCTTGCTATAAGCAAGGTCAAATCTTGATATCTTATGAGGATTTTAAGGCCTCAGGTATTTCCTAGTTCTTTCAATATCGCAACTCCAGGTCTCTATCTATTTCTTTTGTTCCATGTTGGGAAAAGTTCTTCATATCTCCAAATAGATTTCTCCAAAAGTCTCTTAGCCTGTTTGTGCCAGAGTTCAAGTTTGTTACTATTCATCAACTTCACCAGTGTGTGTCCTTGTTAACATTGGGTCTACCCAATTCTTCTTTAAATCCAATTGTTGATCAACAAAGAGGAGAGCAATTTGACTTCATGGATTTTTAATCCATGTTAGAAGAAGGCAACTTGGAATGCATAGAAAATCAAATAACTTCAATGGTTGGCTCCAAATTAATTGATGAAATTACAGAGGCAGTTGAGAAGGAGTTTGAGGTGAATGAATTTTTGAATTCATTGCCTTTCAATTTTGATTTAAAGGACCTTGATGTTGATGAAAATTTGTTACTTTCACAATTATCCAATGATATTAATACATGCTTGAAAGGGGGAGAGCGAGATGAGGAATTTGATTTTTCAAAACCCTTATCCATTGCTCATTCCCCCTGTTTGTCTCCATTGACTCAAAAATCACCTAGCAAAAGAGGTCGTAAGTCACATTCTATCAAGCTTCAAGAGGAGATAGTAGTAGGAAAACAATCCACTTTGGATGGTACTATTAAAAAAAGACTGAGGAGAGCCCGCTGCTCTCTGACAACAATATGAAAGTAATATCTTAGAATATTAGGGGCTTAAATGCTCCTAGCAAGCGAGCCTAAATCAAGTAACAAATTGAGTCTTATGGGGATGATATTTTTCTTTTATAGGAGTCAAAGTTATCTTAGGAAAAATTCACTTCAGTTATTAGCAAATGGTCAAGGTGGAAATCTTGTCAATCAAATGCTTAAGGGGATTCTGAAGGGTTAATAGCATTATGGAATCCAAAATTAGTTATTTTGGAGCCCCTTTCAAGTGAAATTAATTACAAGTTGATAAAGGTAACACATTTTAACTTGCAATTTTGGCTTTTTAATGTTTATGCTCCCAATTCTTTTGGTAAAAACTTGGTGTGGGATGCTTTGTCTGAAGTTCTTGATAGAGCTGGTGAGGTTAAGGTCATTCTGGCTGGTGATTTTAATGCCATATTATCCTTGGATGAGAAGCAAGGAGGTATTATATCTCCACCAAAAACAATTGATGATTTTAGTGCCTTTGTTCAAAATAATGCTCTTATTGACATTCTTCCTGGAAATGGCAAATATACATGGACAAATAAAAGGAAATTTTTATGTCAAATAACTAAGCATCTTGATAGGTTTCTCATTACATGCAATTGGTTAACAGAAAATTATGGAATGCACTCTAAAATTTTACCATGGATAGGGTCTAATCACTATCCAACATCATTGGATATTCAAAATAAGCAGTTTGCACTTGGTTCTAAATCATCTTTCAAATTTGATATTATGTGGTTCCGACATCCATAGTTTTTAAGCTTGTTGAAGGATTGGTGGTTGTTGTCTCCTATGGTGGAAGGCACATTAATGTACAAATTTTGCGTGAAATTAAGGTATATTAAAGGTAGAATTAAGCAATGGAATGCATATGTTTTTAAAAATGTTTTCCAGTCTAAAGCATAAGTCTACAAAAAGCTTGTAGAAGTTATTTGTTATAGCTAATGGGTTAAGCCCTATTTTATTTGAGCAGCAATCAAAACTGCAAGTTGAATGGGAAGAATTGGTAGTACATGAGGAAATTTATTAGAGACAAAAGTCACGAGAGCTTTGGTTAAAAGAGGGAGATAAAAATACAATTTTTTTTCACATATCAACTCAGATAAAAAAATCTAAAAGTTCCATTTTCTCAATACAAGATAGTGAAACAAGAAATATTCTAACAAAAGAGGCAAATATACAAGAAGAGGGTGTTAAATTTTTCACAAACCTACTTTTTGCACCAAGTCATCAACCTATGCAGGTGGGAAGGGAGAGAGAGGAATTGTTGGAAGCAATACCAAATTTAGTGACAGCTAAGGAAAATGAAATGTTATTCAAACCATTAACGCTTGAAGAACTTAAGGTAGTAGTGTTTTCTATGCCTTCGGATAAAGCCCCAGGTCTAGATGAATTTACAATAAGCTTCTACCAGAAATGTTGGGAATTCATTGGGCACGATCTTCTAAAAGCATTGGAAGAGTCTCGATGCTTAGGAACGATGTTAAAACAATTTAATGTAACACATATTGATCTCATTCCTAAGGTATCTTATCCTACTTCTTTTGCAAAATTTAGGCCAATTTCACTATGTAATGTGATCTACAAGATTTTTACAAAAGCAATTTATTTGTGTTTAGTGCCTATTATTCCTAGTATAATTTTAGAGGAGCAAGGAGGATTTTTTCTTGGTAGGGAAATAGTGGAAGGAGCTTTAGTTGCACAAGAAGTTTTGCATTCAATCACAACAAATGTCATTCCATCATTAATTATCAAGTTGGACATGATGAAGGCGTATGATAGGGTGGATTGGTCATTCCTATTGCAAGTATTATAGAAGTTTGGTTTCCATTATAGGTTGTGTAAGTGGATTGTCTTGTTTAAAGAGGGCTAAATTTTTAGTCCTTGTCAATGGTTCACCAGCAGGGTTTTTTAGTTCAAAATAGGGTGTAAGACAAGGGGATCCACTGCCACCTTTTATTTTTATCATTTTGGCCGAGGCTTTGAGTAGGTTTGTGCACAAGATTCATAGTCAAGGTAAACGAAGAGGAATCTTAATTCTTCCTACAGATATCACAACCACTCATTCTTTGTTTGCAGATGATACCATCTTATTTGGTAGGGAAACAATTTTGGAAGCTAAGAAAATAAAGTATGTTCTTGACAAATATACTTCTGCATTAGGTCAAAAGATTAATCCAACCAAGTCAAAGATATATGTTTGTAATGCATCAACTATTTTACAGGGACACATTGTTAATATTTTGGGTTCCCAAGAAGCAAAACTTCCATGCAAGTATTTAGGAATTCCTTTTTGTTGTTGGTGCAAATAGAGTATCCTACTGGGACAAGGTCATTAAAAGTATTCAAGCAAGAATTGTAGGATGGAGTGGAAGATGGTTTTCAATCTCAGGAAGGATCTCAATGATTAAATCAGTTATATCTGCAATTCCAAATTATTACATGGTTGTTTTAAAAGCTCCTAGAACTATCATTGTGCAAATTGAAAAGTTGATTAGGAATTTTTATATGGAAAGGTAACATGGATAACAAAAAGAAAATTCCTCTAGTATCATTGGATAACTTATGTAAAGATAAATCGAAAGGATCTAGAATTCACAACTTAACTGCAAGAAATATTTCTTTAGGTACAAAATTGGTATGGCATTTGCATTCCAAACCCCAAACCAAATGGTGCAAAATAATGCATAAAAAATATTTAGATACCAATGCATCTAACCTCTTCTTTTCCATTCTAAATCCCTCACAAGGTTCTGTTATGTGGAATTTTTTGCGAACTTGTTGAAAAGTTATAATCCTGTATATAACTTGGGAGGTTAACAATGGAGAAAAATAAATTTTTTGGTTAGATTCATGGTAGGGACATCCTCCTTTGAATATAATGCAGGAATTTCATCTAATAGCCCAACATATAACTCCAAATTGGGGAATGAAAGTAAGAGATTACTTTAAAAAACAAACTTGCTCATAGGGAAAGTGGTTTGGAAAACATTTGCGGATCCTTTACTATCAATTGTACAACAAGGGATTCTAAACAAACTTCTTAGTGGTAGAGTTGTTTATGTCCACAATGCTCCTAACAAGGTTATTTGGGCTCCTTCCAAATTAGGTCAATACACAATAAAATTGGGATACAAAGCAATGATGAATAGAGAAGTTTACTCTAAACCACAAAGATCATTGTCTTTTTGTTGGAACACTATTATGTTACCAAAAGCAGGGTGCTTTACCTGGTTGGCTTTGACAAATAGGATTCTAGCAAGTTCAAGATTGCATACACTAGGGATACCAAATCCTTTTACTTGTGCATCCATTGAGGATATAAATCATCTTTTTCTTCAATGTTATTTTGCAAATTCTTGTTGAATTTTCATTAAAACAAAGCTAAGTTGGTATGCTCCTCTTTCGTTTACACTTTGGGATCTAATTACAAGTTGGCCAATTATGTATCATTTGTCTTTGTTTGCAAGTTTGTGGAGGGTCATTCCATATGTGGTCTTGTGGTGTATTTGGTTGGAGAGAAATAAAAGTTCAAAAGAAAAATTCAAGTATTGACCACGTTCTATTCAAGTTGAAGAATTCAATTTGTGAAATAACAAATTCCTATACATTCATAATGCTAAGCATGTTGGTTCAATTTTCATAGATTGGGATTCAAAGCAGTTAAAAAATTGGAAAAATCTTGTAGTTCCTTTTAGAGGCAATCTACAAGTACCTATCACTTAAAAAGTTGATAGAAAGAAGATAACCTGGATACCTCCATCAATTGGCTTTGTTAAGTTAAACTTTGATGGAGCCTTAATAGGTAATCTAGGGAAATTTGGAGCAGGGGTTGTCTTGAGAAATTCACAAGTTTTTCTTATTTGTGCGAAATCAATAAAGTTACCTTCCAGAACAAATAATATTGTAGAGGTGCAAGCTCTTTTGATAGGTTTACAAATGGCTATTAATCTGAATTGTAAGAAACTTCAAGTTGAAGGATATTGTTTGGTTATCATCAATGCTTGTAAGGATAGAAAACAATGTAGTTGGAAACTCAATTATATCCTTGTTCAAGTTTGGAGGTTGATTGATGTCTTGGAACAGTACCAGATCATGCATATATATAGAGACAAGAATCAATTAGCAGATAAACTAGCAAACATAAGATGTGAGCAAGAGCAGGAGGAAGTAATTTATGATGAAGGTTAAAGAACATCACACAAGATTTGCAATCTATTATAAATAGAGAAATGATTATGACAAAGGTGTAATTTGGGTTGATCTATAGGTTGAAAAATTCAATTTGTGCAAAGAACCATATGTGCATGATGGTTGATCATGACAACCAAGATGTTGTATTTCAAATGTTAAAGTAGGGTATTCTTAAGAGGATATCATAATGACGAGCTTTATTGTGGCCAATTTAAAAATTCAAAAACATAAAAAAATATTGGTATATTTGGTTTTGTAGATTTGGTTACTCCTTTATCATGATATTCTTGTTGTTACATTTCAAATTATTATCTCAATTTCAAATTGAGTTAGTACTTGTTCACGTGGAAGATCATGAATGGCTTTGGTACTTGGTGTAATGACATCAGTTTGCAATGTCACAAAATTTATATGATCAAATTCTTCATACTAACATGTGGCAGATGGTGGTGTGAGTTGTGTGTTTTATAAACACACATGGTACTTCAAAGCAACGATAGTTCTTCATGAATAAAATTGGAAGATAACTTCAAATAAATGTATTAACTCTTTGTACAACTGGGTCTTTTCAAAAAATCCTTTTGTTTGTGAAATCAACATGTGGCACATGACATGATAGTAAATATGTGTGTTCAAAATCTCTCACATGTTAACTGTAACAACTGGAAAATGCCTCTAATGCAACTAAGTATTATTATTATTACAAGTGTTATACACAATTCATTAAGTGTATTAATTCCACACTTCTTGTAATAATTACAAATATCTTCAAACAACAAGCTAAGATTTCATCTATGTGAAATGACAGTGGTATTTGTGTTGAAAGGTTAGGATTTTTGCGCTTTGTGTAAACTAAATGATGATCTTCAGTGACCAACGTACAAGACACCTTATTTACAAGGTGTCGTGTTCTCAGTTTCATGCATTATGGTTTTTGGAAGCATTATTAGGTTGGACTCTACCAATTTCTTCATGATAGTCTCAATGGGTTCTGACAATTGTGTGTACTTGTGTTTTGGATAGTTGTTCTTGTTAGGTGTTTGTCTCTATTGTGTTTCAGTGTTGTTGACTTGATTGTTTTCTGGTGATGTTGTTTGTTGCACAACTGGTTGAGTGTTAGCGATTTGATTATTTTTTGGCCTAGGAGCACTTAGGACCACCTTAGCATCCACCACTCCATCGTTTGTTACATTTTTGTTCTTAGCCCAGACACAAGGCTTGTCATTTGAACTAGTTGATGGATGGTTGTCTTTGTGGGCTTGAGTATTTCCCTGTGATATTAGAGCTCTCTCAATTTTAAGGGATCTAGGGACAAGCTCGTCATAAGATGTAATACACTACATTTTCAAGTGAAAGGATAGATTTGGATCGAGATTTGCTATGATAATGCCTACTTGTTGTTCATCAAGAATTGGCCATTTACTTTTACTCGCTCTTTGCCTCCATTGTTGCAAGAAATTGGCAAAATATTCTCCATTGTTTTGTTTGAGAGTATATAACTCTTCTAAGCTTACACCATGACAAGATTAAAGGAGAAGTGATCTATGAATTTGTCAATTATTTCTTAGAAAGTTTTGACACTAGGAGGCAATTGAGAAAACCAGTCCATGGCAAGACCTGTTAAACTTTGTGGGAAAAGGCGCATCAAGTAGGACTCATTATAGGTGACATCCATACACATGATGATAAACTCTTTGATATGGTCCATGGGACTCCCTCTCCCTTTGTATTTGTTGAATTTGGGGATTTCAAAACCATAAGGGAATGACACCATTACAATGTTTCAATCAAATGGATATGGGAATAGGTTCTATGTATGGGGTTTCTTCATTTTTCCCATCTGGATATCTTGCATTTCTTGTGTTAATGCCTTCAGTTGCGATTCCATATCGTCGAGTGGACTAGGTGGAGGAACATATGTTTCATATTATGGGATGGTGGATGAAGTGTACGCAGGATTTTGATATTTTGGTGCGTTGTATGGTGTGTATGGTGGTGTAGGATAAGGTGATGATGGTGTAGGCGTATATGTTCCTAACGTGTTTAGGTTGACGATGTTTTGTTGAGGGTTATAGTATAAACCTTGTTGTTGCTATTGTTGCGTGAGTAATTGTTGTTGTTGGGCATACTATTGAGCTTGTTGGGCTTGTTGGGCGTGTTGCTATTGTTGAGCTGTTAGGAATTCTTGTTGTGCTACTAAGGCTACTTGATGTTGTTGTTGGGCTACTAAGGTTGCTTGTTGTTTTTTCTATTGTTGTGTTGCTAGGGCTACTTTCTATTGTTGTTGTTGTTGTTGGGATACTAAGGCTGCTTGCTATTGTTGTTGTTGTACTGCTAGGGATACTTGTTGTTGTGTGACTAATGTTGCTTGATGTTGTTGTTACTGCTAGGGCTTGGTGTTTTTGCTGCTATTGGATTGCTTGTTGATAAGCCCGTCGGGCTTGTTGTAAAGCTAGGGTATGTGCTTGTAATGTAGGATCAATCACTTATTAGGACATCTATGATGGGTTTTGGGTGTTGATGTTTTTTGCGAGTTGCGTATTGTTGATGAGAGGTTGGGGATTCCCTTGGTCTAACACTACTTGCAAGATGGTGGATTGTGGTGGAGGAATGTAAGTTTGAGGTCCCATTTGATTTTGCATGACTTGGGGGACAAACGGTAGAGGTGAGGATGGTATCGTTAAATATTGTGATGTTAAGGGCACATTGGGACCTTGGGTCCACTGATTGAAAGGATTCACTTGACCGATGTTTTGGAGATTCCCTTGTGTTTGAGATGTGGTCAAGGTATTAGCTTGGTTGATGGGGTTTGTGATCAAGGGATTGTTTTGATGTGGGTTGATGATGGATGGGATAGATGTGTTTTGGGCAACTGTTGGGTTTGATGTATCAACGAGAGAATTGGATGAAGATGTTCCATGTTGTGTTAAAGACTAATTTTGCATGAGGGTATTCCCTTGCCCTTTTGGGTCTACTTGTGATACTTGGTCTACACTACTTTGTGGGATGTTGGGAACACTTGTGGTACTCATGTGTATGGATGAAAAGGGGTGTCCTCGATATGTTGAGGTTGTTGTGGAGTAATGAAGTGTAAGTAGTTTATATGGATGTTGGGGATCCTCGGGAATAGGAGGAGAACCAAATGTTGGTGTCCAAGTCGTTGTTTGGGATGGAGGATTGGTATCAAGGGTACCCACAAGTATGTTGCTTTCAAATGGAAGAGTATGGCCAAAGTCCTTGGCAAGGCTAGTTGCAATACTAATTGTTGGTGTTTGATTGATCCCTAGTGATGGAGTTGTTTGAATAGTGGATGAAGTCAAGCCTTGTGTTAATGATTGTGCAACAAAAGATGGGGAGTTGGGATCTATATTTTCTAAGGCTTGATGCTCCATGATTTCTTCCCTAGTAAGTCCAAATGGATTATTTGCGAAATCTTCTATCTCATATGGCCCTGATAGTGATGAAGGACATTGTTCTGATGGGGTAACGTGACTTCTCCAATCAAATTCGAGAGGATTTGAATCACTTGAGGTAAATATGACTTTGGTTTTCTCCATGATTCTCTTGTGTTGTGATCTTGTTTTTACTATAAATTTTGGGTCACCTTTGGGAGAGTTGTGTTGAGATTTGTAATGTTTGAACTATTTAGTTGACTCAAATCTAGGTAAGAGGGATGCTCTACGTCTTTTTGGAGCAATGCAGGTAGTGGGAGATGAAAAGATGAATGATATGGGGAGTGATTTTTGAAAACATTTTGGGACAACACTTTTGACTTAGATTTGATGTTTTGATGTCTAGATAAAGGATGTTTATGAACTTGTGAACCTTTAGGGTAGACTTGTGACCTTCAAGATACACTAGTTCAAAGATGATAACTAACTTAGCCAAACGTATAGAAAATGATTCATTTCACATACAAAGCAACTAAGTTAGGGGTTGGTTGATAGATGTCTAAGTCCAAAAGTGTTGGTATATTCAATTTTTTTGTAAAGTTTGGTGAGTGAAATTTGGATTTTGATGAAGGGGTGGATGAATTTTTGACCCAATATTGACCTAGAGTGAACCTTTGTTTTCAAAGACCAAGGTGGTGAGAAACATGCTAGACCTCTAAATTTTTCCAATCCAAAAGACCAATGTTTGATTTAAATGAGGAGTTCATATTGAGCATACATGTCCAAATTATTCAACGAGATAAGTCTATAAAACCTCATTGCCAATTTGTTCTAGTTGCAATATTGTTTTAGGATATGTCTTCTAATATATTTTGAACTATGATGTCTAAGTTTGAAATAGCGGCATGTAGACCTTCTCTTGGGGATTTTGATTTTGCATGAGATCATTTAGAGAAGTTCAAGATCATGGAAAAGACCAACATTTTGACTTTCAAAAAAGGCATACAATTTAGGATTATTCCTTGAAGCATGTATATAAAAGTTCCTTGTCAATCTAGTCCTATTTTTATAAAGTGCCACAAGGTGTTGTTTGATAGCTTTTTGTCTATGACACCTAAGTTTGAAGTGACAAAATGTAGAACTCTTAGGGATTTTGATTTTGTGTGAGATCATTTAGAAAAGTTCAAGTTTGTGGAAGAAAAGAGGATATTTATTGCCACACGGGTGGTGGAAATATGGGCCTTCCAGCCACAATATCGGCTTGTTCCTCTTCTTTGTCTAAGATTGTTGTTGTGTTTCTCCACTGAATGGGTGTTTTATTTCTTTCAAAAGTGAAGCTTCTCAAACTACTAATTATATCTATTTGTTCTCCCTCAATTAGTTTTAAGTTTGGCTGAATGATAGCACATGTAAGGTCGGGTTGTTCAACCGGAGTGATTAAATGCTAAATGGTCATGTGGGGTTCAATTTGTCAAGTTAGCTTGCTTAAATGAGTTTCTTTTTACCACAAGCACTTGCCTTGATTAAGTTCAAACTAAATGTCTATGTCAAAAACATCATAAATTTCACAAGGTCCATTTTGTGAAAATCATGAGGTTTGAAGCCATAGTTGGTTATGTTAACTTTGGGAAGTATGGATTGAGATATAAGTCAAGATATTTAGAAATCTCCAAGGATAGAAATCCTTAGGAGAAGCATTAATATCAAGACTATTTTAAAGGGTATCCATACTTAGACCAAAGGGTTTGAAATTTTGAAGAAGATTGTGAATGTTTGTTTGCAATGTTTTGGAACCAAGCAAAGTATTAAACTAACTCACAAGCATTTACCACCTTAGGCTCAAAAGATACTACTTGTTGAATCCCCACTTGGATTTCTCCAAACACTAAGACAATGCGAACAACTAGAGATTTGGTGACACTGGCTCCTCCTTACACAACACACACTTCTTGGGACCACCAAATCTCAAATCCTGAAGATCTGAAGATCCTAAGGATTTTCCTGTTTCAACAATGAATAGTAAAATGTGGGGCAGCTTCGGAATGACCGTTCCTACACCAACAAGCATAAAGGTTTCTGGTTTCTAAACAATTGGCTCTTAGTAAGGAATTTCATACAAGGTGGCCATACATGCGGCAAGATTAGCTCAAGATTATTTCAATCAAGAGGCCTCCCAGTCCCTTCCTAAGAAAGGATTTTGACGTGTCACACAGACACTAGGGGTGGCAGTTGTTGGTATGACACATCCACACTTGTTGCTTATGACTTTCATCACAAACACATTTTTTATATAGTGGCTTGAAAGTAGCTTGGCCTTAGCCTTGTTACTGCTTGGGTCATTCCCACCTTTCGAAGCGGGGTGGCAGGCCCTCTAAAGGTATACAAAAGCAAGGAAGTATGTTTTTTGTTTGATCTCCTAGACCACACAAAGCGCAAGGAGAGATCAATCACAACACCTTTTCCTCACACTAGCATGAGGTTCATTTTAATCCAAATCAAAATATGTGGGTGATTATACAAAATGTCAAAAGAATACTTTTGATTCCCAAGATCACTGAGTGGCACGAGAGAGGAGCATATGCATTCAATGACAAAAATGTAAACCACAAGACATAGCAAGCACTTGTTAATTTTAACCCTTAAAGAAAAGGTGATTTCATTTTAAGCACCAAATTGAGTGTTAAGTTGTATTGTTCAATTTTAAACCCAAAGTAGCATAATGGCGTGAGGGTTCATTTTAATCTCATTTGAGCGTTCATTTTAAAACCCAATTGAAAGTTAGTGTGGTCCATAAGCATAAAATGAAAAGAATGATAAATGGGTTATAATTGCCCCAAAAGTGTCAAAACACTTGTTACAATTATAAGATTTAAAGACAAGAATGCTTCTTCACTTCGAATTTTATTGTCCAACTTGCAAAACCCAATTAGCCTAAAAACTAGAACAAAAAGTCAGAGATGTGTCATTAGATGAAGTAAAAAAATTAAAGCACATGCTAAAAATCACACTATTTTTTCTTACCAGAAAAAAGCATCACTATTCACGATAGCGTCTCCATAAATCAAATGAGTGTCGCTTTGGTGAAAATTAGTGTCGCTTTGCAGAAAGATAGTGACAACGATAGCGTCGCTATTTGGTGGTGTCATCATTTTCAAATTCTCGATACCTCTAAAAAGTATTAGCGTTGTTGTTTAGTTTAATCAGCGCAAGTGTATTAATTAGGTGTCGCTATATCAGATGGAAATAGCGTCGCTATATGGCGACACCTTACAAAGGCATCGTTGAAATCTCCTAGAGCGTCGTTGTATCTGCAAAAACCAGAAAATGGACTTTGAAAGAAAAATTCATTAAATGTGATCAGTTATGCCCTCCTTCTAGCACTAAAATGTGACCGACAGATTAGTATGGGCTAACTACACTTGACCCATGATGATACAAAGTATATTCATGCCACTAAATTTCAATCTAATAGAGATCAAATTCAAATAAACACTAAACTAGGAATCCATTAAAAACTTAACATGTTAAACTATGAAAGCTTCAAAACACCTATTCTAATCCATTGAAACTTATCCTATTGGGGGAGTGGTGTCACGTTGATGTGGAACGATGACCCTTTCCTAATCCTGTGGATAAATGAGCCTGTTCTGATCGATTCTATTGAAGAGAATTGTCGAAATTGATGATAGATGTGTATGAAAACATGATTTAAAGTTAAATGAGCATGATGCAAGCTATTTTAACATGATTTATGCTACAATGATTAAGATGTGTGAATGGAAAGCTAATCTAGATGAAGTTTAAGCTAAAAAGATTGAAACTCTAATTACAAAATACTAAATGGATGCATTTATGTTACCTTGGAAGCCATTAATGGAAGCTAAGCTAATATGATGCAAGAAATTAAACTAAAAAGATGCTAAATATGAGTGCAAGTGCAAGTGATTTTAACAGTATAAGTCTGATGTTAAAAGATGGATCCATTTGTCTCCAAATAGTGATCTATTTATAGGAGACCAAATGAGAAATGGAGGGTTGAGATAAAAAAGGTTAATCAACGGTCAAGGATGGAGGAAGTTGGAGGCATGGATCATTGATTCTCATCAAGGGATAAAAATTAATGATGAGATTTAATCAAGGTTTCACCTTTATCCAAACAAACACACTTTTAACTTGCACAAGAAGTCATAAGTTAACTTGCACAAGAAGTCTTGTAAATTTGTTACATAAAAGGAATATTCCCCTTTTTCAAATGAGTGAGGAGAGATAATATTCTTTGGAATATTCTCATGGGTGAGGGAAAATAGACATTTAACAATTAAAACAAAGTTTTAATGTGCAAAAGGGGAAGGAATATTCCATGTTAGAAGAATGTGCAAAAGAGGAATATTCCCTTGCAAGTGGGGGGAATCAGATTTATTAGTAATTGATAATTAAGACAATGTTAATTATACAATCTTAGAAGAATTAGATGATATTCATTAAATAAAATGATTTAATGAAAGGGGGAAGGTAAAATGATATTTAATTAAATAATATAGGGTTATTTAATTAAATAAGAAGACTTAGGGATTTAAATTAAATAGTTTGATGTATTTAATTTAATAAGACAAAATGTTAGCATGGAAGGGGTGAATTGACCCGATTAGATTAATTAGGTTAATAGATGCAAATGATGCAATTAATTAAATAGCTAGGAAAATTTAATTAATTAAGCGAAAAGAGGATGGGTTTTAGGAGGAAATGATGTTAGTATACCTGATTCGAGTGCATGATATCATTCATAACATTTTTAAGTGTCTACAGTAACATATCTTTGAATAGAAATATTGGAGCCAAAATGGAGCACACAAGTTGGTGAGTGAATTATGTTGATATTATGGTAGGTTGAAGGAATATGCCATTTCTAGCCAATGTACTCATCTTGGGATTTGGGTGTTGGAATTTTAACTAGGGATTTAGGTGCCATAGTTTGGGTGGTTTTAGCTCTCATTGTTTTCTAATTATCATTAGACGGTTTCATATATTCTCTCCTATTTATTAGGTGCTTAAGATGGAGGTTTTGGTAGTGAGATTTGAAGGTACTATTATGTTGCAAGAATTACTTTAGATCTCTAATCAATGACATTGTTGTAAAGGCTTAGACTTTACATGTGTATTGCAACCGTTGATTACTAAATAATACATTGAAGAGTGTTATTTTTCTCCCAAAAGGGTTTTCCTCATGTAAATCATTGTGTTATGGTATATTGTTTTTGTATTTATTTCCTCATAACTATATGATTAGTTTAATTTTTTTGCACATACCTCCTCTCATAGATTGTCATAGAAAGCATATTCTACACCCTAGTTTCCTTTCACTCATTTTGCTTGGCATGTTCTCTATCAAGGTCTTTCTATTAGTATCATATTAGCTCAAGTAGGCATTATCAATCTTTGCTATCGATTTTATGAAAAGCAAGAGACTCTCAAGCAATTATTTTGGTTTTGTCCCATAGCCTAGGCTACTTGGAATTAGATTAATGATTCCTTTAAGCCTTTTAGGCCTAAGTTTTTTCATAACATGTGATTCTTTTGAGAGATTGGCCTAGAATTCCTTCTAAGTTCGCCCAAATTTGACATGATTTTTGAGTGGAAAACATTTAGAAAGATAATTTTCTTGTAATTTTCTCTAGGTTCTATTGATATACACTTCTTACTTTATACTAAGCCCATTGTTTGTTCCAATGGTCTTATTTTGATTTAGGTGCACGAAAATAAAACTGCACTTAAAGTGGCCAATTTGCAGGTGCTTTTGGATCATTGTGGTAGTGCCCCATGTAGGTTTCTAGAGTGTTGTCAATTCTACCCTCTAGTAAGGGCAATTCACCTCCTTATGGACATGAATGTGGATGTGGTTAGAATGCCCATGATGGACATGACTCTTAGTTACATGCTACCTAACCCTCTCCAAGAAGGACCAGGGACCAAACTCCTTGAGGTTGGTCTCAACCATCTCCCTTCCTTTGGCCTCTTTTAAGCTTCATGACCATGGAGCCTTGGATGGTTAGGCTCTAAAAAATGCCATCATCTTGCTTTGGCTATTTTTCCTATTTGTGACACTCAACCCCCTACCAAAGAAGAAAATAAAGAGGGTGTAATTATTGGCTAGTAGTCTATTCTTGATAACGTAGACCTTATTGATGTTTAGGGAAAGTCGAATGATCATGATCCACCTCCTACTAGTAGTTTAGCTCTTATGATATTGCTATTAGGATTCAATTGTGTAGTTTTTCAAGTCAAAATCATTGACCCATGTTTCATGAGTAGTGTTTCACAAGAGCCCATCTCTCATGACAATGAAGAGGTGAAGCATTGGGCCTTCTTAGGAGGTCACCCATCCCAATACTACTCCAACTCAAGCTTGCAATTCCATTTGGAGTAGTACTGGGATGTGTGACCTCTTGGGAAGGCCCAATGCTTCACCTTTGTAAGCATCACCTAGATGCAATGAGTGTCAAGTGGACCATTCATTATCATGAGAGATGAGTTCTTGTGAACCACTACTCATGAAATGTGGGTCAATGAGTTTGACTCGAAAAACTACACGGTTGAATCTCGATAGAAATATCATAATTTGATACAGTGTGGAAAATGCCTCCTACTTATCAGTTTAGCTCTTGCTATTTAGTGACTTTGTCCTTTATCTCTTCAAATTTGATGGTTGAGGCTTCGTTTTATGTAAACTTTTACATATGACTTTTCTTTTTTTTAGACGAAACCTCTTTTCATCTCCAATTTTTAAATGTATATTATTAATATGTATACAAAATAATATAAAACACATACTCATTAGACAAAAGAAACCTATACATAATTATTTACTATTATAAATTTAAAATATTAAACTATTTTACCTATATAAATTTATATTATTATTATCAAATTCAGGGTATGAGATCCCTACATATGGTAGCAAAGGACATTATTTATTCCCCATAAATATAAAATTCAGCCCCACGCCGTCTGTGTTGAATATTTTACCTTCTGCACTGAAGAGAATGCCTTCGTCTTCAGGCCCACAGAGGGCGTACATATAATGCTACAGAGAAGTGGTCGAGAAACACTACACGGAAATGCCGGAGATGGGTGGGGAAAACGAAAAAGGAAAGAAAATGGGGGTTCCCATTTCCTTCGACAATCTTCGGGACAAGAACCTCATGCAACTCAAGAAGCTGAACACTGCGATTTTCCCAGTCAGATACAATGATAAATACTATTGTGACGCCCTCTCTGCCGGGGACTTCACCAAGCTCGGTAAGATTCATTCTCTTCACGTGTATTATTTTTGAGAATGCTGGTATCCATTAGTTTAAGTAAGCTGTTCAGCCCAAATCATGTCTCAAACGAACCCTCGTACTTAAATACTAAATGCCCATTTAATTTTTACTGTATTTGGGCTTTGCCCATTTAGTTTTTCTTCTTCTGTCTGTGGGGTGGTTATGGTTTAGAGCTGATTGGGGATTTATGAATAACCATGGATTGGATACAGTATTGTATTTACATGGTAGTCATGCCCATTGATCAATTAATCATCTAAAATGATATATTCAGACATACTTGCAAAGGGTTTGATTGAGTACTATGGGACCTTAATTGACTCAGCCAGTAAGGGTCAACATTTTTTCTTGTGGGGTTTCTCACAATTGTGTATGGGAAAAGAGTCTCTTGACACTTTAGATTTCAACCAAAATAGAGTCATGTTCAATTTAATTTTGATTTTAAGATCAGGGTTAATGGCTTATCTCAAAGCTTATTTACATATTCGAGCTCAAACCTCGGTAGGGGGGATTTGGCAGCAGGAAGGTATGCACCGATTGCTGAAGGCTAGGTGATGCTGTGAAGGAACTTTCTCAGCCCTCTGAATGGAAAAAACCTTAATAGCGTTATTTATATATACATGGCAAGAGGGTTTGCCTCACCCTATGTTGATTTAGATTGAACCAGAGAGATCTTTAATACGTTTTACTTTTTATTTTTAATAAGTACACAAGAACCTTCCAATTGCATAAAATAAGAATTTTATCATCGTTCAAAAAAAGATTGAAATGCTGTAGATTCATGAGGTAGGATACAAATTACAGATCTTAACAGATCATGTCAGGTTGATCTAGTGAACTGCAAGAAAGCAGAGTAAAGTTGCAACGGCTAACGTTCCCTCTTTGAAACAACCAAACTTGGGAAAACATAGCATGCATCTGGTGGCGCAGTTCATTTATTCAATTTTGACTCTTTAGGAGAGCTGGAGCACGTCCTCCAAATCCTTCCTTATTTGATACAGATTTTCTAAGGCAGTTGTTTAGGCTAGCAGTTCTTCACAAACCATGTTATCTTCCTGCAGTAGTCACTTGTATAGTCATTCAAGCTATTGGGAATCAAGTTTGAGCATGAAAGACGTGACACCCTGGAGAGAGTTCTTCACATACTTTTTTCAACCCAGTTTTAGTGCAGTTATGATATTATAAAGACTCTTGTGCTCTGCTGCAGAGGCACCAATAGTACAGCTAACAGAAAAATGTGGAAGGTTGACTTCATGGACATTTGTTTGTCCAGAGATGCTATTAGAGTGGGCTTGGTTGGATTAGGCCTCTGCAGCGTTTCATTGGTTCTAGATGATTCTCCATGTTCCAAAAATCTGGAGGAGGTTGCCCCATTCATCAAATCATTGTTAGAGATCAAACTGTAGCATGGTTTGTGGTTTAGATCCAAGTTGTGATTCTTAGCAGGATTGAGATTGGGCATTTTGGCTGGACTTCTATCATAGCCGTTGGTCACTCTTTTGCTAGCTTGGCTTGTGGACTGAAAGCAAGCAGTAGTTATAGTACTCCCATTGCTTCTGGTAGCTTCATTGTGAAGTTGAACTCATAAAACTAGAAATACAAATATTATATTCCAGTTGCATAAAATTTATCATTACTTGTAAATATTATTTAATACTGTGAATTCAGATATATATATTGTCATGCCCTAAAATTTTCCCAACTTAAAACAAACACAACTATCAATGGCAAACCATATAGGGGGAGTAGAGGCTCAACCTGAAATGGGGAAACATATACATAAACTCCATAATCAAATCTCCACAATAAAACTCCACATAATTTCCACACCAACATCACATCAATGGCACATCAATACCACAAGCATAACTATATATATCCAAAATAAATCCATCACATTTGCATATCATCACAAATCAACTGATCAATCATAAGATACAATATACAATACATCATTTTGAAATGCATTAGTCACAAATAACCATATCAAGGATTATTGCATGAACAATATAAAACGTGACATCCATAATATATCAATATCATCCATGGAAATAAAGTGTGCGTTATCATCATTAACACCAGGCAGAAGCCCTTACAGAAACCATTAAGGTCAAATGAGAGGTCAGACCAAATATTACATAACCAGTATTACTATATTTACCAGCAGATACAAACTGATACCCAAACAAAAAATGGCTGAAACCACAGTTCACCCAGCCAGACAATCAACACCATAATATACTAACATAACTAAAGCCTGAAAACATAAGAAAGAGTCAAGGCAAATTATGCAGGCCTCACACCGCCCATATGCATGAACTTACATTTTTCACATGGGACATTAGAACCAGAAGATTTCTTGTACACATCATCATCTCCAGCCTCATCTCCATCACAACAATCCATGAACCTAGAAATGGTGTCCATTGGCAATGTCACCTTAAAAAGCAGAGCGATGTCCACCACTGCTTGCTGGAGACAAAGCTAACAACCCTTAATGGCATGAAGGTGCTCCAGGAAACAGTTGAAAATTTGAAATGAACCTCTGCCTGGTGCACGATGTCACCAATATCATCATGTAACAAATAGGAACTGGCTGTTGTCAAAAGCATGGAAGCACAAAAGAGAGATTGAACAACATAAAAAATATTCCACCTTCCCCTCATATAGCCAGGGTCAAGTAATAGTTTAGCCATCGTCAAGCAAATGTGAACACTAGGGGAGCCATCCACTCTTTTTGCTAGGATCCAATATCTAACCATCCAAAGCCAAAGTGCAAGGTCTGAGATATCCTTATTTGTAAATGTCATGAACTCTGCCATGGTTCTGACCTTCCCCCGAATGCTATCCCTCATCCTAACTCCCAGATGTCTCACACCCGTGGAGGATGCCATATCAGAGAGACTCAACCACAGCTTCAGCAAAACAAAATGAGAAACCCATCATTCATCGCTGCCAACTTCAATAAGTGCGAGAGATAAGCTACCACACCATATAATTACTTCCCACAGGCCCATAATGATTACTATGATACTTACTGCCGCCATTCCAACCCCTTAACAAGTAGATACATTTTATATAGATCATTGGTTCATATGTTTGTTTATTTTTAGTATTTACAGAGGATAAAATTATTTTATTTTGAAAAAATAGAGTAGTTAGCTAATCAGCAAATATTACCTCATAAAGTTTTCAATTACCTTAATAACATTTGTTTACCTGGCAGCACTGTGGAAATGCAAATTATAGATCACCAGTTAGTAGACTTTGTTTATATTCAGCTGTTGGAAGTCATTCTTAGGTAGAGAGTTGGTGATTTTCTGATTTTCATACACTGAATGTTTATGTGGCTTCTGGCAGCCTATTACAGTGACATTTGTGTGGGGTCAATTGCATGCCGCCTTGAGAAGAAAGAGGGAGGAGGTATTCGTGTTTACATCATGACACTGGGTGTACTGGCTCCTTATCGAGGGCTTGGAATAGGTATCTATGTGTTGTTTCTAATAGTTTTTGGTATACTTTTTAAGGATTTGTTATTTTCTATATCCGATGCTTAAAATGGATTTAATTGCATATGGTTTATTAATCCTATGAATTTTTCTATCTTTTTGTAGGATCAAAATTGCTGAACCACTGTTTAGATCTCTGCTTTCATGATCCAAACATTGCGGAGATTTACTTGCATGTGCAGACAAACAATGAGGAAGCCATATCATTCTACAAGAAATTTGGGTTTGAAATAGTTGAGACAATTAAGAATTACTACATAAATATTAATCCTCCCGATTGTTTTGTTGTAAGGAAGATTGTGAATCCCTTTCCCAAGCCGAAGGGTTCATCCTGAACTAGAGACTATAGAGAAATTCTAACTCTGTGTTTGCAGTGATGCAAACGCAGAAGCAATTAATTTTGGCACTATATATTGATTTGGTTATATAGTGTAAAACCAAAAAGCATTGCAAAATGAGGCAATATTATACAGAATTCAAGATTTTTGAGGAATTGTAAACTTGTAGTTTGGTTCCTGTGTGCTTCCTTTTGTTGTCTACATTTTATGCTTTTACAAAGACCAAGGGCATGGGGAATATGCTATATAGTGTATCATTAGTTTCCAAAGCTTTAATAATGTTTTTGTTAAATCTATGGTTATGTTGCCCCGAGTTTATCGTCACCTGCAACTTGCATGTAGCTTCATCTTGGGCCACTAGATCTCAGTTTCGCCTTATTTTATTCTTTCTAGAGCTAGCTGGTGATTCAACATGTTGGTGTTTGCATACATATGAAATAAATTTTTGTCATGTAGTAAATATGCTTTTTAGAAACGGTATGAGATGACCTTGGTGACACTCTTACGAGTCTCTTATGTTTGTCTTCTTATGAATCTATGGCTTCTGAAATCTGCAGTAGACATTGCCTTATTGTCTGTAATTTTCTGTTGATGTTTCTAATTCGCCTGCCTTAACAAATCTTCTCCTAAAAGGATTCATACCTCTATTTGGCAGACATCTAGTTGCTGTGCTGAGGTTGGCAGTCAACACGAATTGTCCCGGCAAAATAAGTCATGCATTCAAAAAATTTCTATTTGGGTCCATGAATGACCGTTTCTTCTAG
>VDFB02271358.1:321316504-321510900 GCA_007258455.2 Sequoia sempervirens | reverse complement strand
ACACTAGATTTGAATGGAAAACCTAATAAGAGAAAAATCACGATGGGAGTTAACTCATAATATAAAGGATCACTGCCAAAAAGGACTTGCAAACCAAGGCACACTACCTCAATGTAAGATACAAAGGACTTGCTAAACTGAAGCTAACACAACTTCAACCCAACATGATACAAGGACATGATGAGATTCACTATCTCAAAACAAGATATAAAGAGTTTATAGAGAATTGCAATATTTGTCAACAATTCACTTTCTGATGGATATTCAATGTATTCAACATTCACACTTCCTCACACTTGTTTAGACTTACATGCTTTGTTCATTCAATATGTTATTATATTTATATCCACCACAAAACCTTAAAACATTAATTAGGTCAGCCAAAAAAAAGTACAAACAATGAATTCACCAAGTCTGCCACAACAACATACTATGGTCCTATCCCAAGAATATAGAGGACCAAAAACAATCTTATTACATCTTCAAATATGATCCAAAGTAATTCACATGCTAGCACACATCAACCTAAGCTGACAACAAGGAAACGTGTAGATGAAACATGAAGCACATAACTAGTTGGCCCAAAAACACACTTTTGATTGAATTGACTCAATACAGTTCTAACCAAGATAGGTCAGGACCCAAAAACATCTTAACACATATTCAATTATTGGCGTAGACCCCCAAGCACATAGCACAAGCAAAGAAACAATCCTTTTCGGCCAAATATCCATAAATAACTTGGAAATCCAACTCAAGACACAATGCAACACCAAAGAGGCCAATAAGCAATGTGTAGATCACATGGGGATGTTCCATGAACATCCAAAAGCACTTCCAAAAATTTCTTCATAATGTCATTCCACTTGCAGCCACCACATACCAATCAAGAACATAACGCTTCAGTACCCCAGAAACATAGAAAGCTTAATCATGAGATATAACATTAAGAAATCAACTTGCAGACCACTTTAACACATGAAATTGGAACTAATATACTACATAGATGTTGAGAACACATTCACCAAGCCATTGGAGAAGAGACATAAATGTAGAGAAATGTGCAACATTTTTCAAACCAATCCAAACAACCAACAACACTTCCAACCTTCTGCAATTCACAGAAATATCCTTGGAAACACTTGTGACTTGAAAAGATAGGAGTGGAACATCCATAGAACACTGAAATTGAATCCAAAACCACAAGACCATACCTTCATTAGTAGAGAAATGTGGAGCATTCTCCCAAGAAAACTTCAAACAACTTCCTGAACCAGGAACACTTAACCAACTTGTGGAGGCCAAAACTTTCTTTCAGCAACACATGTTGTATCAGGAGCATCAGGACAGGTCATAAAACATATTGTAGACCTTCAACAAGATCTCTCCACTATTAGCAATACTTCTAATGCTTCTAATCCTCATCTTAATATATCATTATGAAACCAACTCTGTTGATAGAAATCATACTCAATACTTCTTAGATAAGACATGACATCCAACCATGAACTTCAACAAACATTAGATAAGGCATGACATCCAATCATGAACTTCAACAAACATCAGATAAGGCATGACATCCAACCATGAACTTCAACAAGGCATGGCATCCAATCATGAACTTCAATAAGCATCTTCATACATCAATATTAACCCAACCAAAATGTTATCAACAATGACAACCAATGCTAAGCGACAAACAATGCAACAATCTCTCACCAAGTACTTGACATCAGGGACATCAAATGCCAACAATATCCCTTCCTTATCAAGTGTTGACAACAATTTCAACCACAAAAAAATCACCAAGTGTTGTCATGAGCTACTCACAACAAGCTCATCAACCACTACCAAACATATAACAATCTTCATTAGGTGTTGAAATCAAAGACAACCAACAATCAACATTGACATTGATTGCCAATAATCTTACACAAAGCTCCTCGAGTGTTGACATCGATGACAACAACTTCCAACATATGCATGTATCCATCTATATGTAGGTGAATTTAAACTTCAAAAAAAAATTTAATGGTGAACAATAGGATTAGATCAAGGTTGTATGACCAAAAAAGAGACAAAAAAAATGGATCAAGGAACATCTAGTTAAGAACAACCCATTGAAATTAGTGATGACCAAGTTAATGTAGAGGTACAAGAACAAACTGATAATAGTGGGAATTTTTGTATGGCATGGAAAATTTGATGGAGATAGATGAGAATTCTCTTTTCAATGAGATTTCACCTGAAGATATGTTATTTGAAAGCACAATAAAATTACATTCTAAAAGAATTTTGGATGAACTTTTTGAACAAAAATATCTAATTGGAAGAGCACAATTATGTGCAAATTTATTTAGGCAAAAAGAAATGACCCCTATTTTTGAGTTGTTAGGGGTTGATAAAATGAAAAAATCATCAAACTTATTAAAACAATTTTTTTTGAAAACCTATAAGAAGAATTGGAATGTATTGAAAAAAAGAGTTAAGCTATTGATTTAAGTGTTGTATGTTGAGCATTGATGATTGTAATTTCTAGTAAGAAATTATCACATAGAAGACAAGTTCAAGAAATTATCTAATTACTAAATGTATTTAGGAGAAAGAAACATCAAAGATATATTATGAAGATAAATAGATTTGATGAAAACATTAAAAATAATTGGGTAAATATTTGTAGGGTTCCACAAAAAGATAGAATTTCAAAAGATGTAAAGAAACATGTGTGAATGATAAAAATATGGAGGTCAAAAAATATCAACAATGCAATTCACACTCTCACAATCAAGCAATGAAGTTCAAGATCTTGTATTGGAATATAAAATTTAAATAACAAGTCATCATAGCTAAGATCTTGATTTTCTTCCTTATGAGTTTCTCTTTAAAGTAACAAACTATGAAAGAACAATAATGATATGATGTAATGATAATGATAAATTATCAAAGATAAATGATACCTATGCTTGATAAATGACAATGATAATGCTTGAAAATGATTGAATGCTTGATAACAAGAGTGCTAGGGAGATCTTGATCATAAAATTGCTAGAGAGATCTTGACAATAAAAGTGCTAGGGGATTTGAATGAAATGAAAGCTTCTCATTTATGTGCTTCACTTAACATTTGATCAATGCAAGATCAATGGATAGGAAAATTCAAGATAGGGTAAAACCCAAATTTTGAATTTTTTGAAGAAAGAGGGAATTGAATAAATAAGATTCAAATGATAGCTTGGAGAAATACATAAATATTTATTTATTTATTTTTAAAAGAAAATATTTAATTTAAATAAATTATTAATTTATTTATTTAAAAGATGAGTGTTAGCTAATTAAATATTTTTTGAAAATTATTTAATTATAGAGGAAAAGATTTAATTTAATAAATTATTTATTAATTTATTAAAAGAGGGGTGATAGCTAATAAAATAATTTTTAGTTAGAGGGCTAATCATAATTTTATTTTTATTTTTTATTAATGTTAGAGGGAAAATGATAAGAGATGAATTAATTAAATAATTAAAAATAGTTAATTAATATATGTATATATATGATAAAAAGATTAAGATAATGAAAACATCATTTGCAAAAGATTATGATAATTTTGTCTCTTGTAACATCACAATATCCTGAGAAGGGGAAAAACATGGTCTGCAACTTTAGGAGTGCACCCATAAGCCCCAACGAGACTTTTTTGAAAAAATCGGCTTGTTCTATAAATTCTTGGGGCTCTAATGGTGATCATTGTTAGCATAGGCATACCTTTTCTCAACCCTTTGTTACCTCTGCTCGTTTTCCTTCGTCACATTTTTCAAGGAGATCGCTTTCCCAGGGAAAGCAACCAATTTTTGTCATATGTGGGTTAGAATCAGTTTCTTTGGGGAAATCTTCTACTTCTCCTCATCGCAGGCTTTGGTCTGAGGTGGTTGCTGACTTGAGTTCTCCGACCACATTTCCTATTTGCATACCACTCAAGGCTAGAGCTCCCTTCAATCCAAAGTTTTTTGTTTTGCATCTTGTTTCCTTTCATAATAGTATCCCTATTTCTCACACGAAGTCTTTCAAACCTATGCATTTGGATTCGCATTAAGCCTCTTTTTCGAATATCATTCCTATTAAGCATTTGAGGTGCTCATTTCAATCTCTCGAAACTTTTCCTTATTTTCAAAATAGGGTTTTTTCGAGTCAGGGGGCTTCAAGGACTGGATTGACCTTGAACAAAGGGAAAAATGCTACTTGTCTTAATCACTCGAAGATTCATGTTTGCCACAAGAAGATTTTGGTGCCAAAAATTTAAAGGGATTCTTCCAAAGCTAATGAAGGTCAAGTTCATGTTACCTTCAACGATGAAATGTTGCAGCCTCAAGTTCATGATCTTTAGGGGCTTGCCCTTATCTGTAAGTTTTGGAAATTCTCCCTAGATATTAATTTTTTGCAAATTTGGGTTTGTCAAACTTGGGAGGGATCTAACTAGGTTTTTTACCTTGATAAGGGAGAAGGGTTTTTTGTTGTCATTTTTGCTACCAAAGATGATAGGAATGTTGTATATAGGAAAAAATCTTGGATATGTGAGGGATATGGCATTTTCACTTCTCCATGGACACCGAATTTTGATCCCTCACAAAATCTGATTAGGTTTATTCCTTTATGGGTTCAATTGCAAGGTTTGCCACTTGAATATAGGGAATATCAAATTATTGAATTGTTGGGAAATTATTTGGGGATCTATCTTCATCGGGATCTAATTTTTTTTTACAAATCCTTCATTGCCTATCAGGATTTGTATTCTACTTGATGTAACAAGAACCCTCCCTTTTGTTTTGATTATTAAGTCTAGGTATGGGTTATGGAAACAACCATGTATCTTCAAGGATCTGCTTATATATTGCTCTTAACACCACTTTCCTATTCATCCTAAATCTATTTTTTAGTTGGGAATGGATGAAGGAGTTAATTCTTCATTTCAGCCTTCTTCCCCCAAAAATGTTACTTTTTCATTCTACTATTTATGCTAATGATTCTGATCAAAATGTTGTTTGTCCTACCCCTGGTAATGAGTTGGATATCATTCATGGGTGGGAAAGCAATGTTTGTAAGTTGAGTCCAAAAATTATTTATAAAGGTTCCACAAGTAATAGTATTCCCTAGTTAAGGGATTTAGTTGGTCTAATTTGTGAAAGATTTGGCCATTAACAGTGTGCAATATCTTTTGATGTTAATTATTCAATTTTGCTTGATTTGGTATCACAAAATGGTTTAGGCAAGATTCTAGCATTAAATGGTAGTTCTAGCAAACTCCCTTGCTATAAGCAAGGTCAAATCTTGATATCTTATGAGGATTTTAAGGCCTCAGGTATTTCCTAGTTCTTTCAATATCACAACTCCAGGTCTCTATCTATTTCTTTTGTTCCATGTTGGGAAAAGTTCTTCATATCTCCAAATAGCTTTCTCCAAAAGTCTCTTAGCCTGTTTGTGCCAAAGTTCAAGTTTGTTACTATTCATCAACTTCACCAGTGTGTGTCCTTGTTAACATTGGGTCTACCCAATTCTTCTTTAAATCCAAATGTTGATCAACAAAGAGGAGAGCAATTTGACTTCATGGATTTTTAATCCATGTTAGAAGAAGGCAACTTGGAATGCATAGAAAATCAAATAACTTCGATGGTTGGCTCCAAATTAATTGATGAAATTACATAGGCAGTTGAGAAGGAGTTTGAGGTGAATGAATTTTTGAATCCATTGCCTTTCAATTTTGATTTAAAGGACCTTGATGTTGATGAAAATTTGTTACTTTCACAATTATCCAATGATATTAATACATGCTTGAAAGGGGGAGAGCGAGATGAGGAATTTGATTTTTCAAAACCCTTATCCATTGCTCATTCCCCCTGTTTGTCTCCATTGACTCAAAAATCACCTAGCAAAAGAGGTCGTAAGTCACATGCTATCAAGCTTCAAGAGGAGATAGCAGTAGGAAAACAATCCACTTTGGATGGTACTATTAAAAAAAGACTGAGGAGAGCCTGCTGCTCTCTGACAACAATATGAAAGTAATATCTTAGAATATTAGGGGCTTAAATGCTCCTAGCAAGCGAGCCTGAATCAAGTAACAAATTGAGTCTTATGGGGATGATATTGTTCTTTTATAGGAGTCAAAGTTATCTCAGGAAAAATTCACCTCAGTTATTAGCAAATGGTCAAGGTGGAAATCTTGTCAATCAAATGCTCAAGGGGATTCTGAAGGGTTAATAGCATTATGGAATCCAAAATTAGTTATTTTGGAGCCCCTTTCAAGTGAAATTAATTGGAAGTTGATAAAGGTAACACATTTTAACTTGCAATTTTGGCTTTTTAATGTTTATGCTCCCAATTCTTTTGGTAAAAACTTGGTGTGGGATGCTTTGTCTGAAGTTCTTGATAGAGTTGGTGAGGTTAAGGTCATTCTAGCTGGTGATTTTAATGCATATTATCCTTGGATGAGAAGCAAGGAGGTATTATACCTCCACCAAAAACAATTGATGATTTTAGTGCCTTTGTTCAAAATAATGCTCTTATTGACATTCTTCCTGGAAATGGCAAATATACATGGACAAATAAAAGGAAATTTTTATGTCAAATAACTAAGCATCTTGATAGGTTTCTCATTACATGCAATTGGTTAACAGAAAATTATGGAATGCACTCTAAAATTTTACCATGGATAGGGTCTAATCACTATCCAACATCATTGGATATTCAAAATAAGTAGTTTGCACTTGGTTCTAAATCATCTTTCAAATTTGATATTATGTGGTTCCGACATCCATAGTTTTTAAGCTTGTTGAAGGATTGGTGGTTGTTGTCTCCTATGGTGGAAGGCACATTAATGTACAAATTTTGCGTGAAATTAAGGTATATTAAAGGTAGAATTAAGCAATGGAATGCATATGTTTTTAAAAATGTTTTCCAGTCTAAAGCAGAAGTCTACAAAAAGCTTGTAGAAGTTATTTGTTATAGCTAATGGGTTAAGCCCTATTTTATTTGAGCAGCAATCAAAACTGCAAGTTGAATGGGAAGAATTGGTAGTACATGAGGAAATTTATTAGAGACAAAAGTCACGAGAGCTTTGGTTAAAAGAGGGAGATAAAAATACAATTTTTTTTCACATATCAACTCAGATAAAAAAATCTAAAAGTTCCATTTTCTCAATACAAGATAGTGAAACAAGAAATATTCTAACAAAAGAGGCAAATATACAAGAAGAGGGTGTTAAATTTTTCACAAACCTACTTTTTGCACCAAGTCATCAACCTATGCAGGTGGGAAGGGAGAGAGAGGAATTGTTGGAAGCAATACCAAATTTAGTGACAGCTAAGGAAAATGAAATGTTATTCAAACCATTAACGCTTGAAGAACTTAAGGTAGTAGTGTTTTCTATGCCTTCGGATAAAGCCCCAGGTCTAGATGAATTTACAATAAGCTTCTACCAGAAATGTTGGGAATTCATTGGGCACGATCTTCTAAAAGCATTGGAAGAGTCTCGATGCTTAGGAACGATGTTAAAACAATTTAATGTAACACATATTGATTTCATTCCTAAGGTATCTTATCCTACTTCTTTTGCAAAATTTAGGCCAATTTCACTATGTAATGTGATCTACAAGATTTTTACAAAAGCAATTTATTTGTGTTTAGTGCCTATTATTCCTAGTATAATTTTAGAGGAGCAAGGAGGATTTTTTCTTGGTAGGGAAATAGTGGAAGGAGCTTTAGTTGCACAAGAAGTTTTGCATTCAATCACAACAAATGTCATTCCATCATTAATTATCAAGTTGGACATGATGAAGGCGTATGATAGGGTGGATTGGTCATTCCTATTGCAAGTATTATAGAAGTTTGGTTTCCATTATAAGTTGTGTAAGTGGATTGTCTTGTTTAAAGAGGGCTAAATTTTTAGTCCTTGTCAATGGTTCACCAGTAGGGTTTTTTAGTTCAAAATAGGGTGTAAGACAAGGGGATCCATTGCCACCTTTTATTTTTATCATTTTGGCCGAGGATTTGAGTAGGTTTGTGCATAAGATTCATAGTCAAGGTAAACGAAGAGGAATCTTAATTCTTCCTACAAATATCACAACCACTCATTCTTTGTTTGTAGATGATACCATCTTATTTGGTAGGGAAACAATTTTGGAAGCTAAGAAAATAAAGTATGTTCTTGACAAATATACTTCTGCATCAGGTCAAAAGATTAATCCAACCAAGTCAAAGATATATGTTTGTAATGCATCAACTATTTTAAAGGGACACATTGTTAATATTTTGGGTTCCCAAGAAGCAAAACTTCCATGCAAGTATTTAGGAATTCCTTTTTGTGGTTGGTGCAAATAGAGTATCCTACTGGGACAAGGTCATTAAAAGTATTCAAGCAAGAATTGTAGGATGGAGTGGAAGATGGTTTTCAATCTCAGGAAGGATCTTAATGATTAAATCAGTTATATCTGCAATTCCAAATTATTA
The DNA here is from genome assembly GCA_007258455.2 of Sequoia sempervirens. Taxonomy (NCBI): domain Eukaryota; kingdom Viridiplantae; phylum Streptophyta; class Pinopsida; order Cupressales; family Cupressaceae; genus Sequoia; species Sequoia sempervirens. Next base: position 321,502,404 of record VDFB02271358.1, on the reverse strand, counting down.
CATGGTTGTTTTAAAAGCTCCTAGAACTATCATTGTGCAAATTGAAAAGTTGATTAGGAATTTTTATATGGAAAGGTAACATGGATAACAAAAAGAAAATTCCTCTAGTATCATTGGATAACTTATGTAAAGATAAATCGAAAGGATCTAGAATTCACAACTTAACTGCAAGAAATATTTCTTTAGGTACAAAACTGGTATGGCATTTGTATTCCAAATCCCAGACCAAATGGTGCAAAATAATGCATAAAAAATATTTAGATACCAGTGCATCTAACCTCTTCTTTTTCATTCTAAATCCCTCACAAGGTTCTGTTATGTGGAATTTTTTGCGAACTTGTTGAAAAGTTATAATCTTGTATATAACTTGGGAGGTTAACAATGGAGAAAAATAAAGTTTTTGGTTAGATTCATGGCAGGGACATCCTCCTTTGAATATAATGCAGGAATTTCATCTAATAGCCCAACATATAACTCCAAATTGGGGAATGAAAGTAAGAGATTACTTTAAAAAACAAACTTGCTCATAGGGAAAGTGGTTTGGAAAACATTTGCGGATCCTTTACTATCAATTGTACAACAAGGGATTCTAAACAAACTTCTTAGTGGTAGAGTTGTTTATGTCCACAATGCTCCTAACAAGGTTATTTGGGCTCCTTCCAAATTAGGTCAATACACAATAAAATTGGGATACAAAGCAATGATGAATAGAGAAGTTTACTCTAAACCACAAAGATCATTGTCTTTTTGTTGGAACTCTATTGTGTTACCAAAAGCAGGGTGCTTTACCTGGTTGGCTTTGACAAATAGGATTCTAGCAAGTTCAAGATTGCATACACAAGGGATACCAAATCCTTTTACCTGTGCATCCATTGAGGATATAAATAATCTTTTTCTTCAATGTTATTTTGCAAATTCTTGTTGAATTTTCATTAAAACAAAGCTAAGTTGGTATGCTCCTCTTTCGTTTACACTTTGGGATCTAATTACAAGTTGGCCAATTCTGTATCATTCGTCTTTGTTTGCAAGTTTGTGGAGGGTCATTCCATATGTGGTCTTGTGGTGTATTTGGTTGGAGAGAAATAAAAGGATATTTCAAAAGAAAAATTCAAGTATTGACCACGTGCTATTCAAGTTGAAGAATTCAATTTGTGAAATAACAAATTCCTATACATTCATAATGCTAAGCATGTTGGTTCAATTTTCATAGATTGGGATTCAAAGCAGTTAAAAAATTGGAAAAATCTTGTAGTTCCTTTTAGAGGCAATCTACAAGTACCTATCACTTAAAAAGTTGATAGAAAGAAGATAACCTGGATACCTCCATCAATTGGCTTTGTCAAGTTAAACTTTGATGGAGCCTTAATAGGTAATCTAGGGAAATTTGGAGTAGGGGTTGTCTTGAGAAATTCACAAGGTTTTCTTATTTGTGCGAAATCAATAAAGTTACCTTCCAGAACAAATAATATTGCAGAGGTGCAAGCTCTTTTGATAGGTTTACAAATGGCTATTAATCTGAATTGTAAGAAACTTCAAGTTGAAGGATATTGTTTGGTTATCATCAATGCTTGTAAGGATAGAAAACAATGTAGTTGGAAACTCAATTATATCCTTGTTCAAGTTTGGAGGTTGATTGATGTCTTGGAACAGTACCAGATCATACATATATACAAGAGACAAGAATCAATTAGCAGATAAACTAGCAAACATAAGATGTGAGCAAGAGCAGGAGGAAGTAATTTATGATGAAGGTTTAAAGAACATCACACAAGATTTGCAATCTATTATAAATAGAGAAATGATTATGACAAAGGTGTAATTTGGGTTGATCTATAGGTTGAAAAATTCAATTTGTGCAAAGAACCATATGTGCATGATGGTTGATCATGACTACCAAGATGTTGTATTTCAAATGTTAAAGTAGGGTATTCTTAAGAGGATATCATAATGACGAGCTTTATTGTGGCCAATTTAAAAATTCAAAAACATAAAAAAATATTGGTATATTTGGTTTTGTAGATTTGGTTACTCCTTTATCATGATATTCTTGTTGTTACATTTCAAATTATTATCTCAATTTCAAATTGAGTTAGTACTTGTTCACATGGAAGATCATGAATGGCTTTGGTACTTGGTGTAATGACATCAATTTGCAATGTCACAAAATTTATATGATCAAATTCTTCGTACTAACATGTGGCAGATGGTGGTGTGAGTTGTGTGTTTTATAAACACACATGGTACTTCAAAGCAACGATAGTTCTTCATTAATCAAATTGGAAGATAACTTCAAATAAATGTATTAACTCTTTGTACAACTGGGTCTTTTCAAAAAATCCTTCTGTTTGTGAAATCAACATGTGGCACATGACATGATAGTAAATATGTGTGTTCAAAATCTCTCACATGTTAACTGTAACAACTAGAAAATGCCTCTAATGCAACTAAGTATTATTATTATTATTACAAGTGTTATACACAATTCATTAAGTGTATTAATTCCACACTTCTTGTAATAATTACAAATATATTCAAACAACAAGCTAAGATTTCATCTATGTGAAATGACAGTGGTATTTGTGTTGAAAGGTTAGGATTTTTGCGCTTTGTGTAAACTTAATGATGATCTTCAGTGACCAACGTACAAGACGCGTTATTTACAAGGTGTCGTGTTCTCGGTTTCATGCATTATGGTTTTTGGAAGCATTATTAGGTTGGACTCTACCAATTTCTTCATGATAGTCTCAATGGGTTCTGACAATTGTGTGTACTTGTGTTTTGGATAGTTGTTCTTGTTAGGTGTTCGTCTCTATTGTGTTTCAGTGTTGTTGACTTGATTATTTTCTGGTGATGTTGTTTGCTGCACAACTGGTTGAGTGTTAGCGATTTGATTATTTTTTGGCCTAGGAGCACTTAGGACCACCTTAGCATCCACCACTCCATCGTTTGTTACATTTTTGTTCTTAGCCCAGACACAAGGCTTGTCATTTGAACTAGTTGATGGATGGTTGTCTTTGTGGGCTTGAGTATTTCCCTGTGATATTAGAGCTCTCTCAATTTTAAGGGATCTAGGGACAAGCTCGTCATAAGATGTAATACACTACATTTTCAAGTGAAAGGATAGATTTGGATCGAGATTTGCTATGATAATGCCTACTTGTTGTTCATCAAGAATTGGCCATTTACTTTTACTCGCTCTTTGCCTCCATTGTTGCAAGAAATTGGCGAAATATTCTCCATTGTTTTGTTTGAGAGTTTATAACTCTTCTAAGCTTACGCCATGAAAAGATTAAAGGAGAAGTGATCTATGAATTTGTCAATTATTTCTTAGAAAGTTTTGATACTAGGAGGCAATTGAGAAAACCAGTCCATGGCAAGACCTGTTAAACTTTGTGGGAAAAGGCGCATCAAGTAGGACTCATTATAGGCGACATCCATACACATGATGATAAACTCTTTGATATGGTCCAAGGGACTCCCTCTCCCTTTGTATTTGTCGAATTTGGGGATTTCAAAACCAGAAGGGAATGACACCATTACAATGTTTCAATCAAATGGATATGGGAATAGGTTCTATGTATGGGGTTTCTTCATTTTTCCCATCTGGATATCTTGCATTTCTTGTGTTAACACCTTCAGTTGTGATTCCATATCGTCGAGTAGACTAGGTGGAGGAACATATGTTTCATATTATGGGATGGTGGATGAAGTGTACACAGGATTTTGATATTTTGGTGCATTGTATGGTGTGTATGGTGGTGTAGGATAAGGTGGTGATGGTGTAGGCGTATATGTTCCTAATGTGTTTAGGTTGATGATGTTTTGTTGAGGGTTATAGTATAAACCCTGTTGTTGCTATTGTTGCGTGAGTAATTGTTGTTGTTGGGCATACTGTTGAGCTTGTTGGGCTTGTTGGGCGTGTTGCTATTGTTGAGCTGTTAGGACTTCTTGTTGTGCTACTAAGGCTACTTGATGTTGTTGTTGGGCTACTAAGGTTGCTTGTTATTTTTTCTATTGTTGTGTTGCTAGGGCTACTTTCTATTGTTGTTATTGTTGTTGGGATACTAAGGCTGCTTGTTGTTGTTGTTGTTGTGCTGCTAGGGATACTTGTTGTTGTGTGACTAATGTTGCTTGATGTTGTTGTTGCTGCTAGGGCTTGGTGTTTTTTCTGCTATTGGATTGCTTGTTGATAAGCCTGTCGGGCTTGTTGTAAAGCTAGGGTATGTGCTTGTAATGTAGGATCAATCACTTATTAGGACATCTATGATGGGTTTTGGGTGTTGATGTTTTTTGTGAGTTGCGTATTGTTGATGAGAGGTTGGGGATTCCCTTGGTCTAACACTACTTGCAAGATGGTGGATTGTGGTGGAGGAATGTAAGTTTGAGGTCCCATTTGATTTTGCATGACTTGGGGGACAAATGGTAGAGGTGAGGATGGTATCGTTAAATATTGTGATGTTAAGGGCACATTGGGACCTTGGGTCCACTTATTGAAAGGATTCACTTGACCGATGTTTTGGAGATTCCCTTGTGTTTGAGATGTGGTCAAGGTATTAGCTTGGTTGATGGGGTTTGTGATCAAGGGATTGTTTTGATGTGGGTTGATGATGGATGGGATAGATGTGTTTTGGGCAACTGTTGGGTTTGATGTATCAACGAGAGGATTGGATGAAGATGTTCCATGTTGTGTTAAAGACTAATTTTGCATGAGGGTATTCCCTTGCCCTTTTGGGTCTACTTGTGATACTTGGTCTACACTACTTTGTGGGATGTTGGGAACACTTATGGTACTCATGGGTATGGATGAAAAGGGGTGTCCTCGATATGTTGAGGTTGTTGTGGAGTAATGAAGTGTAAGTGGTTTATATGGATGTTGGGGATCCTCGGGAATAGGAGGAGAACCAAATGTTGGTGTCCAAGTCGTTGTTTGGGATGGAGGATTGGTATCAAGGGTACCCACAAGTATGTTGCTTTCAAATGGAAGAGTATGGCCAAAGTCCTTGGCAAGGCTAGTTGCAATACTAATTGTTGGTGTTTGATTGATCCCTAGTGATGGAGTTGTTTGAATAGTGGATGAAGTCAAGCCTTGTGTTAATGATTGTGCAACAAAAGATGGGGAGTTGGGATCTATATTTTCTAAGGCTTGGTGCTCCATGACTTCTTCCCTAGTAAGTCCAAATGGATTATTTGCGAAATCTTCTATCTCATATGGCCCTGATAGTGATGAAGGACATTGTTGTGATGGGGTAACGTGACTTCTCCGATCAAATTCGAGAGGATTTGAATCACTTGAGGTAAATATGACTTTGGTTTTCTCCATGATTCTCTTGTGTTGTGATCTTGTTTTTACTATAAATTTTGGGTCACCTTTGGGAGAGTTGTGTTGAGATTTGTAATGTTTGAACTATTTAGTTGACTCAAATCTAGGTAAGAGGGATGCTCTACGTCTTTTTGGAGCAATGAAGGTAGTGGGAGATGAAAAGATGAATGATATGGGGAGTGATTTTTGAAAACATTTTGGGACAACACTTTTGACTTAGGTTTGATGTTTTGATGTATAGATAAAGGATGTTTATGAACTTGTGAACCTTTAGGGTAGACTTGTGACCTTCAAGATACACTAGTTCAAAGATGATAACTAAATTAGCCAAACGTATAGAAAATGATTCATTTCACATACAAAGCAACTAAGTTAGGGGTTGGTTGATAGATGTCTAAGTCCAAAAGTGTTGGTATATTCAAATTTTTTGCAAAGTTTGGTGAGTGAAATTTAGATTTTGATGAAGGGGTGGATGAATTTTTGACCCAATATTGACCTAGAGTGAACCTTTGTTTTCAAAGACCAAGGTGGTGAGAAACATGCTAGACCTCTAAATTTTTCCAATCCAAAAGACCAATGTTTGATTTAAATGAGGAGTTCATATTGAGCATACATGTCCAAATTATTCAACGAGATAAGTCTATAAAACCTCATTGCCAATTTGTTCTAGTTGCAATATTGTTTTAGGATATGTCTTCTAATATATTTTGAACTATGATGTCTAAGTTTGAAATAGCGGCATGTAGACCTTCTCTTGGGGATTTTGATTTTGCATGAGATCATTTAGAGAAGTTCAAGATCATGGAAAATACCAACATTTTGACTTTCAAAAAAGGCATACAATTCAGGATTATTCCTTGAAGCATGTATATAAAAGTTCCTTGTCAATCTAGTCCTATTTTTATAAAGTGCCTCAAGGTGTTGTTTGATAGCTTTTTGTCTATGACACCTAAGTTTGAAGTGACAAAATGTAGAACTCTTGGGGGTTTTGATTTTGTGTGAGATCATTTAGAAAAGTTCAAGTTTGTGGAAGAAAAGAGGATATTTATTGCCACACGGGTGGTGGAAATATGGGCCTTCCAGCCACAATATCGGCTTGTTCCTCTTCTTTGTCTAAGATTGTTGCTATGTTTCTCCACTGAATGGGTGTTTTCTTTCTTTCAAAAGTGAAGCTTCTCAAACTACTAATTATATCTATTTGTTCTCCCTCAATTAGTTTGAAGTTTGGCTGAATGATAGCACATGTAAGGTCGGGTTGTTCAACCGGAGTGATCAAATGCTAAATGGTCATGTGGGGTTCAATTTGTCAAGTTAGCTTGCTTAAATGAGTTTCTTTTTACCACAAGCACTTGCCTTGATTAAGTTCAAACTAAATGTTTATGTCAAAAACATCATAAATTTCACAAGGTCCATTTTGTGAAAATCATGAGGTTTGAAGCCATAGTTGGTTATGTTAACTTTGGGAAGTATGGATTGAGATATAAGTCAAGATATTTAGAAATCTCCAAGGATAGAAATCCTTAGGAGAAGCATTAATATCAAGACTATTTTAAAGGGTATCCATACTTAGACCAAAGGGTTTGAAATTTTGAAGAAGATTGTGAATGTTTGTTTGCAATGTTTTGGAACCAAGCAAAGTATTAAACTAACTCACAAGCATTTACCACCTTAGGCTCAAAAGATACTACTTGCTGAATCCCCACTTGGATTTCTCCAAACACTAAGACAATGCGAACAACTAGAGATTTGGTGACACTGGCTCCTCCTTACACAACACACACTTCTTGGGACCACCAAATCTCAAATCCTGAAGATCTGAAGATCCTAAGGATTTTCCTATTTCAACAATGAATAGTAAAATGTGGGGCGGCTTCGGAATGACCGTTCCTACACCAACAAGCATAAAGGTTTCTGGTTTCTAAACAATTGGCTCTTAGTAAGGAATTTCGTACAAGGTGGCCATACATGCGGCAAGATTAGCTCAAGATTATTTCAATCAAGAGGCCTCCCAGTCTCTTCCTAAAAAAGGATTTTGACATGTCACACAAACACTAGGGGTGGTAGTTGTTGGTATGACACATCCACACTTGTTGCTTATGACTTTCGTCACAAACACATTTTTTATATAGTGGCTTGAAAGTAGCTTGGCCTTAGCTTTGTTACTACTTGGGTCATTCCCACCTTTCGAAGTAGGGTGGCAGGCCCTCTAAAGGTATACAAAAGCAAGGAAGTATGTTTTTTGTTCGATCTCCCAGACCACACAAAGCGCAAAGAGAGATCAATCACAACACCTTTTCCTCACACTAGCATGAGGTTCATTTTAATCCAAATCAAAATATGTGGGTGATTATACAAAATGTCAAAAGAATACTTTTGATTCCCAAGATCACCGAGTGGCACGAGAGAGGAGCATATGCATTCAATGACAAAAATGTAAACCACAAGACATAGCAAGCACTTGTTAATTTTAACCCTTAAAGAAAAGGTGATTTCATTTTAAGCACCAAATTGAGTGTTAAGTTGTATTGTTCAATTTTAAACCCAAAGTAGCATAATGGAGTGAGGGTTCATTTTAATCTCATTTGAGCGTTCATTTTAAAACCCAATTGAAAGCTAGTGTGGTCCATAAGCATAAAATGAAAAGAATGATAAATGGGTTATAATTGCCCCAAAAGTGTCGAAACACTTGTTACAATTATAAGATTTAAAGACAAGAATGCTTCTTCACTTCGAATTTTATTGTCCAACTTGCAAAACCGAGTTAGCCTAAAAACTAGAACAAAAAGTTAGAGACATGTGTCATTAGATGAAGTAAAAAAATTAAAGCACGTGCTAAAAATCACACTATTTTTTCTTACCAAAAAAAAGCATCACTATTCATGATAGTGTCTCCATAAATCAAATGAGCGTCGCTTTGGTGAAAATTAGTGTCGCTTTGCAGAAAGATAGTGACAACGATAGCGTCGCTATTTGGTGGCATCATCATTTTCAAATTCTCGATACCTCTAAAAAGTATTAGCATTGTTGTTTAGTTTAATCAGTGCAAGTGTATTAATTAGGTGTCGCTATATCAGATGGAAATAGCGTCGCTATATGGCGACACCTTACAAAGGCATCGTTGAAATCTCCTAGAGTGTCGTTGTATCTGCAAAAACCAGAAAATGGACTTTGAAAGAAAAATTCATTAAATGTGATCGGTTATGCCCTCCTTCTAGCACTAAAATGTGACCGACAGATTAGTATGGGCTAACTACACTTGACCCATGATGATACAAAGTATATTCATGCCACTAAATTTCAATCTAATAGAGATCAAATTCAAATAAACACTAAACTAGGAATCCATTAAAAACTTAACATGTTAAACTATGAAAGCTTCAAAACACCTATTCTAATCCATTGAAACTTATCCTATTGGGGGAGTGGTGTCACGTTGATGTGGAACGATGACCCTTTCCTAATCCTGTGGATAAATGAGCCTGTTCTGATCGATTCTATTGAAGAGAATTGTCGAAATTGATGATAGATGTGTATGAAAACATGATTTAAAGTTAAATGAGCATGATGCAAGCTATTTTAACATGATTTATGCTACAATGATTAAGATGTGTGAATGGAAAGCTAATCTAGATGAAGTTTAAGCTAAAAAGATTGAAACTCTAATTACAAAATACTAAATGGATGCATTTATGTTACCTTGGAAGCCATTAATGGAAGCTAAGCTAATATGATGCAAGAAATTAAACTAAAAAGATGCTAAATATGAGTGCAAGTGCAAGTGATTTTAACAGTATAAGTCTGATGTTAAAAGATGGATCCATTTGTCTCCAAATAGTGATCTATTTATAGGAGACCAAATGAGAAATGGAGGGTTGAGATAAAAAAGGTTAATCAACGGTCAAGGATGGAGGAAGTTGGAGGCATGGATCATTGATTCTCATCAAGGGATAAAAATTAATGATGAGATTTAATCAAGGTTTCACCTTTATCCAAACAAACACACTTTTAACTTGCACAAGAAGTCATAAGTTAACTTGCACAAGAAGTCTTGTAAATTTGTTACATAAAAGGAATATTCCCCTTTTTCAAATGAGTGAGGAGAGAATATTCTTTGGAATATTCTCATGGGTGAGGGAAAATAGGCATTTAACAATTAAAACAAAGTTTTAATGTGCAAAAGGGGAAGGAATATTCCATGTTAGAAGAATGTGCAAAAGAGGAATATTCCCTTGCAAGTGGGGGGAATCAGATTTATTAGTAATTGATAATTAAGACAATGTTAATTATACAATCTTGGAAGAATTAGATGATATTCATTAAATAAAATGATTTAATGAAAGGGGGAAGGTAAAATGATATTTAATTAAATAATATAGGGTTATTTAATTAAATAAGAAGACTTAGGGATTTAAATTAAATAGTTTGATGCATTTAATTTAATAAGACAAAATGTTAGCATGGAAGGGGTGAATTAACCCGATTAGATTAATTAGGTTAATAGATGCAAATGATGCAATTAATTAAATAGCTAGGAAAATTTAATTAATTAAGCGAAAAGAGGATGGGTTTTAGGAGGAAATGATGTTAGTATACCTGATTTGAGTGCATGATATCATTCATAACATTTTTAAGTGTCTACAGTAACATATCTTTGAATAGAAATATTGGAGCCAAAATGGAGCACACAAGTTGGTGAGTGAATTATGTTGATATTATGGTAGGTTGAAGGAATATGCCATTTCTAGCCAATGTACTCATCTTGGGATTTGGGTGTTGGAATTTTAACTAGGGATTTAGGTGCCATAGTTTGGGTGGTTTTAGCTCTCATTGTTTTCTAATTATCATTAGATGGTTTCATATATTCTCTCCTATTTATTAGGTGCTTAAGATGGAGGTTTTGGTAGTGAGATTTGAAGGTACTATTATGTTGCAAGAATTACTCTAGATCTCTAATCAATGACATTGTTGTAAAGGCTTAGACTTTACATGTGTATTGCAACCGTTGATTACTAAATAATACATTGAAGAGTGTTATTTTTCTCCCAAAAGGGTTTTCCTCATGTAAATCATTGTGTTATGGTATATTGTTTTTGTATTTATTTCCTCATAACTATATGATTAGTTTAATTTTTTTGCACATACCTCCTCTCATAGATTGTCATAGAAAGCATATTCTACACCCTAGTTTCCTTTCACTCATTTTGCTTGGCATGTTCTCTATCAAGGTCTTTCTATTAGTATCATATTAGCTCAAGTAGGCATTATCAATCTTTGCTATCAATTTTATGAAAAGCAAGAGACTCTCAAGCAATTATTTTGGTTTTGTCCCATAGCCTAGGCTACTTGGAATTAGATTAATGATTCCTTTAAGCCTTTTAGGCCTAAGTTTTTTCATAACATGTGATTCTTTTGAGAGATTGGCCTAGAATTCCTTCTAAGTTCGCCCAAATTTGACATGATTTTTGAGTGGAAAACATTCAGAAAGATAATTTTCTTGTAATTTTCTCTAGGTTCTATTGATATACACTTCTTACTTTATACTAAGCCCATTGTTTGTTCCAATGGTCTTATTTTGATTTAGGTGCACGAAAATAAAACTGCACTTGAAGTGGCCAATTTGCAGGTGCTTTTGGATCATTGTGGTAGTGCCCCATGTAGGTTTCTAGAGTGTTGTCAATTATACCCTCTAGTAAGGGCAATTCACCTCCTTATGGACATGAATGTGGATGTGGTTAGAACGCCCATGATGGACATGACTCTTAGTTACATGCTACCTAACCCTCTCCAAGAAGGACCAGGAACCAAACTCCTTGAGGTTGGTCTCAACCATCTCCCTTCCTTTGGCCTCTTTTAAGCTTCATGACCATGGAGCCTTTGGATGGTTAGGCTCTAAAAAATGCCATCATCTTGCTTTGGCTATTTTTCCTATTTGTGACACTCAACCCCCTACCAAAGAAGAAAATAAAGAGGGTGTAATTATTGGCTGGTAGTCTATTCTTGATAACGTAGACCTTATTGATGTTCAGGGAAAGTCGAATGATCATGATCCACCTCCTACTAGTAGTTTAGCTCTTATGATATTGCTATTAGGATTCAATTGTGTAGTTTTTCAAGTCAAAATCATTGACCCATGTTTCATGAGTAGTGTTTCACAAGAGCCCATCTCTCATGACAATGAAGAGGTGAAGCATTGGGCCTTCTTAGGAGGTCACCCATCCCAATACTACTCCAACTCAAGCTTGCAATTCCATTTGGAGTAGTACTGGGATGTGTGACCTCTTGGGAAGGCCCAATGCTTCACCTTTGTAAGCATCACCTAGATGCAATGAGTGTCAAGTGGACCATTCATTATCATGAGAGATGAGTTCTTGTGAACCACTACTCATGAAATGTGGGTCAATGAGTTTGACTCGAAAAACTACACGGTTGAATCTTGATAGAAATATCATAATTTGATACAGTGTGGAAAATGCCTCCTACTTATCAGTTTAGCTCTTGCTATTTAGTGACTTTGTCCTTTATCTCTTCAAATTTGATGGTTGAGGCTTCGTTTTATGTAAACTTTTACATATGACTTTTCTTTTTTTTAGACGAAACCTCTTTTCATCTCCAATTTTTAAATGTATATTATTAATATGTATACAAAATAATATAAAACACATACTCATTAGACAAAAGAAACCTATACATAATTATTTACTATTATAAATTTAAAATATTAAACTATTTTACCTATATAAATTTATATTATTATTATCAAATTCAGGGTATGAGATCCCTACATATGGTAGCAAAGGACATTATTTATTCCCCATAAATATAAAATTCAGCCCCACGCCGTCTGTGTTGAATATTTTACCTTCTGCACTGAAGAGAATGCCTTCGTCTTCAGGCCCACAGAGGGCGTACATATAATGCTACAGAGAAGTGGTCGAGAAACACTACACGGAAATGCCGGAGATGGGTGGGGAAAACGAAAAAGGAAAGAAAATGGGGGTTCCCATTTCCTTCGACAATCTTCGGGACAAGAACCTCATGCAACTCAAGAAGCTGAACACTGCGATTTTCCCAGTCAGATACAATGATAAATACTATTGTGACGCCCTCTCTGCCGGGGACTTCACCAAGCTCGGTAAGATTCATTCTCTTCACGTGTATTATTTTTGAGAATGCTGGTATCCATTAGTTTAAGTAAGCTGTTCAGCCCAAATCATGTCTCAAACGAACCCTCGTACTTAAATACTAAATGCCCATTTAATTTTTACTGTATTTGGGCTTTGCCCATTTAGTTTTTCTTCTTCTGTCTGTGGGGTGGTTATGGTTTAGAGCTGATTGGGGATTTATGAATAACCATGGATTGGATACAGTATTGTATTTACATGGTAGTCATGCCCATTGATCAATTAATCATCTAAAATGATATATTCAGACATACTTGCAAAGGGTTTGATTGAGTACTATGGGACCTTAATTGACTCAGCCAGTAAGGGTCAACATTTTTTCTTGTGGGGTTTCTCACAATTGTGTATGGGAAAAGAGTCTCTTGACACTTTAGATTTCAACCAAAATAGAGTCATGTTCAATTTAATTTTGATTTTAAGATCAGGGTTAATGGCTTATCTCAAAGCTTATTTACATATTCGAGCTCAAACCTCGGTAGGGGGGATTTGGCAGCAGGAAGGTATGCACCGATTGCTGAAGGCTAGGTGATGCTGTGAAGGAACTTTCTCAGCCCTCTGAATGGAAAAAACCTTAATAGCGTTATTTATATATACATGGCAAGAGGGTTTGCCTCACCCTATGTTGATTTAGATTGAACCAGAGAGATCTTTAATACGTTTTACTTTTTATTTTTAATAAGTACACAAGAACCTTCCAATTGCATAAAATAAGAATTTTATCATCGTTCAAAAAAAGATTGAAATGCTGTAGATTCATGAGGTAGGATACAAATTACAGATCTTAACAGATCATGTCAGGTTGATCTAGTGAACTGCAAGAAAGCAGAGTAAAGTTGCAACGGCTAACGTTCCCTCTTTGAAACAACCAAACTTGGGAAAACATAGCATGCATCTGGTGGCGCAGTTCATTTATTCAATTTTGACTCTTTAGGAGAGCTGGAGCACGTCCTCCAAATCCTTCCTTATTTGATACAGATTTTCTAAGGCAGTTGTTTAGGCTAGCAGTTCTTCACAAACCATGTTATCTTCCTGCAGTAGTCACTTGTATAGTCATTCAAGCTATTGGGAATCAAGTTTGAGCATGAAAGACGTGACACCCTGGAGAGAGTTCTTCACATACTTTTTTCAACCCAGTTTTAGTGCAGTTATGATATTATAAAGACTCTTGTGCTCTGCTGCAGAGGCACCAATAGTACAGCTAACAGAAAAATGTGGAAGGTTGACTTCATGGACATTTGTTTGTCCAGAGATGCTATTAGAGTGGGCTTGGTTGGATTAGGCCTCTGCAGCGTTTCATTGGTTCTAGATGATTCTCCATGTTCCAAAAATCTGGAGGAGGTTGCCCCATTCATCAAATCATTGTTAGAGATCAAACTGTAGCATGGTTTGTGGTTTAGATCCAAGTTGTGATTCTTAGCAGGATTGAGATTGGGCATTTTGGCTGGACTTCTATCATAGCCGTTGGTCACTCTTTTGCTAGCTTGGCTTGTGGACTGAAAGCAAGCAGTAGTTATAGTACTCCCATTGCTTCTGGTAGCTTCATTGTGAAGTTGAACTCATAAAACTAGAAATACAAATATTATATTCCAGTTGCATAAAATTTATCATTACTTGTAAATATTATTTAATACTGTGAATTCAGATATATATATTGTCATGCCCTAAAATTTTCCCAACTTAAAACAAACACAACTATCAATGGCAAACCATATAGGGGGAGTAGAGGCTCAACCTGAAATGGGGAAACATATACATAAACTCCATAATCAAATCTCCACAATAAAACTCCACATAATTTCCACACCAACATCACATCAATGGCACATCAATACCACAAGCATAACTATATATATCCAAAATAAATCCATCACATTTGCATATCATCACAAATCAACTGATCAATCATAAGATACAATATACAATACATCATTTTGAAATGCATTAGTCACAAATAACCATATCAAGGATTATTGCATGAACAATATAAAACGTGACATCCATAATATATCAATATCATCCATGGAAATAAAGTGTGCGTTATCATCATTAACACCAGGCAGAAGCCCTTACAGAAACCATTAAGGTCAAATGAGAGGTCAGACCAAATATTACATAACCAGTATTACTATATTTACCAGCAGATACAAACTGATACCCAAACAAAAAATGGCTGAAACCACAGTTCACCCAGCCAGACAATCAACACCATAAATGATAATATACTAACATAACTAAAGCCTGAAAACATAAGAAAGAGTCAAGGCAAATTATGCAGGCCTCACACCGCCCATATGCATGAACTTACATTTTTCACATGGGACATTAGAACCAGAAGATTTCTTGTACACATCATCATCTCCAGCCTCATCTCCATCACAACAATCCATGAACCTAGAAATGGTGTCCATTGGCAATGTCACCTTAAAAAGCAGAGCGATGTCCACCACTGCTTGCTGGAGACAAAGCTAACAACCCTTAATGGCATGAAGGTGCTCCAGGAAACAGTTGAAAATTTGAAATGAACCTCTGCCTGGTGCACGATGTCACCAATATCATCATGTAACAAATAGGAACTGGCTGTTGTCAAAAGCATGGAAGCACAAAAGAGAGATTGAACAACATAAAAAATATTCCACCTTCCCCTCATATAGCCAGGGTCAAGTAATAGTTTAGCCATCGTCAAGCAAATGTGAACACTAGGGGAGCCATCCACTCTTTTTGCTAGGATCCAATATCTAACCATCCAAAGCCAAAGTGCAAGGTCTGAGATATCCTTATTTGTAAATGTCATGAACTCTGCCATGGTTCTGACCTTCCCCCGAATGCTATCCCTCATCCTAACTCCCAGATGTCTCACACCCGTGGAGGATGCCATATCAGAGAGACTCAACCACAGCTTCAGCAAAACAAAATGAGAAACCCATCATTCATCGCTGCCAACTTCAATAAGTGCGAGAGATAAGCTACCACACCATATAATTACTTCCCACAGGCCCATAATGATTACTATGATACTTACTGCCGCCATTCCAACCCCTTAACAAGTAGATACATTTTATATAGATCATTGGTTCATATGTTTGTTTATTTTTAGTATTTACAGAGGATAAAATTATTTTATTTTGAAAAAATAGAGTAGTTAGCTAATCAGCAAATATTACCTCATAAAGTTTTCAATTACCTTAATAACATTTGTTTACCTGGCAGCACTGTGGAAATGCAAATTATAGATCACCAGTTAGTAGACTTTGTTTATATTCAGCTGTTGGAAGTCATTCTTAGGTAGAGAGTTGGTGATTTTCTGATTTTCATACACTGAATGTTTATGTGGCTTCTGGCAGCCTATTACAGTGACATTTGTGTGGGGTCAATTGCATGCCGCCTTGAGAAGAAAGAGGGAGGAGGTATTCGTGTTTACATCATGACACTGGGTGTACTGGCTCCTTATCGAGGGCTTGGAATAGGTATCTATGTGTTGTTTCTAATAGTTTTTGGTATACTTTTTAAGGATTTGTTATTTTCTATATCCGATGCTTAAAATGGATTTAATTGCATATGGTTTATTAATCCTATGAATTTTTCTATCTTTTTGTAGGATCAAAATTGCTGAACCACTGTTTAGATCTCTGCTTTCATGATCCAAACATTGCGGAGATTTACTTGCATGTGCAGACAAACAATGAGGAAGCCATATCATTCTACAAGAAATTTGGGTTTGAAATAGTTGAGACAATTAAGAATTACTACATAAATATTAATCCTCCCGATTGTTTTGTTGTAAGGAAGATTGTGAATCCCTTTCCCAAGCCGAAGGGTTCATCCTGAACTAGAGACTATAGAGAAATTCTAACTCTGTGTTTGCAGTGATGCAAACGCAGAAGCAATTAATTTTGGCACTATATATTGATTTGGTTATATAGTGTAAAACCAAAAAGCATTGCAAAATGAGGCAATATTATACAGAATTCAAGATTTTTGAGGAATTGTAAACTTGTAGTTTGGTTCCTGTGTGCTTCCTTTTGTTGTCTACATTTTATGCTTTTACAAAGACCAAGGGCATGGGGAATATGCTATATAGTGTATCATTAGTTTCCAAAGCTTTAATAATGTTTTTGTTAAATCTATGGTTATGTTGCCCCGAGTTTATCGTCACCTGCAACTTGCATGTAGCTTCATCTTGGGCCACTAGATCTCAGTTTCGCCTTATTTTATTCTTTCTAGAGCTAGCTGGTGATTCAACATGTTGGTGTTTGCATACATATGAAATAAATTTTTGTCATGTAGTAAATATGCTTTTTAGAAACGGTATGAGATGACCTTGGTGACACTCTTACGAGTCTCTTATGTTTGTCTTCTTATGAATCTATGGCTTCTGAAATCTGCAGTAGACATTGCCTTATTGTCTGTAATTTTCTGTTGATGTTTCTAATTCGCCTGCCTTAACAAATCTTCTCCTAAAAGGATTCATACCTCTATTTGGCAGACATCTAGTTGCTGTGCTGAGGTTGGCAGTCAACACGAATTGTCCCGGCAAAATAAGTCATGCATTCAAAAAATTTCTATTTGGGTCCATGAATGACCGTTTCTTCTAGAAGAAACACTATCAATATAAAATATGGTCACATATTTAAAGGCATGAAATATTTTTGTCAGTGTATTTTTATTAAGGTCTTTGAGTTTTTTAACATATTAGCTCGAGGAAAAGTGAGATTTACAGATCACTATCTACCACAGAACTTTGTTCCCTTTGTTATTTGCTTGGTTAGCATGAGGATCATGTCTCTAAAACTACTCTTTCCTTAGCAAGGAATCAAATAACAAGAACGAAATTTGAGACTTGATGCTTCAAGTCCATCATGTTTAGAAGAAAATGGCTTTTGGAATAATTGTGTGAATTTTTTTTGACATTTTATTCCATTTTTTTTAATGTTGATACAAAAGAACTGTTGGTGTAATAATATGATTGCACATTATATTAAGTTTACTTAGGTAAATTTAGCTATTTACTGCTTTTCATGTCGAGTTAGATCACAAGTTCACTTGTGGCTAATTCAAAATCTTTTGGAAAACTTTAATTTTTGACTTGTCCTCTTAAGACCTATTATTGGATGCCATTTTCTTTGCTTTGTAGTCAATGAATAGTTCAATTACTTGATATTGGATTATAGTTGATGTTTGCATTATAGATAATTTGTTGTTTGCATCTAGTTTCTTTTGTAACTTTCTTTCATTCACCTAGATCTAGCTTGTGTTTGGATTATCATCGAATCATACATGGTATGAAAGACCTATTGGCATCTAGAGCATTTTCATGTCCTTTGAAAACTGGGGGATTATTTCTTAGGTGTACTGACTTCTTTTTTGTATTCATCTGGTGTTGTATCTAAAAGTTTTGAATTTGCTGGTTTTGCCTTTCATTTGGTTTAAATCAAAGCTATAGTAGTGAGATTTGCAAGGGTTTGAAGGAGGAGATTTTTTTGTTGGGTATTCATATATCACTCATATTTTGAAGTATTTGGGAACCAATCCAACTTTTTTATTACATCCAAAAGGTTTCAGAACTTTATGAATGTTTGTCAAATTGTCAAAATTAGAGCACTTTGATCTAAGTCCTTGAAAATTTTTGCCATGGAGAGCTTTATAATTTTTGTTACAATGTCTTTTAATTAAAGAAAATAAAAAAAAAGAGAAATAAAATGTTTGAGGGGGTTCTTATAGGCGCAGGCTCCCCAAATAGATATACTAGTGGCCATTTCAAAAGGATTACGGCCTTTATAGGGTTTGCGGAACTTTTTTATGCTTGGATACCATTCTAAGGATTTTGGGAGACTTTTTAGTGGCTTTTTATGCTCGGATACCATTCTAAGGATTTTGGGAGACTTTTTTTCAAAGCTGCCATCTTGTTTAGTGGCTTTCATGATCCTTTCAAACTAGTGGTCCACTCCTTTTCGTAGCTTTTATGGCACTTCACAATCAACCGACTCCCTTCAACAATAGTTTGCATGGCTTTTCCAACTGAAGTTAGTCGATCTTCAATTTGGTAGCGGGCAGTTAAATTTGGTGGTTGTCATTGGATTTGGTGCCAAATCCTCTAAGGTTGTTTCTCCAATTTAGCAGTTCTTTTAAATTTAGTTTGGATTTTTGGTGAGTTATTAAAATTGGTGGAGCTTTTGGCTATGTTGCTAAGTTTAGTTGTGGTTTCTAGGCCTCTGTTAAGTTCTTTGTATGGAAACTAGCCTATCTTTTGTTTAGATTGTCAAGGTTTTCTATTTTCTATTTCTTATAGGTGACAAAAAGTTCTCTTTGAGCCATCTAGAGTAAATTGTTTTATTTGACTTTGATTAAGGTGATTGTAATTTGGGTTTGAAACTCTATTTTCTATTGCATTGAGATAATATGTCAAAACTTTGTACTTGCTAGTTTTTTTTTATTGAACATTCTTGGGGTTTTCTTATGGTTTATTATTTTTTTTGCTAGATTGATATAAATTTAGTTCATCATGAGTAAATCACATTTTAACCATTTTTTCCCTTCTCTTGTTCATTATGATGAGCATGACTTAAGGTTGGCAAGATAGGCTCCTAAAACATTTTGAGTGGAAAGAGTTGTTATCCTATCTCAATGGGACCACAATTGAATGTAGTGATGAGGAGGAGAAGGAATAGTGGAAAATCAAAAGGAGGAAGTCCTCGGGATTATTGACATGACATGTGATCTTGATAATATGGAAGATGACATTGACTATCTCAATATGAATTCCTTTTGTGCTATTTGGGAAGCATTTGGATATCTTGATGATCCTCCAATCTCAAATGATATTTTTGTGGATCATTTCTCACCCATGGACATTTCTAATTTTAATCCTCTAGACTCTTCTACACCAACATTGGAAAATTTGATTGATGCATTAGTGGATGGGTAATGTAGTCTAATAATATTCACTAAGATTCCAACACCATCTCCTACTTTCATTGAGTTCAACATTGCTTTTGATGGGGCATCTAGCGTCTTAGTTCACAAGGGCTCTCATTCTTTTCTAGAGGTAGTTTATTGGAACAAGTACTTGACAAATCATGAGTATCTATGTTGAGAGTCTTACCTTGCAGATTTGGAGGACATCATTGAGGACTTGATTTTCCTCTTTGATAATAGTTCCACAATAGTTGCCATCCTTTCATCTTTGGTTCCTATGCTACTACAATTTCTATAGTTCTTTGAGTTGTCACCATCTTGACACCTCTCATCACTGACTTGGAGATTGAGCCATAGTTACTTGAGAAATTCGTCATACATTTTCTTCATGCAGGTACCTGCGGGTACCTTAAATAAATGCCGCACAAAAAATAATGTCACCTCTATCAAAACCTTCCTTTTCAAATTTCTTTTTTAATTTAATTTTTTTTTAAAATAGAAATTTAAAAAAGCAAAACACAGACGTAAATATTTTTTTTTGATCTACGTGCACAGGGCCATATAGAGGCCGTACGGGCCCTGTGCAATTTTTTTTTCCCCAGATGCTCTCGATGTTGATTATAGACAAAGTTATAGTCAAAATCTGTCGAATTGGCCTCCTGAATCCAACATCGAGGTCCTTTTCGCATAAAAATACACCTAAAAATTGCCCACCTCCAAAAATTACCAAAAAAAACAATGAAGATCTAGATCTGAAGCTTGTAACCCTTGTTGAAGAAAAAAGCCTCATAAATCGAGAAAGGGTTTGCTGAATCCACGCTCTGATACCATGTTAAAATTGTGAAAAACACAAGCCACAAGATCAAGCAACAAACAAAGACACCTTCCACGCAAGAGATCTACAAACAATATATGCAATATTCCTCAACACGAAAAAGCTACAACAAGGAACCTCAAAAATCTTCAAGGAAATCAAAAGTCCTCAAAGGTTGAGATTTCTATCAAAGGCATTAAAACACAAGTGATAATACAATGAGGGTTGAGTGCTATATAGGAGCAATCCTAAATGATAAAGGGATTAGATCATGACAAGTGTCAACATCTCATACAATGAGACAATGATCTAATAATAGCTCTCTAGTTAACATAGTAAATCACTCTTAAGTTTAGCTTAAGTGCATGAAAACAAATTAGACTAATAATTAGTTAAAATGCATGATTACTCTAACATGTTTGACGTGCATGTAACTTCTTGGCTCGTTGTATCATCCTTTCATTTGAGATGCAAGGGAGACATCACATTTGTAGGGGTTGCCTAGTCTCTCTTATTTATCTCTCTTTGTGGGTTTATCATTGTAGATGGATGCCTAATATGATTTGTTTTGCTAGGACTCATTTCTCCTAAGTTGCACTTTAAGGGATATGTTCTATTAAGTTTTCTTCAATAGAATTTTCAATAAGTTATCAAGTTGAGTTCATTTAACTTTATTGCTCTTTATGTTGAGTTGTACCATTAGTTAACTTGTGGCCAATTCAACTCCTTTGAGAAACTTGCCTTTTGACTTGTTCTCCTAAAGTGTGTATATTGTATATCATTTCCTTTGTTTTGTAACCAATGAATCATTCAATTAATCTATTTACCTTTCTCATCCTTGACATTATATTATAGTTAATATTTACATTATACATAATTTGTTGTTTGTGTCTAACTTTTTGTGACTTTCATCATTCACCTAGATCTAGGCTTGTGTTTGGATTCTTATTGAATCCAAAAAGAACCATTTTGCTTGTAAAATTGTATAGGTTGTATATTAGGTAGTTCTTGATCTGAAAGATGTAAAACTTAGTTTGGACTTGACCAATTCAAGCCATTTTATGGGGTGTTGTAACCACATATAGAATGGAAGTTAACACGATAAAGACATTCTCAAGGACCCTCAAATTGACCTTTATTGTTCTTAAATACAACACATGCTTGTTCACAAATCATCATACCAAGGTTTCTCCATATTAACCTATTTATGGAAAAACCTATTTACAATATGTAAATATATTTAACAAAATACCTTTAAAACAATAAGTAGCCTCCTCTCGCAACCATTTTTTAATTTTTTATACATTAAATGTGGTTTATAAATGCCCACTCCCAAGTCCCAAGGAAGAATGAATACATTTGTACTAAAATACAACAAAACCAAGAGGCCAGCATTAAAACAGCCCAACCAGCCAACCTCTACTGAGCAAAGAGGTGAACAAAACCAACAATCCCAACAAAATATAGAGCAATAAGCACTTATTAAGAAGGCGAGGGAATCTGGGCTAAGTATGTGAAGAAAAAGGTGAAAAATCTTCTTTATTAGAGAAGCTAAATACCACTCCTTTGGCATATCACTCAATTTCGAGGTGAAAGGAAATTGAGAAATTCCTTCATTCACAAGTCTATGCAACCCGATTTCTCTTTAAAGTAAAAGAAATGCAATCAAAATACCTTCTAACAACAACATTAATTTCCTCCAGAATTTGTAGAAGTTTACAATCTTACACACAGTGAGCCCAATAATGCTCCCTGAAACAGCCTTGTTCTTGAATTTTTTCTGTTGCATTCCAACCAAATTCCTTACAGTGAGCAGCAAAGGGATGTTTTTGTGAATAAGAGCAGTGCAACGTGCAACAAGAGGTGATCCATGGATTACTGAGGTACAAAGCACACCTAAATGGACCATGAAAGCACCTTGCACACAAATTATTGAATATGAGGATCTTATTGGCCCCCACTAACCGAACAAAAACAATAAGAGCAGTGCAACGTGCAACAAGAGGTGATCCATGGATTCTTCTACACTGAGGCACAAAGCGCACCTAAATGGACCATGAAAGTCCCTTGCACAGAAATTATTGAACGTGAGGATCTTCTTGGCCCCCACTAACCGAACAAAAACATTACATTTTGGGGGCCTCTTTCTTCCTGATGAGGGTGGACAACAAAGTCAAATATGTCCCACTACGGATGGTGTACCTAGAATTTACCTTACTACATTGTTAAGCCGAATGAGACTGTCCTCTCTATGTACATTAAAAATAATTAGTAGTCTAGGTCACTTTTGAAAAGGCCTTTTCGCTGGGTAGTAATATGTGTTTGCAAAGTCCCTTCAAGCATGGATGTAAATTCCCTCAACATGTCATTATGTTCAATAATAGCAAACAAAGATACTTGAGTGATAAAAACCTTAGCCTTATCCAAGCTATGGAGTGAATTGAGCGATAGTTTTCCCATCTAATCCGCCCTCCTTGCTACGTGGGAATGAGGGCAGATTATGAGGTTATAAAGAAGAGGAGAATGGTGAATGGTTCTGTTTTTTTTTTTTTTTAAGAGTAGGACAACAAAGAAGAGGGAAAAGAAATGAAAGGGCCGTGTATGGGAAGGAGTAAAATATCTACACATCTTTATCTTCACAACATAGTTGCCGAGAGGGGGCGCCGGTCCGAGCCCAGTTGGTTAAGGTGTTCCCTGTAGCAGGGCGCCCACCATGGGTTCGACTCTCCGGTGCTCCCGTGGTACCGGTTGGTGTGTCCCGCCAGCACTGCCGGTCACGGTAAAAAGTTTACCGGCGGTGGGGGGTTATATGGGGGGCCGTAGTAAAAAAAAAAACATAGTTGCCGAGAGACGTAGGGTACTGGTATTGGTATGGGGACAGGGACGCCAATCAAATTAGGGTATGTAAGTTAAATGAATAAGGATACGACTATTTTATATGTAAATGATTCACCGGAAATTTTGGGTACGGGGACTGGTACGTTGTCTATGTTCCCAAAATGAAGTTTCCTGGCAACTATACTTCACAAGTATGTGATTTTGGTTTGAACCTTTAAAGTTGTTTGAGTAAAATATTCTCTGAAAGAGAAGGCCAAGACTTGGTTGTTGGAATTAAATAATCAATTATAATTGGAGATAAAATAAAAATTTTGTACTCAATCTTACAACCTGTTTTGCTCTCAAATTCCATTTTATGTCAGTTTTTATTTGCTGATTGATATTGGTATAAACCCATCAAACAGGTTTATGATTACAGTTGAGTATTTTAGATTCATTATTTTGATTGGACTTAGCTCATATTTGCACAAGAATGGAGTAAGAAATTGTTATGAAAAGTTGTTTCAATAGGCTAGTAAATTGTATTAAACACTAGCTAAGAGGAAGTTTATAAAAGCTGTTGATAGCTGAGTGACCATTATGGCAAAAATTGTCACAGTTGAACCATGAATAGCTACAAAAAATTCCTTTGAAAGCATAATTTTATCTAAGAAATACTAGATAAGAGTTGAGTATGATTGTATATCTAAGAAATACTGGATAAGGGTTGAGTATGATTGTTGCACACTTTACAACAGTCATAGGAAAGTTGTTGAAACTATGAGCTTTCACATGACTACTGTAGCAATATACAACAGTCATATTCAACCCATCATCAACAATATGTTGAGAATTATGTGGCTCACAAATAATTCTAAAAGTTCTAAAGTATAAGTTGTTATTTACTAGCATAAGTGACTGAAGAAGAAGTAAATCTATGTAAGTATCATGAAGTTCAATTTAGCATCGTGTTGTTGTGGATATGTAATTCATATTTAGTACTTTTCCTTGAATCTGGGCAATGATCTACAGTTTTATTCTGTGAACTAGTATGATCAACAATCTTGCTCAAGGTTTGGGTAACTATGTAACTCGTGCTATTTCAAATATGGTATTCAATACAAAAGTTATTAAATTCCAACAATATGTAAAGATGGGAACAACACCATAGTATAACCTTATTTTGTTGTTGTAGAAATGTCATTGTTGAATTATAAGAACAATAAACTAATGGCATAATTGATTGTATTAAAAAAAACTAAGTGCGAAAATGCAACTAAGGGCATATGTCCTTAGTGTCTTGGCTAAATGATACCTATATGTATACGCTTAAACAACATGTGTAAAGGTTCTAGGTGTCTACCCGGTTAGACCTAAGGAATCAAATACTAAATAATAATTTTTTGGCCAAAGCGATTATTTTGATTAATTAGAGAGAGAATTGTTGAGTTAGAATGAGTCACTCCAAAGGTAAAGAACATATGCCTAGATATTTTTGTTTGGGGCATTAATAGGATGCATATGTTGTTATTCCATAGCAACAAATTTCACACTTGTTAGCCATGGATTTCTAGACTCTTCGTGATGGGTTGGGCTCCCTTCATAGGGTAGCACGGGGAAGCTTATGGCTTTGTGGCAGGGCATAAATCGTCCTGGTGATGCTCTCTCTCTCACTCCCTTCCACTTCAAGATAGTGCAGCAATGGTATAGGTTTGATAATGCATGATGATATGATGTTTATTTTGTGTCATAATCTATTTAGATGAATAAATGACTCACTCAGATACTTGTGTTTCCTATTCAATAAGATATTTTTGATTTGTTTGAAAGGACATGGCTGTTATAGGTATTTGGTTGCTTATGTTATCAACCTGCTTTCAAAAGTTAAGGAGAAGGACGAAGGAGGTTTGTCTTACTTGCCTTATTTCATATTTGGAATCTGACTTTTTCTGTTGTTGATTTAGAGGTATATGATTCTTATCTCAGTTTTCAAACTTTCTGATATCATGCCCTGATACTATGAATGTGGTAGTTTCTATGATAGAATGTTCATACAAAAATCTAGTAGTATATGTTACCTTATTATGATTACCATTTTCATTCTTATGGATGCAACCACAAAAGTATTTTTTTAGACTTTATCTTTTATGCAATTGTGCAATAATAATTATTGGTAAGTGAAACAATAGAAAGGTACTAGTTGCTTGTTAGGTCTTGTTGTTACATATGGTATTAGGACTCATTTAATTAATTTAATTTAATATTTTTTCATCTTATTGAGAGGTCTAAAGGTCTATGAGGATTAATGTGCCACATGAGACCAACAATAGGAAGACTAGCTAATATGGGATGTAATTAACAAGTCATTTTCGAGATTAGAAGTTCATCTCCTTGTCTATTATAAGAAAATCTTAAAGTTGTGTGAGGTTTAAAAAGAGAAAGAGACACAAGTTAAACTTTGTGACTCATGATATAATAATCAATAGAAAAAGACATAAGACATATGACAATCAACTCATAAGTCTAAGCAAGAATCATAATTTTTGGAATAGGTAGTTCTATTAATGCTCATTAGATCAATTGACCACTACAAACAATACATCCACCATGGATACATGTATAGATGCTCCCCTATATAAATGTGAGAAGGGAAAGATCATGATCATGCATTAAGTTCAAAAGTTCAATGCCTAACACAAGACTTAGCTTAGACATACATTAGGCTCAAAAGATAAGCTGTAGAAAATTACATTTAAACTATGAAGCATGCAAACCACTATTTATAGCTAGAATTCCCAACCCACAATGATATTTTCTCCACCAAACAAAGTTTCAAATAAGATTAGTTGAGGAGATAGTGACATTTCTACAAATTCAATGCCTTGAAGCCTCTTACTAGTGGTTTCCTATTACATAGGCCAAGGGCACATGATCAATAAAGTTTGTCATGCAAGTACTACATAATGCAACTCTATGCAGGTGAATTCCCCTCTTGTACATTACATAGGACAAAAGTTGGTTGGCCTTCAACATCAAATTGTTATCTTTGAAGAATTTCAATTTGGTACACAATAGATACTCACCTAATTCATCTAGAGCTAAAGGATAGCCTGTGAGTGTTGGGGAGAAGCCATGGATGTGGAAATTGAGCCACCATGGATCACCATTGAGGATATTTATGATGAAGTGACTGTGCATCCCACAAGTCATTGGATAAACCTATTGTGGAAGATCAAACAAATCATAATAATTTGGTGATAATCTTCATTGTACTTTTTAGGAACTCTAGGAGTGTGCCACATGGTGTTAGTTATACATAACTTACATGCTATAATTGTTGGGATGAGTGGGGTCCAGCAATGGTAGAATATTGTTGCACCAATAAAATAGGGGTCTGATCACCAATGCGGACCAATGGTGGGGCTTTATGACCAACTCTTCATTTCCAACATCAAAAAATATTGTGAGGCATTAAATCTTTATTTTACCTGGCTCATTGATGACATGTGTGCATTGATGCTTAGATATTTTTCTAGACTACATAGAATGCATCAAAAATTTTAATTGAGAAACAAGGGTTATTCTTCAATGTTGCAAGGCATTATTCTTTGATTAGGAAGAAAAAAAAATGAATATGCCACTTGTAGTGGAAGGTTCACAATAATTTTGGCAACTCCTAAGGGTTCTTTTGTGGATGAAAGGATGAACTCATACATGTATTTCTATTAGGTAGAGTCAACCACAAAACACAAAATTTCAAAGTTTTGAAACAAAAAAGGATACTTGCTTTATAGATGGCCAATGAAATCCATAAGCATCCTCCATTCTTCATCCTTAAATAGATTGATTCTTTGATGGTTTGCATATATGATACTTTGTGTGCTTGAGCAATTGTCACTTGTAAGTTAATGCCCCCAATTCATCTAGTGGCTTGGGAATTGGCAACATTTCCTTTGTATTTGTATATCTTCATCAAATGATGAGGGAAATACTAGATATGTCAATATCTACACATAGGCCTAAACATCTTAGATGGAAAATTCCATTACCTTAATTTGTGCCTTGCTCTCTTGGTTTAGTTTGTCCTTGTCTAGGACATCATTTTCCTTTTGAGCAATTGTAGTCATGTTGGTGATTCTAACTACTCTAATCTTGGTTGTGCTAGCAATGTGAAATTATAGGATGTAGGCACATTCATAATTCTTGATTAGAGAAAGGGCAGTATCTATGGAGTCTACCTCTTTCTTGACCATATCATGCAATACCTTGGAAAAATCCATGAGTTGAAGTAATAGTGTGAAAGATGATGTAGACTTTCCAATCTCCTTTTAGTAGGATTTCGCAAGAGCTCTAATGAGCTCAAGGAAGCCCACAAGTAACTTCAATTCTTCAACCTTGGTCCACAGTTGATTTATTTTCTCTTTTGTTTCCCATAGCCTAGCATCTAGGCCTTCTTCCTTCTCTACGAGGCCCTTGATTTTTTGCACTTGAGTTTCTCCTTGGGTTTATAGCTTAGTGAGCTGATGATCCTAGGAACTCATTTTTTGCTTCATAGATCCAATTCTTGTTGCCATGACTCTAGCATTAGGTTTTCTCCTAAACAAGTTAGGATTTTAGGTTTTCAACTTTTTTTTAGCATGTTTGTAACAACTTTGTAGAAGCCATTTAGACTTTTGTGGTGGCTAGATCCATCTAAACCTACGCTATTTGAGCTTGAGCCTCTATTAACTATTTATTCAATTGCTTAATCCATGTGTCCTTGACCTCAATGGAATTTTTTCCCACCACATACA
Source organism: Sequoia sempervirens (assembly GCA_007258455.2). Taxonomy (NCBI): domain Eukaryota; kingdom Viridiplantae; phylum Streptophyta; class Pinopsida; order Cupressales; family Cupressaceae; genus Sequoia; species Sequoia sempervirens. The sequence goes on along the minus strand of VDFB02271358.1, from coordinate 321,474,567 downwards.
CTTGACCCTACAGTTCCTTCACTCTTACCTTAACAACCTTGATTTTTTGTTTGGCTACATTGAGCTCGATGCACTTCTTAATCTTCCCCTCTAATGCAATCAACAAGGTGTCAAATACATTTGTGCTCTTTTATAGGAAATTTTCCCTATCCTTAGCCATTGTGCCCTTGTTGATGATGTTGATTGTCTCCATTTGGTAGTTGACGACTCTCATTTGGCCTTCACATTTGTTAGTAAGGGGAGTGAAGTGTGTAAAATGCATTGCATCTTATATAGATCATACTTTGTCCTCACCCTCTTGGTGGTAGTGAATTTTTTTTGTTTCTTTCTCTTAGCCTTCTTTTATATAATATTTTCTTATGCAAGTTGTGATTTAAAGAAAATTAGGTTAAATGAAGGAATGCCACAAAACAATCCTTATGAATGCTTCCAAAATTTGAGAAAGAATTAAAAATGGCATAGATGCAGGGACAACATGAACTTTGTACACAATAAAGACAATGAGGATCTACAAAGGGAGGAAATATATATAGATGGAAAAACACACAGGGAGAGGAGTTATGCACAATGTGGAAATGATACTTACATGCAAGGCTTGCTCAAGGTGAATTCCATTCACTAAACTTGTAATATGGTTTTGTCAAGCATTGTCAACTCGAATGCATTAGCCTACTTGTAGCTTGAAATGGTTTATGGTGCATAATGAGTCCAATTTTACATGTTGGTTAGGCTTTGCTCTATTCTCATCCCATTCGAGAACAATATCCCCCACTTTGAAATCCTACATTGTGGCTCATTTGTTGGACCACCATTTGATTGTTCTCTAATTCTTTCTTAATTAATCTTGTGTGACAACTCTTTATTTTTTGATTGCAATATTTCAACCATTTTGATGACAATTATGCCATTTTCATCAATCTCAAGTTAATAGAGTATCTCTAGCTCTAGAGTTTCAATTGGACTTGACAATATTGCTTCTTTTTAATAAACCAACACATAGGGAGAGGTTCCTATGGTATGCTTGATAGTTATTATATTTTCCCATAGGTATTACTTGAGGTTCTCATGTAACTACCATTTGGACTTAACTCCAATCCTCTTGATTATCATAATTAGGTTTTCGTTGGTGGATTCTATAATCCATTTCACTAAAAATATTAGTTTGAATATTCATTTAAGTAAATGCCATAATCATAAGTCAACTAATTTATACTTTCCCCCACAATTCATTAGCATTATGAATGGTATTTGGTGTTCCAAACCTCATAATGATCCCTTTTATGAATTCAATGATCACCACCTCTATTTCATTCTTAATTATTATATCCTTAAACCATTTGGTGAAGTAGTTAGTGGCTAACTATATGAACACATGACTAGCACTAGATGGAGGATGAATTGCTGAAAATGGAGGTAATTATGTAGCTTTAAAACTTGTAAAACTATTATATTGTAGATCTAAATAAGTGTTCTTTGTTACAATTTCTTTGTGGATGATTATCTATTTAGATTCATTTTACCATTTTTAGAAGTAGACAAAAGATTGTAGAAGAATAAGACCAGAAGATAGAAGTTACACAACATATACCATGGAGAAACCCTTTTGGGAAAAAAAACCATCAATAATCAATAGTGCTTGTATTATTTAACCTTAGAACAAGATTATAATAATTCTTTATCAATCCTTGCTTGAGATGCTTCTTTTTCCTTCAACAATTCTTCTTCACAACCTGCAATAAAATCTGATAAGCTCTCTTCAACTTGCTGCAATAAATAGACGATAATGAGCCTTGTAAAATCCAAAGAGTTTACAATTACAAAGCACAATGCTTATCTCACAAAACCCACGCCTATTCTTTGCAAGTAGAGTTCTACCATGAAGAAAAATATCAAAACAAGTCCATCCATTTGGGTGTCCCAAACTGAAGTCATAACTCAACATTGATTATGAAGATATCTTGTAAGCTTATCCTCAAAGTTGGTGCCCAAGAATGGGCTCAATTAATTCATCCTTATAAAATATCTTATCATGCAAAAGTGTTAACTCCAAGATGCCAACTTGGGTGCCCAAGGTGGGTCCAAGTCAATCTTTGTTAACTGAAACATATCTCTCCATCAATTCATGCAAATAGGATGCACGATTGATTATCCCCACTTGATTGAATGTATCACATGTTATCTGTCATGCAACTCAATTCATTAGTCATGCATTCCAAGTCAATTGAAGTCAACTAGCATTCAACTGAAAACTAACTACATGCAACTGAAGATAACTAAACCATAACTGAACTGAATTGAACAAAACAAAACTAAATTGAATTGAATTGAACTGAATTGAACTGAACTGAATTGAACTGAACTCCACACATGTAAACATCAATCCCTAACTTTTAGGATCTTTACATGCATTACTGAAGTGCTATATTTTCTCCAAACAATTAACTTAACTCAAGGTGAGTTCCACCTTCCATGTGGGTGCCCCATGTGCTCCTATTGTGTAGGATCTCTTCATGGGAATCCCCACATGTTCCTATCATTTAGAATTAATTACAAATGTCAATTTACATGTTCATCTCATTCAAATTTATTCTCTTTCTAATCCCAGTGTTTGGAAAACACTTTCCAAGGACTTAGGAGATACATGAAATAATGTTTAGGATTGCAATTAAATGGCATCCTATTCCCAACATTCTCCCACTTGACATTATACATTGCAATTATTCTAAAAAAGGAATCATTATTATAAATCAATTACAGGACTCAAGGCCAATGGCCTTCTTACACCAACTAACCAATCCATGCCAACTTCAAATGCAACATGCATAATCATGAAGCTCCAAGAAAATGATTAAAACCAAGAGAAATTATTTGTAGGAACTGGTTTCGTAAGATAATCTACAACATTAATCAAAGTGTCAACTTTCTCAATTAATACCTTCCCACTCTCAACCATTTATCACACAAAGTGATATTGAACACCAACATGCTTAGTACGAGCATGATACACAGTATTTTTGGCTAAACAAATAGCATTATGACTATCAGATTCAAGTTTAACTTGCAATTAAAACCAACACCTTTCCCAAGTCTTTGTAACCAAACTACATCTTTGGAAGCATGTGAAACTGCCTAGTATGTTGAACTTATGTCCAACCAAGGTGTAGGATTCTCGGTCTTTACTATTGGAAAAGTTTTTCTTACAAGTAACCATTCCAACATATCTCTTACCATAAGAGAACTCAAGCCTCACCTATTTCTCCAAGTATCCATGAGGACCTATAACCAACCAATCCATGCCAAAATCCAAATACAACATAGCACTATCATGAAGTAATAAAGAGAATGATTAATGCACCAAATACTTAAGAGAACTACACAAGATCAATGTGAAAGCTCCAATCATGAATCAAGAACATAAACATGACAACATGATCTAACCATCTCATACTAGGAGATAACATGCACCATAACATATATGCATCCTGGTCTCAAGAGAACAAGTACCATGCCAAACTCTAAATACATATCAAGAGTAAACCATGACATAATAGCAACCACTCTAAACCGAGAAAAAACCATATCCCCAATCACATGAAGATAACCTTACCAATGATGCATCCACATCACTGCCAACAACTCCCATTAAACCATGGTACGAGCTACACATGGCATCATGACTACCATCCTCCTCATGAAGATCACTCTTTAACATCAAGCAAAGATTCATCACTAACATTTTTACATGAAATGATCAAAGCATGATTACCATCATTCAAGGATTCCTCTGTAGAAGAATCAAAACTCTTTTTCTTGTTCTTACAATCCTTCCTCACATGTCCTGGTTTACCACAGTTCCAACACTTTACCTTACTTGGTCCTTCTGACTTACCCTTCCCTTCCTTGTCTCCCTTAGGTTCCTTTTTCTCAGGCCTACCTTTTACAAACATGGCATCTTGGATTTCCATTTTAGACTTCCTCCTCATCTCCTTTGATAGGAGAGTAGGAATTATATTTTCCATCTTCAGATCTACACCACTACCACTGATAGAAACAATAAGATTTTCCCAAGAATCTGGTAAGGAACAAAGTACAACAAAATGCATTTATCTTCATCTTCTAGCTTTACATCTATAGATGCTAATTGAATTAGAATCAAATTAAAATCATTCAAATGATTTGCAACAGAATCACCATCTTTCATCTTTAAAGAATACAACTATCTTTTTAGATACAACTTATTAGTAAGACTTTTGGTTTGATAGATATCACCTATTCTCTTCCACAACTTATATGTAGTAGTTTCTTCTGAAACACTCAAGAGAGCAACATTAGCAAGAAATAATCTTATGGTCCCTCTTTCCTTCTTATCAAGCTTAGCCCAATCCTCATTTGACATCGTTGTAGGTGACTTTGTCTCATTACCAACAACTAACCACTGATCTCTCTCTTCAAGGAGATCCTCCATTTTTAGTTTCCACATCTCATAATTAGATCCATTGAATCTTTCAATATTTAAATGAGAATTAAAGCTCATTGTAACAAACTTATTTTCCAAAATTAGAAATAACACAATAGTAAAAGCTCCCACTACAACCAAAAAACCTTCAAACTTCTAAGAGAAAGGCGTCCCAAAATCTACCCAACCTCAGCTCTGATACCAAATTTTAAAAATGGAGGTAATTATGCATCTTTAAAACTTGTAAAACTATTATGCTGTAGATCTAAATAAGTGCTTTTTGTTACAACTTCTTTATGGATGATTATCTGTTTAGATTCATTCTACCATTTGTAGAAGTAGACAAAAGATTGTAGAAGAATAAGACCAAAAGATAGAAGTTACACAACATATATCGTGGAGAAACTCTTTCGGGAAAAAACTCCACCAAGAATCAATAGTGCCTGTATTATTTAACCTTAGAACAATATTACAATAATTCTTTATCAATCCTTGCTTGAGATGCTTCTTTTTCCTTCAACAATTCATCTTCACAACCTGCAATAAAATCTGATAAACTCTCTTTAACTTGCTGCAATAAATAGATAATAATGAGCCTTATAAACTCCAAACAGTTTACAATTACAAATCACAATGCTTATCTCACAAAACACACGCCTATTTTTTACAAGTAGAGTTCTACCATGAAGAACAATGTCAAAAAATGTCCATCCATTTGGGCATCCCAAACTGAAGTCATAACTCAACGTTGATTCCGAAGATATCTTGTAAGCTTATCCTCAAAGTTGGTGCCCAAGAATGGGCCCACTTAACTCAGCCTTATAAAATATCTTATCATGCAAAATTGTTAACTCCAAGATGCCAACTTGGGTGCCGAAGGTGGGTCCAAGTCAATCTCTGTTAACTAAAACATATCTCTCCATCAATTCATGCAAACATGATGCATGATTGATCATCCCCACTTAACTGAATGTATCACCTATTATCTGTCATGCAACTCAAGTCATTAGTCATGTATTCCAAGTCAACTGAAGTCAACTAGTATTCAATTGAAACTAACTACATGCAACTGAAGATAACTAAACTGAATTGAATTGATATTGAAATGAACTAAACTAAATTGATCTGAACTGAACTGAACTGAACTCCAGGCATGTAAACATCAATCCCTAACTTATAGGATCTTTACATGCATTACTAAAGTGTTATCTTTTCTCCAAAGAATTAACTTCACTCAAGGTGAGTTCCACCTTCCATGTGGGTGCCCCATGTGCTCCTATTTTTTAGGAGCTCTTCATTGGCATCCCCACATGTTCCTATCATTTAGAATTAATTACAAATGTCAATTTAAATGTTCATTTCATTTGAATTTAATCTCTTTCTAATCCTAGTGTTTGGGGAACACTTTCCAAGGACTTAGGAGATACATGAAATAATGTTTAGGATTACAATTAAATGGCATCCTATTCCCAACATGGATCATACTTTCCCATAGAGCAAAGTATTGATCCATAAATATGGGATTTAGTGGGAATAGGTACCTTATTTTTCTTACCAATATAAACCTGGTAGTTTTGATAATTTCTCACTTATTTGTGAGCAAGGATAAACATTTGAGGCTAGTAAAATCCTACTTGCATGATTTTGGTTGGTATTATCTAAGAAAAATAATGTCCTCTTAAAATACCTTGGTGAATTTTTTGAGGATGACTAAAATCCCTTTTTCTTCTATGTATCTTATTAACACTTCATCAAATTTTCTCCTAAATAGGTCTCCTTCAATCACTCTATAGGGGTGGCATGTAGCTTGTATGCTCTTTTCTATTGGGCTTTAGGTATTTTTGGGTATTCTCTTGTTTCCAAGTATTTTTTCCTATCTTCAATCCAATTGAGTGAGTGATGATCTTCATCAATTAAGTATTATTTGTATTTTTATTCCCGTTCTTTTTCTCCCAACTCTCTTAAGGACTATAATATCTTCATCCAAGTGCTAACATAAAGCTCTTCCATTGACCAGTTTTGTTGGCCTAACTTCAATGTCATGATCTAAGATTTATGTGATCCAATTGGTTATTTTCTCATTGATGTCATTACTAAGGATTATTAACTTATGCTTGAATGGACAACCATAATAGTGATCTTATTTTAAGATAGTTGGTGTTTGAATTTATTTAACCCTTTTACCAAAGTGAAGTTGTACTTCTCTTTGGTTTCTTTCAATGCTTTTAACAATGCATGTTTCTCCTCCATATACATACAAAATGAAATACTTGGAGAAGTGTGGGTTAACCAACAATAGTTCCTTTGAAATGGCCTATGTGATTCACTCAAATGTTCATTTTTATTCTTTAAATCATTAGAATTGTTGTTCTTTTTTTATAATCAAGGTGATAGGGTGTGTTGAGTAAAGACTACAAGCTCTTCTTATGTTGAGGAATTGAAAGTTCTAGTGTAGCCTACAACTTGTCAGGATCAATGCCTATATCATTCTAGAAGATATATCCCAACAACTTTCCTAGAGGCACATTGAACATGTACTTTGGTTTCAGGGATATTCTAATTTCTTAACACCCATGAAATAATTTCTCTAGATGATCAAAATGACCCTCCTTGTTTTTATAGAACATTGCTAAATCATCAAGGTATATTAGGATGAGTTCATTGATTAGATTCTTAAAATATATATCCATTGACCTTTGAAATGTTGCCCCAACATTCAATGATAGTCTAACCAAAGTTTTTAATAGGAAATGATGCCCCATTTTTTGGTGAATGTTGTTTTGTGTTGCTCTACCTCTTTTAACAATATTTGTTTGAAGCCTAAGAAGTTACCCGTTATGCCTTGCATAACCACCCCATTTTGTTCTGGAACAAAATGGGTCCCCCTCTTTTGTTTTGCTTTTGTTTTCTTTGCCTTTGGTTGTCTGGTTTGGTCTTGGGAGTTCTTTTGTTTTCCTCCTGAGTTTATTTTTGTTCTGCTAAATTTGGTTTTTCCTCAGTTAAAGTTGGGTTCCTTTTTGTTGAAAATTAAGTGAAATGGTGAAAAATAATATATTTCATATGCTTCTGAGGACTAATGGAGACCTTGTTTTGTAGGATTAAATCATGCACATGATGAAATTTCTCAAGGAGCTCTATTGGAAGGCATCCCTCAATCCAATTTAGCATAAAAATCCTCAAGAGGAAGGTCGCTGAGACCTTTCAGATGTCTTGCCGACTGGCGGTGTGTTATTCATTCAAAATGTCCCAGTCGGCCAAACATTTCAATTGCTGTAAGTTTTCATATGTCTCCTCGACATGCTAAAGTCCCAACAATAGATTGCACAAGGTTAGCGTCGCCGAAAGATTTGCGCTCGATGAAAGGTCTTGTCAACCCATGAAGTCTTGGCAAAAGGTTATACCTTCGGCATAAGGTCTGGCCGAAGAGGCGAGGTCTTGGCGACAGAGGTGGCTTCGGGATAAAGTCTCACCGATAGGGTGGACTCTTGCCAAGGTGAAGTGGCGTCGGCATAGTGGTTTGAGTTTGACATGAGGTCCCGGCGACAGAGTGATGTCTCACCGAAAGGATGATGCCTTCGGTGTACGGTTGTGCTCTCGCTGTGATGTCGTGCCAACATGGGGAGTCTTGCCGAAAGATTTAAGTTCGGCATAATGTCTGGCCGAAGGGGTAAAATCTTGCCGACTGGGCGCAGTCTCGTTGAAAGATGAAGGCCTCGGAGAGAAGTCCTGTCGACCGATGAAGGGTCTCGGTGAAAGTTTTGAGCTCGGTGAAAGGTCTCACCGACTAAGAAAAGTCTCCCCAAAATGAAATGAGCTCTCAGCGAAAGGGCATGACTTTGGTGTAATGTCTTGGCGAAGGAAGAGTCTCACCGACATGAGATGATATCGGCATAAGGTCTTGCCAATCCGTCAGAGTCTCAGCGAAAAGGGGATGTCATCAGAAAGATCTCTCTGAGAGAGATAACGTCAGCATGAAGTCTCACCGATAGGGTGGAATCTTGTCAAAATGGAACGCCGTCGGGAAAATATTTATATTCACCATAAGGTCTGGCCAACTACAGAGGGTCTCGCCGAAACAAAATGAGCTCGGGGAGAATGGAGGAGCTCGACATGATGTCCCACCGACAAGCAATGGTCTCGCTGATGGTTTTAAAACCTTCAGCGTGACTAATGGAAGCCACCATGATGTCTGGCCGACCCGATGGTGTCTCGTCGAAAGAAGAGGGGATCGATGTGATGTCTTGTTGACCATCGTGTGTCTTGCCGATAGCTACTAGGAGGTATGATCTCATTGGGGAGACACGATTAGTGTCTCACTGACATGCGATTCGGTGTGAATGAATTTTAACTACCCATGAATCTTATGTGGCATGTAGTCAACCAATTAGAGAGAATTAAAGGTAAACCCTGGACAGTTTGACTGGTTGATTACCCCTGTGAGGAAGATAAACAAAATGCAACCCGTGTGGATCTACTCTGTGAACGAGCCGATGGAGCAGCTCGGTGAACACTGGTGTGGATATCTAATGAAAAGTCTGATGCTACTTCCAGAGATGGTTAGCTTGCAGAAAGATCTGGAGCAAGAATCAGGCAGAAAGGAGGAAGAAACCTTGAGTCATAGTGACAGCTGGGATCACTACTGGCAAAGGGGGGATCGACATTAATGATAATGCTTTAGAGCATTCAAAGTGATTCTGGTGGAAGTTTGAAGGTGGACACGAAGGCCATAAGTAAATTCCATAGTTGCAAAAGATCTAGAGATCATCCCCGAAGCAATCTTTCACCGACATGGACACGGAGGATGCAATTGAATGCAACATTAACTTCATTCTGAAAAGATCTGAGGGTCGACCCTCCCATAACAAACTGATATTTCGTAAACCCTAAAATAGGGACTAGTGCATTCTTTTTGGTACATTCTGTATATATGGCATTTTTTCCTCTTTGTAAAAGGGGGAGAGAAAAAAAGAAGAAGGAAGGAGGTTTAGAGGTTTACAAACATAGAGATATAGATTTTGAATAGTAGTAATTTTCTAAGAAGAGAAACTTAAGAGTAGCAATAGAGTAGGAGTTAGATTCAACAGAAGGCAGTAATGTACCCTTTTGGCTCTTTTAGAATAGATGGAAACAATATGAAGACATAGATTTTTTGTACACTGGTGATTGTGCCAGAGTTGTAAATGTTGCTTATCTATTTCACTGACTATAGAAACAACCAGATTTAAATCTACTTCATGTTGTGTTACTAAATGGTATTCATCTTCAGTTAATCATTCGATTTGAGAAGCTTTCAAGGAATAAAATCTTATTTTATGTTTTGTTTAAATGGTAAGTTACAATCTATTGTTGAAGTTAGCACTATGAATGAATGAAGTTGTGTGTTAATCACAAGTTGATATTGTTCTCCAGTTTTAGTTAGTAATTCCTTGAAAGATAACAAGTCCGGTTAAGTTGGATGTATTATCATTCTCTTCGGTTCCAAAGCTTTGATCTATCTTTTTTTTGTTTATTTAAAAACCCCAGTTAAACTAGGTTTGAATTTATGTTTGATTCTAGAACAATCCAGAAGCTCAACACCAACAGGCCCCTTGAACATTATAGTTCACGTCAACCACTGAGTGAAATCAGCATAGTCGAGAACTGATTACAAAGACCTTGGGAGTTAAGATATCCATGTGTTATTCTTTCTCTTTCAGGAGAGCATAATAGTGATATTATGTTTGACTGTTGCTGTGCTCATCTGAACCATCAACAGGGAACTGATGCTAGAAGGAGGGCCAGAAGAGAAAACTGGATAATACTAGGTTTTTCTCACCAGAAAGGTCCCAGAGAGTTCTTCGATCAGCGAAAAATCCACCACCTTTGATAGAACTCAAGACCCCAATATGACACAAGAGTCACAAGACTGGGGCAACCATCATACCACCCTTGTCAGCTCTGCTTACTCCACCAGGATTCTCACCAATACCCCACTGGATTCCTATCAATCCACCAATGAATTCATCTCAATTACCATCACAGCTGGCTCAACCACCACCACCGCTACCAATGGAATTTTTTTAGAATAATCCCTCTCCATTGGGGACTATTCTTGGGGGCTTTCATGATATGCCTAAGAATCATGATAAATTCTATCCCAAATACATTCATGGTGAATCAAGGAGTGTTGAAGAGCACATACAAGCTTTTAAGGACACTTGTACTAGAGCTCAGATAGCTCACCATGATGTAGTTTGTAGGTTATTCCCTTATTCCTTAGGGGATATGGCATACAACTAGTACCTAAATCTTCCTCAACACTCTATTTCGAGCTGGACAGACTTGGAGAATGCTTTCATCAATCAGTTCAGAATTTACGTGGATCCAACCATTTTGTTCCACCAATTTGCTACCATTAGGAAGGAGCCAGGTGAGCCTTTTCCCTTGTTTAATACCAAGTTTCAACGAATGTATAGGAGACTACAGGACCCCTATCTAGTTGCTGAGAATAGTGCTATTCAAGCATACTTTAGAGTTATAGACCCTCTAATTGGCTTATTCCTTCAAAGGACATATCAACTGGCAGATATTGATTCCCTGTCTAAAGTCTATCATTTAGCCATTAAGCTGCAACAACAATTTAGTTCTCAACAAGGAAGTTTGGGAGGAGGTTTTCCTTCAATGGGGTATCAGATGCATAGCCCAAACCCTTTATTCAATACTGTCCTAGGAGTGTCTCCTTCCCATTATGGACCTATGTCTAAGTTGCAGACTCAATCTCCTATTCCATTCTTTGCCAATGGAGCTCCTGACTTATTTCAACAATTATAGGCTCATCATAGTCCGCATAGTCATCATAATAAAATTGGAACACCAAATCATGGCGATTAGCCACCTGTTGCTAAGAGTGTTGAAAGTGAAAAGATAGTTCAACTCACAAACGAGGTAGAGACCTTAAAGAAAATGCTGTCTCAAGTCACAAATGACATGGCTTAGCTTAGATTGAACCCCTCTCAAATCCAAGGTAATTATCCTAATCAGAGCAGTAACAACCAGGGTAATTATCAGAACAACTACAATCACAACCAAAGGTGTTATCAAGGCCAAAACTCCCCTAACCAAGGTTATCAAAATCAAAATAGAGGATATAACCAGAGGCCAAATAACAACTGACAATGGAATAAAGGGCCAAATAATGGTGGAGTTCCTCACAATTATCAAGCTAATGAGGAAAGGTCAGATACTGCAAATGTGGTTGACCTTAATTTTATGACTAACTGGTGCAAGCTGCATGATACTGCAACCCATTCTGAGGTAAACTGCCCTGAAATGGAGAAAGTTGTCAAGATGACACACGCAGATGCCCAAACCTTCCAAGGGAATTCAAACAAAGAAGGTGGCTTAGTAGATACAACAATAACTTATGACCTCTTTGAGGAGGAACCTTCATTCCCAAGGCAAGATGAGAATGAACCAGAGGAAGATTCATATGATGCCCAATCTTTTTAGACAAAGGGAGGACACTTCCTAACAAATCAGAATAAGGGTCCGTTCACTACATCAGGACCGCCTAATCACATGGTGCCTCCGAATCAAAGTGATGATAACAACCCTCCTCCACCAAGAGGGCCATATGACTTCCATAATAAAGGTAATCCACTTGGGGTTGTCAAAAGTAATGCAAGTTATAACATAGAGTTTGATATTGTTTCTGAGTTGCAGAGATAAAAAACCTCTTTATCATACTTTGACATCCTAAAGTGGTGCCCTACTCAACGAGAGATAGTGCTGAAAGCTTTGGAGCAAGTTGATAAATCAAAAGGGAAAAAAGAGGTGGCACCTGCTGCAGATATGAATGCAGCTTTGTACAGAAGCAAGGTAGGTACCCCACCATTTCTTCTGAGTTTAAGAATCTGTGGGAAGAATCTACATAATTTCCTACTAGATTCAGGGGCTTCTGGCAATGTTATGCCATTTTCTGTATGCAAGAAATTGGGATTGAACGCTATCCAAAAAAACAAGAAGGTCATCCAACTTGATAAAACAAATGTTAATGTAGTTGGAGAATTGAGAAATATACACGTGCAAGTAGGGTCTAGCCCTAGGATTTTAACCAACATAGATGTTCAAGTAGTAGACATTCCCGAGACTTATGGTATGTTGTTGAGTAGAGATCTGATGAAAAGTATAGGGGGATATCTCTCCCTCGACTTTTCACATATGTGGCTACCATGGAGGGGAGTTCCTACGCAGATCAAGATTGAAAGTGAACCTCGCCTCAAGCATATCATCACTGAATATGATTGTCCTAACGAGGTAGCTTATTTTGAGACTGAGATAGGGATTTATAAAAGAGAAGAAATTTTGACCTTTTCGGTTCTTGGTACCAAAGATTTCTCAACACAAAATTTCCTTGATCCCATGATTAATGAAATCAATAGGAATTGATCAAGAAGCTACAGCAAGATCAGCTGGTCTTGGGGAAGATATCGATTTGCAAAGTCTTTTACTCCCTAATTGGTGCAGGATACACTACCAGAATCATTCGGAATTGACTTGCCAACCCTGCATCAGCAGTTTAAATCAGGTTTCCCAAGCTTGCCAACCCTGCATCAGCAGTTTAAATCAGGTTTCCCAAGCTGAGGAAACTAGCCTAAGTCACCTTGAGACTATTGCAGATCACTTCTCATTTGAAGCCAAAGAAGCAATAATGTTAACCAGGGATAAGATACCTTCAAAGGAAGTTCCTTCTCAAATTGAACTTACCCCAGTCACAATACCAGACCAGCATATTTATGAGGAACCTATTGAACACCTCTTGCCAATATTTGATGCAAAGGATCAAGAGCCCCCACCTATGGATTATCCTATCCAAACGCCCATAATAACCCCAAAGGGATCAACCCCAGCTCATGATCAGCTGTGGACCCTCACATTTGATGGATCCAAATCCAAAATAGGCTGTGGTGTTGGGATTGAATTAACCAACCCAAAAGGGAAAACTTTCTTTGCTTCTTACAGGTTGCAGTTTGGATGCACTAACAATGTAGCAAAATATGAAGCTCTAGCTCGGGGGCTGATGTTCGTACATAAGAAGAAAGTCACTGCCTTGATAGTTAAAGGGGATTCAGAAGTAGTTTTCAAGCAAGTGCACATCCAATACACATGTCACAATAGAAGGCTGGAAGCCTATAGAAATTGGGTATGGAACCTGATTGAAGACTTTGATGCTTTTGGGATTAGCTTAATCCCTAGAGAGGAGAATCAAATAGTTGTCTCATTAGCTGTTGCTACAAGTACCCTATAACCCATGCAAGGCTCCAAGCTTAAAAGATTCTTAGTAGAATTGATATCCACCCCAGCTATTCCTGATAATGTCAGGAACTTTCAAGTCTTTGATGATGATCGACATATCCTAGTTTTTCTAGCAAGTTCAGATGTTTTTGAAGGGCAAATCATTGATGAGTCCAACAGGGATCAAGGAGATTGGAACACTGAAGATTGTGATACAGAGGGGGTCCTCAATTTAAAAAGTAATAGCATTCCCAAGGGAATGGTGGCCTTAGAAAGAATTTTTAATTCAAACCCAAGGGCTCAGGAAAAGATATCAGCTGAAGATAAAGGAGGTGAATACCAAACTATTAACCTAGCTGATTCTGGCCCGAAAAGGAATGTTTACATAGGGAAAGCTTGCCCTGAAGCAATTAGAAAAGATATACTGAGGGCATTGAAGAAGTACATTGCTATAATAGCCTGGGGGTATGAGGATTTAAAAATATTTGAAGCTTATGTAATGACTCATACCATTCCTTTGAAGCCTGAAGCTAAGCCATTTCGGCAGAAACAACATCCTGTCAACGCCCTAATCGAACCACTAATCTTCAAGGAAGTTCAAAAATTGCTTTCTGCGAGAATAATCTTCCCTGTACGACACTCAATGTGGGTGGCCAACCTAGTTCCAGTTCGTAAGAAAAATGGAGAGATCAGGCTATGTGTGGATTTCAAGAATCTAAACAGAGCTTCAGAAAAGGATAACTACCCACTCCCTTCACTGGACGAAGTCTTGCAGATTGTCAATGGGTCTCAGATGATATCATTCCTGGATGGTTATTCTGGATACAAATAGGTGATGGTTAAATGTGAAGACATAATGAAGACAACCTTCAGTACTAAGTGGGGAACATTTGCTTACAGAAGGATGTCGTTCGGTTTGATAAATGCTGGGGAAACCTTTCAGTGTGCCATGGACGTAGCATTCAAAGATCTGATTGGAAAATGAATCATCGTCTACATGGATGACCTGACAGTGTTCTCTAAAGATAGACTGAACCATGCTGCAGACTTGGCTAGAGTTCTTGAAAGATGTATCTAGTATGGTGTCTCCTTGAATCCTCAAAAGTGTGCATTCGGGGTTTCTGAAGGGAATATTTTGGGACACATAATCTCAGAAAGAGGAATATCGATCGATCCAGACTAAGTTAAGTCCATTCTGAAGATAGCCATGCCAGGAAGTAAGAAGGAGATGAGATCCTTCTTTGGAAAGATCAACTTCGTAAGAAAGTTTATCACAGGCTTTGCAAAAATTGTTAAACCACTGAATGAAATGATGAAGAAAGACGCCAAAATAGAGTGGAGTAATGAGGCAAAGGCCGCATTTTCACAGGTCAAGCGATCTATTTCGGAAGCTCTCATTCTCACTAGCCCTGACTACTTAAGTCATTCTATATTTATTATTTTTCCTTTGAACACTCATGTGTAGCTGTCCTAACTCAATGAAGAGAAGAGGGAGAGGAGAGGCCAATCGCCTTCATGAGTTCTCTGTTCAAAAATGCTGAAATCAAATATCTGCCTCTTGAAAAACAAGCTTTTGCGCTGGTCAGAGCTTTCAGGAAGTTCAGACATTACATCCTCCGAAGTCAAATTATTGTTGTAGTTCCTGATGCTGTTGTGAAGTCTCTACTTATGCAGAGTGAGTTGGGAGAACGAAGAGGGAAATGGATGGCCATTTTGCAAGAGTTCGATTTGGAGATTTTCCCTATGAAACTTTTCAGAGGTACAGGCCTGTCTAAATCCATGGCGAATGCTGGTGGAAACGTTATTTGCCAGCAATACACAACTCGGTCCTTTTCCAATGACCCTTTGTATGCTGATATCATCTATTTCATGCTCAATAATCGGTGCCCAGAGGGAATGAATACGACTAAGAGGAGAGTGCTGAGAATGAAAAGCTCTCATTATATGCTCAAAGGAGGATTGCTGTATAGGAATAATTTCAAGGGGGTGTACCTACGATGCCTTGATCAGCAAGAGGCTAAGAATGTAATTACTGAATTTCATGGGAAACATGGCATAGGTCATGGGTATGTAGATTCTTTAGCACATCAAATCCTCAGATCGGGTTACTATTGGCTGTGTGTGTTCAAAGATTCCCATTAACATGTAAGAACATGTCACAAATTCCAAACTTCTGCATCAAAGGAATGCCATCCAGCCATGCCATTGCAACCTATTTACGAGGTAAGACCATTTTCCCAATGGGCGTTGGACTTTATTGGGGTAATTAACCCAAATTCTTCTGCAGGACACAAATTTATTTTGACTGCCACTGATTATTGCACGAGATGGAAAAAAGGCTATACCTTGTAGGAATAGTACAATAGAGGTAGTGATCAAGTTCCTCACCAAATGCATCACAACTAGGTTTGGAGTACCTTTCGCATTGGTATGTGACAATAGCTCTTCCTTTTCTTCTGCTGAGTTCATTTCATGGGCTTATGATCACAAAATTGTCTTAAAATATTCTTCAAACTATTACCCACAAGGAAATGGAGTTGCAGAATCAACCAATAAGAATCTCTTAGGGGTAATTAAAAAATTGTTAGAAAACAATCCTAGGGATTGGCATACCCAGCTAAGTTTCGTGTTATGGGCAGATAGAACTAGGATCAAGGCTACTTTAAAGACTTCACCATTTAAAATAGTGTATGACCAAGATCCTATGTTCCCTATTCATTTGCAAATACCTATCCTTGAGTTCATGCAGAAATTCTACTCTAGTGATGATAGGATAGAGGTAAGATTAGCTACCTTGTTGAAATTAGAAGAACAAAGAGATGCCACCTTGCAGCAATTCTTTAGACACCAGGCTATTTTCAAACGTTGGTTTGACAAAAGAGCCAAAATTAAGGCTTTTAGAATATCTAACCTTGTGCTGCTATGGGATAAAGCTAGTGAAAAGAAGGGTAATCACCAGAAATTTGATAAGCTCTAGTTAGGTCCCTATCAAATCGCTGAGATCCTAGGAGAAAATGCTTTCTGACTAAGTAGTCTAATGGGAGAACCTGTTCCATTGCCTGTCAATGGACAGTTTCTTAAACATTATTTTGGGTCATGAAGTTTGGTATTTTGCTGGGGAGTGCATTTATGTAAATAGTTCCTGCATTTATGCTTGTAAATAATCTCTGTAAATAATTTTATGTTCTGTCTGTGAATATTCTGTTTATTTTTTTGTTTGTAAATAGTTTTGTTGTTTTTTTGTTTTTCCTTTCTTTTTGTCCCTTCGTTTCCTTTGCTGTTTGGTTTATGTCTTGTTTGTTCTTTGGGGTTTCTCTGTTCTTTCCATTTTGAAATGGTGGGTTGTTATCTGAAGTATACTTTGGTTATGAGGAGAGAAGTGGTTTAGATATTTTTTAGGTTTTCTGATTGGGTGATTTTGTCCTAAATTCTTTGCTTTATGCCCATTATCAATAAGAGTTGTGGAAAGTCTTGAAAACAAGGTGCAAAGTAAACAATCTTCATTAGTTACCTCTGAATCTATCACAAATCATCAAGATCATCTCCTCTTGTAATGGTATATTTATCCTAGGATGATAGTGTTGTAAGATTTGAGTGAAAATTTTGATCTCCCAAGTGTTGTTATGGGGTCCATGGTAGTTTTCAACCCAGAACGGATGTCTGACATCTGACATATTGAAAAATAAAATGAATGAAACATCTAAAACTCCAAGAGAAAAGAAAAAAAGAAGAAGAGAAAAAGAATTATCTACAAGAAAGGAGGACTCAATATGAATGGGTGATTTCAGTATCTCTACCAGGGCTATGGACGCTTGGCTGGCAGTAGAGCAATGTTGTGAGAAAACTAGAGGTATCTCCGTTGGGGCTATGAATGCCTGACTGACAGCGAAGCAATGCCCAGGATATCATTGCACAACAACCAAAGGGAATCAACTCATGTAGTTCAAATCTTGCACATTGTTGTTCAAAAGATGAGGAAAACTTTATAAAAGAGTGATGCACCATCAAGCACACACTTAGATTCAGGGGTAGCCAATGTTGACTTACGTTTGAGATTCTAGCTCAACCTTGGTTGTTAAAACTGACCCAACTGGAGTTGTGATGTTCATAAACCAGGAGTTTTGGGTAGCTGAATCCTTCAGTTTCTTGAAAATGGTTAAACCATTTCCCCAGACGAGTCGCCATTTGTTATGCCTTGCATAACCACCCCATTTTGTTTTGGAACAAAATGGGTCCCCCTCTTTCTTTTTGCTTTTGTTTTCTTTGCCTTTGGTTGTCTGGTTTGGTCTTGGGAGTTCTTTTGTTTTCCTCCTGAGTTTGTTTTTGTTCTGCTGAATTTGGTTATGCCTCAGTTAAAGTTGAGTTCCTTTTTGTTGAAAATTAAGTGAAATGGTGAAAAATAATATATTTCATATGCTTCTGAGGACTAATGGAGACCTTGTTTTGCAGGATTAAATCATGCACATGATGAAATTTCTCAAGGAGCTCTATTAGAAGGCATCACTCAATCCAATTTAGCATAAAAATCCTCAAGAGGAAGGTCGCTAAGACCTTTTAGATGTCTTGCCGACTGGCAGTGTGTTATTCATTCAAAATGTCCCAGTCGACCAGACATTTCAATCACCATAAGTTTTCATATGTCTCCTCGACATGCTAAAGTCCCGCCGACTGATTGCAGTAGGTTAGCGTCGCGGAAAGATTTGTGTTCGATGAAAGGTCTTGCCGACCCATGAAGTATTGGCGAAAGGTTATACCTTCGGCATAAGGTCTGGTTGAAGAGGTGAGGTCTCAGTGACAGAGGTGGCTTCAGGATAAAGTCTCACCGACAGGGTGGACTCTTGCCGAGGTGAAGCGACATTGGTGTAGTGGTTTGAGTTCGGCATGAGGTCCTGGTGATAGAGTGATGTCTCACCAAAAGGATGATGCTTTCGGTGTACGATTGTGCTCTCGTTGTGATGTCCTGCTGACACGGGGAGTCTCACCAAAAGATTTAAGTTCGGCATAATGTCTGGCCGAAGGGGTAAAGTCTTGCTGACTGGGCGCAGTCTCGTTGAAAGATGAAGGCCTTAGAGAGAAGTCTTGCTGACCGATGAAAAGTCTCGGCGAAATTTTTGAGCTCGGTGAAAGGTCTCGCCGACTAAGCAAAGTCTCCCTGAAATGAAATGAGCTCTCAGCGAAAGGGCATGACTTCGGTGTAATGTCTCGGAAAAGGAAGCTAGTCTCGCTGACATGAGATGATATCAGCATAAGGTCTCACCGATCCGTCGGAGTCTCGGAGAAAAGGGGATGTCATCGGAAAGATCTCTTTAAGAGAGATAACGTCGACATGAAGTAACACCGACAGGGTGGACTCTTGCTGAAATGGAACGACATCAGGAAAAGATTTATATTCGCCATAAGGTCTGGCCGACTATAGAGGGTCTCGCCGAAATAGAATGAGCTCGAGGAGAATGGAGGAGCTCGACATTATGTCCCACCGACAAGAAATGGTCTCACTGATGGTTTTAAAACCTTTAACATGACTAATGGAACCTACCGTGATGTCTGGCCGACCCGATGGTGTCTCGCCGAAAGAAGAGGGGCTCGATGTGATGTCTTGCCGACTGTCATGTGTCTTGCCGATAACTACTAGGAGCTATGATCGCATTGGGGAGACATGATTAGTGTCTCACTGACATGCGATTTAGTGTGAACGACTTTTGACCGCTCGAGAATCTTATGTGGCATGTAGTCAACCAATCAGAGAGAATTAAAGGTAAACCTGGACAGTTTGACTGGTTGACTACCCCTGTGAGGAAGATCAATAGAATGCGACTGGTGTGGATCTGCTCTATGAATGAGCCGATGGAGCAGCTCGGTGAACACTGGTGTGGAGATCTAATGAAAAGTCTGATGCTGCTTCTAGAGATGTTCAGCTTGCAGAAAGATCTGGAGCGAGAATCAGGCAGAAAGGAGGAAGAAACCATGAGTCATAGTGATAGCTACTGGAAAAGGGGGGATCGACATTAATGATAATGCTTTAGAGCATTCAAAGTGATTCTGGTGGAAGTTCGAAGGTGGACACGAAGGCCATAAGTAAATGCCATAGTTGCAAAAGATCTAGAGGTCATCCCCGAAGCAATCTTTCACTGACATGGACACGAAGGATGCAATTGAATGCAGCATTAAATTCATTCTGAAAAGATATGAGGGTGGACCCTCCTGTAACGAACTAATATTTCGTAAACCCTAAAATAGGGGCCAACACATTCTTTTTGGTACATTCTGTATATATAACATTTTTGCCTCTTTGTAAAAGGGGTAGAGGAAAAAAGAAGAAGGAAGGAGGTTTAGAGGTTTACAGACATAGAGATATAGATTTTGAATAGTAGTAATTTTCTAAGAAGTAAGAGAAACTTAAGAGTAGCAATAGAGTAGGAGTTAGATTCAACAGAAGGAAGTAATGTATCCTTCTGGCTCTTTTAGAATAGATGGAAAGAATCTGAAGACATAGATTTTCTGTACACTGGTGATTGTGCCAGAGTTGTAAATGTTGCTTATCTATTTCACTAACTGTAGAAGCAACCAGATTTAAATCTACTTCATGTTGTGTTACTAAATGGTATTCATCTTCAGTTAATAGTGCAACCACCTGAGAAATACTTGCATTATGGGGGGTGATAGAGTGTAGACAAAGCTTGGATCTTGTGATGAGTTAAAGAATGACCCATTTCTTTGCTACATTTGTGTTGAAGGTGGTTTGGCTCCATTCCTAGAGAGCCTCAATAGACATGATGAAAATTGTTCTATACAATTTACAAGTGCTCGGGAAAAAGATAGGTTAAAGTGTGAGGCATATATTTTAAGGTTATCAAAGATGTTATTGCCCAAGTGATGGGAATATATTGCAATGGCCAAATTTTAAAAGACATAAAAAGGTGCCAGATATGGAAAGTATGAATTTGTTCTTCAAGAAGGGTTAAATTCTAATCAAGTTGCATGTAGGCTATGGTAGGGCAAAGCTACCTCAACCTTGGAATAAGGTATGTTTTTTGTTGATGAAATAAATTACATCGGAAGAGAATTTCAAGTGTTATTACTTCTACCACCTTCCTTTGCTTGATCACTTTAGGAAAAAAAAACCATTAGTTTCCCCTTTTATTTTCTTTCTTCTTTGGAAGTGTCAATAAAGGAAGCTTTCGATGTGGTAGACAAGAATCCTGATAAGCCACCTATTCTACTCCACTAGGGGCTTATCCTTAGGCTCTATCATTTTCACTTGGCCCTCTATCCCCCAAAGCCCATTAGGGTCTATCTTGTTAAAGAAACATTGTTAAAGAACCCCCACTTGAAAGCTTCCCTTCTAAGAAGCCCCTGAACTCTCTCTTTGAGAAGTTCAAAACACCTCCCACTAAAGGGAAATTGAATTTTTTTGCCCATATATTAACCCCCAAGATTGATTCCAAGCCCCTTAATCCACATCCTAAGGCCCCAAAAACCCACAGAACCTCTAACTAAAAAATTGGTCTTGTTAGTCTTTGCGATCTTAAGAACATCCCTTGTAAAGGTTCTAGAAAAAGGGCTAGAACTGAACTTAAAAACCCCATTTGCAAGAAGAAGAAAAATCCCTTGGTAAAATTCTATGTTGAAGAGACCATTTTTGAAGATGAAGAGGAGGACAACATAAAGACCATTGGAAAGGAAGAGAGCATAAGGGAGCCAAATTTAATTAAGCAAGCTAATAGTCCTAGCTTAGTGTTTGGAGGTCTCACAAATTGGTGGGTAGTCCTATCCCCAACCCCACTATGGACAAGATTTCTAGTGATTTGACTGAGGAGGATAATAGGGAAGATGAGTATAGTAGTAAGAAGGAGAAGGATGAGGATGTAGATGTGGATATTAAAGGACCAAGCCTATTCCCAGAACTTAATACTATGATGTATGATTCAAAGGACCTGGATACCACCCCTATTGAGGAACCTAAAATGGACACTTTCTTTAAGTGTAAGAAGATCGATGAGGACGTTATTGCTCTGATGCCTCGAGTGGATGGCCTAGAAAGAAAGTTGAGTGGTCTTTCTTGCTTCACTTTGAAGGTCATCCACCACTTGGTGGCCACCCTCAGTCTACGTTAAATGATGAAATAAAAAATCATGAAAATTCTAAAGGTGCTAACACAAGCTCTTATAGTTGGAAACTCTCTAATTTCCTCCATGAGGATTGGGAGAAGCTTGATATGTAGTTTGGTTCTCTTTTTCTTAAGTTTTTTTAAAAACTTTGATTTGTTGATGGTTAGCTGTTGGTTTGGTGTCTTTGGCTAGAGGCCTTCGACTATGCTTATTCTTTTTGAACTTTTTGTCTTATTGGGCCCTTTATGTTTGGGTCCTAAGCCTTCTAAATTTTGCCTATTTTATAAAAAAAAATTAGCAAAAAAAAGATAAGCATTCACTAAAATCAACTCCATCTCTAGAGTAAAGCCAATAGTCTAGTCTTGTACCACTCAAATTGAATGCCCGCACCAAATTTATTTTTGTACATCCACTTGAAACCAATGGGATTTCTTCCCTTGGGAAAAATAACAATATCCTAGGTGTCATATCTATCTAATTCTATCATCTCCTCCTATGTGGGTTGTATCCGAGACGCAATATCCTCCAAATATCCTTGAAAATATAGGTTCATTGTTAGTACTTAACAAAAAAAATACATAATATAAATATAGTGGGCTATAATTTTCAACTATAATTTAATATTTTTTTATCTCCTCAAGTTAGGACTAATGGGCTCTACATGTTCTTATATGTGCTTACATTCACATCATCATTCTTCTATATCCTATGATCCATTTGACTATTCTTCCACATATGCATCTTCTAGTGTATCTATTTTTAGTTTTGAAGTGCAATACTCTCATACTTTATTATTTTATTTAGGGGTTTCTTCACCTAAATAACCTCTAAACTCCTTGAAAATCACATCTTTAGAAAAAAAATGGGTTAGAGGATTCCAAAGCTTGAAAAAAAATGGGTTAGAGTATTCCAAAGCTTATAGCCTTTAAAATTATCATTGTAACCAATGAAATGCATTTCTAAGCTTTTGGATCCAATTTTGATCACTTTTCCTAAGGAACATGAACATAATCCTTACAACCATATATCCTTAAATTTAAATCTAAATTCTTCTTACTTGTCCACACTTCATAAGGAATTTTATCAACATGAGTTGAATAAGGAGATTGATTAATCAAATAACAAGTACTTACATCCTCTAACCTAAAAAAAATCTAGTTGCATACCACTTATCATAATTCTATCTCTTTCCATTAAGGTTCAGTTCATTCTTTTGTTATCCCATTTTTCTGGGAAGTGTAATATGTTGTCTTCTACCAAATAATACATGTATGCTTATAGAATTTATCAAATGCATTGGAGAAATATTTAACATCATTTTTATACCTCAATTATTTTATCTTATTATCTCTTTTATTTTTTTACTAAGGTTTTAAATTCCTTAAACTTTGTAAAAAAATATATTTTAAATGAATAAAATAAATCTAAGGGTATCTAGAGACATCATCAATTAACATAAAATAACAATGAAATTTAACCATAGAACCATCATTCACTAAAATAATTGCATCCAAATGAATCATTTACAATAATAACATTTATATATTTTTTTTATACGTAAGGATTAGATATTTTATTAATAATAAAAGCTACCATACAACACATCTGCTATGTAGGAATTCATCACCAGACCAAAAGCCATAAACTTGACCGATACCCATAACTACTCAAGAAATTCACTGAATTTAGTCAAAATTGGCTGCGACCAAGCCACAACCGAAAACCCAGAGGCTAAACTACTATCCAATGAGAAAAAATTCAAACAGAAAGTGGTCGAGCGTCAAAGAAACCCATTCAATTTTGCAAATGTGTCAAAATCAACCAGTTCCCATTCCAAACCTTCCTCCACCACCATCCCTAGTTTCCTTTTCAGGAATTCCATTGCCACAACCAAGACCATCCGGTGATGCATAAGCTTTGTCCCTTTCAAATCCAGAAGGAAAGGGAAGACTTTCACCGCCTCGTCCATTTTCTAGAGAAGCTCTAAATCTGAAGGATGCAAAATCCCTTTTCCAACAAATGTCGCTTTAAGAGTCTCCTCTAAACCATCAAAAAATCTCTAGGAAATAGGCGCATGAGCAATTCTTTGGCCACCACCTTAGACACTTCAACGTCTAGCAACACAGCCAAAAAAAACAAAGAAGTGTATGCATTGTATTTTGCATACTCCTTTCTAACTAGATGACCTTTCCCTAACACCATTTTTATAGCAACCGAGACTAGAGGGTCACTATCGAGAAAAATACGCTTAAACTGTTGGCCGGTGATTTCCCTGAAGGTGGCTTGCCTCTCCGTCGCTAGCAGAGAAATGGGGTTGTCTGCACCAAACGATTCCAGCCCCTCCATAGACATAGAAATTATAAACTTGGAGTGGCTTGGCTTTTCCATCTTTGAAACCACCATAAGTTGACCTTCGTCTTCCTAGACACTACCAATAAAGACACCGAAAAAACTCTTCAAACCACACACAAACAAGCCGCTAACTCCAACATCCATTAATAATGCCCACAGAAAACAGACCAAGCTCACATCACATGAGTGAAGAATTATGTCGATGTAAGGCATTCTATCCTTGCATGAAAATTCCATCCTCTAACTTCGATCTTAAAGCATGAACTTACCTTGAAATGATGATCATTTTCCAACTAACCACTATGCATGAATTCTCTGTAATCGACATACCCTGAAGCCATCACCACATGTCAAAACCAACACTTCCATCAGATTGGCGATGACCAAACCATTAAATGCTCCATGTAGAATCTGAGTCATGCCCCTCCATAGACCCTCTGCCAGCGTGGAGGGGCGCCCGCCCAACCACCCATAATATTTATATTATTTTTAATATGAAATATAAATCTATTTTATTTTCTAAATACATAATTCTCACATAAATAATTTTTGCCAACATAATAATTAGAAAAACCATCAAACAAAATTTTATTAGCAATGGTATTAAGATCTTTTTCACTTATGTGACCCAAATATTGGTGCCACAATATACATGTATTTTTAGTGATAGTTACATTGGAATAATTAATGTGGAGGAATTTAACCTAGACAAGGTCTCAATCCAAGTTCACTCTTACCAACTTGCAACAAGACTTGTTGAATATCAAATGCACACCATAATCATTTAAATTGGATAAATAAAGTGCATTTATCATAAAATTTGGAATATCTAAAACATGATCAAGAGTTTTAAGCCTTCCATGACTTAAAAAATCACATCTTTCTTTTACCAATAATTTTCTTGGTATTGTTGTCTCCAAGGAAGACCTATCCTCCATCATAAATTGTATAGGTAGAAAACCAATCTATATGAGTCATATAGAAGGAGCACCTTGAATCAATAATCCAAGCATAATAACTAATGGTTTTAGAAGAAATAAATAGAGAGTCATTGTCACCATCATCAAAAGACTTTAACGGATAAATTTGAACTCTTTTTCTTGATTTTTCATTCCTTCTTCACATGCACCCTCTTACCATAGTTCCAACACTTTACTCTTCTTTGGGGTTTTAGAATGTCCTTTAAACTTGGATCTATCTTTCTTCTTATCCCCTTTAGATTATCTTTTTTTTGTAGACCTTACACATACATGAAAATCAACTTTCAAGCCTTCATTCATGGATTTCCTTCTTATCTCCTCTAAAATTAGAGTAGCAATAAGATTATCAATTTTTGTCTATACATCACTACCACTAATGAAAAAAAAAACATTTTCCCAAGTATTCAATAAAGAGGAAAGTAATAAGATGCATTTATCTTCTTTTTCCAAATTAACATTTATAAAATAAATATGACTTAAAATCAAATTAATTATATTTAAATGGTTTACAGTAGAATCAACAACTTTTGGTTTGATAGATATTTCCTATCCTCTTTCACAACTTGATTGCAGTAGTCTCCTTAGAAACATTCAAGAGGAAAAAATATGCAAGACACAAACAAACGGTTCCTTGTTCCTTCTTATCTAATCTTAACCAATATTCATGCAATATATAATATGGATTATTTTCTTATGAAATAGGAAACCATTAATCTCTCTTTCTTCAAGTATATATTTCATATTCAATTTTCAAATCTTGTAACAAGTACCATTAAATTTCTTAACATCCATGGTTTTCAATCCTTTTCTCAAATATGCAAAACTACATAATATGAAAATTCCTACTACATGCAAAAAATATTCAACACTTAATAGAAAGTTTTCCCTCTCTATAAAAAATAATTAGCTTTGATGTGAAATGTTGAGAAACAAGGTAAACCTATTACAATAAAATCTTCTACAAGTGCATGTGAATATAGAATATGTGACTTTAGATTAGGTTATAAGATAATTATGTGATTGCAAAATTTAACAAAAGAATAAAATTAGAAAATAATATCAACACAATTATTTACATGGAGAAACTCTTTCAGGAAAGAAAATTTATATAGAAAGAAGAAAAGTACGCATTAATCTTCAAGAATGAGACACATCCAACACACTCACACTCTTTTCACTTTGAAAAGACTTTGACAACAATCGTGTACCTATAAAATAACCTCTAAACCACTATCTCATACCCCCAATATATAAGCATGGACAAAGGATAAAACCATAAATGGTTAACCAAAATAATGGATACCAAAACCATGGTATCATACAAAAATTCCATGCCCACCTTGGAGAGCATCTTCTAAGAATAATAAATTGATAAATGAATTTACATGGGCACAATAAATTGGTCCCCATAGTAGTAAATATAGATACAAAGGAATATTTTCTTCATAACTCTCAACAGCTCACATCTTCAAGGAGTAATCCCACAATAATGAGTCCCATTTTTTGGCTAAGATGGATATTTATATCAACATTTTTAACCGAATATTCGCTTTCTGAGACTTATAACACCTAAATTGTTAAGAACTTGAAGATGATGTGAACTAGTGATTTGTGGCGATTTATGTGTAGATTCTAAATATAGTTTTTGAATTTTTTTGAAATAAATCATGAATCTTTCAACATCTCCTTTAATAACTAGTTTTAGATAGTAAACAACATTTTTAGAAAGTAATGTTTATGTCATCCAACATTACCTTTTTTTCTAGAAAGGGTAAAATTCTATGTTTTAAAATATAGATTCTTAACATCAATATCTAATGCATGAATATTTTTTCATAAGTTTTTGTTACATATTTTTTAATTAATTTTTGAAGTCACTGTAACTATAATTTGGACATAGCCGTATGCTATCCAACATAACTTGTGTTTATATTGAAATTCAATTTCATTTTTTTTGGTGAAACAAGGACACCAATATCTAGTGTAAAGGTATTTTTAATTATTTTACAATGGTTTACTATTTTTCCAACTTTGTAGAACAAACAACTTGATGTTCGATGAAAAAACTATGTTCAATAAAAATTGAAAATTGAATGCATGGTAAAATGAAAACATATCAAAACTATACTTGTTGGAAATATTGTTTCGAGGGACACAATCCTACAAAATATCTTGTCAAGTTAACTACATATGAAGGTCCAACCTGAGGTTTGAAACTGGATTTTCTGAGGAAATTTTAAAGCAGATACGAAAACTATCACACTAAGCCCCTTCATTTGAAGGTTCTTCGATTGAAGATCTTTGTGTAAAAAGCATCCTTTTACGGAGCATATCTTCATTCGAAGGTTGACCTTTGCTTGAAGGTATCTACATGCATACCTTCGAGTGAAGGACCTTCGTTTGAAGATATTTCTTCGAACAAAGGTGTTCTATTAAATCATCCCTCTTCCCTTGAAAAACTCAATTGTCCCAAAAGTGGGACTTGGTATTCTGAGAATACCCCAAGTATAGTGCTTCATTTGGAGTGGCTAACTTAGGAAAATATCATCCATAATACGAGATTATCCTCTCATGAATCCCAATGCCTAGAATTAGGAGTGTATTTAGTGAGTCAAATTCCAACCATAATTACCATCATTGTGGTCCACCTTCTTCATGAATGTATATGACAACTAGTCAATTACAAATTATTTTCAATTACTTTATAGGCATCAAAGGATGCTTTCTAAGAGTGTTTGAGATATATAAAATATACATAGAATTTCAAGGTAAATGACACCTTAATCCTAACAAATTAATATGTCCTCTACTCTATAGGCATACTCAAACTTGTGTGGCCTCCATGTGATATATTCTACCATGAGCTCATCCATAACCAACCTATAATAACCAATCTATCAAAGGTGTCCCCATTGAGGTTATCCTAAATAATCCTCCACCCATAAATTGTTGACTCATATGCTACTTGTGTTGTTCAAACCCCCTCAAATTGGTAAATCATAATGTGCTCCCAACCCATATCTATAATAGTGTCAAATCCCCAATGCTCCACCCATTTTGACACACTACAAAGTGTAGATCCTTACATAAGTATACAAACACACATGAGACCCAGACAACTAGTATCCCCATATCTACAATGTCTATTAACCCCACCATGAAGAAATTTACAATCCTTTTAGATAACATGTCATTGAAAATGACCATCAATACAATAGGGTAATTGATGTAACCAAAACCACACATCCCTTGATGTTTATGGGCATCCCATGTATAGGTAGGTACTGTTATCAACCTGGATTTGCACCCTGCAGAATATAAACTCAAGAATCCAGTGTAACATGGGAAGACCTCTAAAGTTGTGGGTCACTTGTAGATAGAGGTCAACCTCCAGAGTAGGTCGGCTTCCTTTGGTGTCACCTGACTACTAATCTTGTAAGGAAAAGGGTAGAAGGAGAATACATTAAAACTAACGAAAAACACTAACTCTATGGTGATGCACCAAATTTAATAAGAAGGCATATAACACAGTTTAAAAACACAATTTCAATCAATGACAAAATCTTTGTCATACACAACTCAATCACATATGTTTTCTGCATAAACATTTCATGAAAAGGTTCATATGGCTACACTCCTAGAAGGAAGGAATAACTCCACAACTAGAGAATACTATGTTTTGAACACATCTCACAACCTGCAAAAATACATATTGCTCTACAGAAAGGTGTTGAAATAAGACATAACTACAAGGAATCATACAGTTTTACAAGTAGTTTCATCAATTATACAAATGCACATGATTTAATAGAGAGATTGAAAAGGTAAAGTACTTATACTCATTGATTTCAATGGTGAACACTGATATACATGTCTGTCATGAGCTACAAAACATAGCCTCTCTTCTGCAAAGAACTCTACAAGTTATAGAAGCAAAAAAGTACCAAGTCCGAACTAACTACAAAAAAGGAAAAAAAAACCATATATACAAAAGATGTTAGCCCCCTAGGGCTTACAAAATATCAGTCTTCAGAAAGATCTCCCCCTTAGATCTTTTTGAATGAAGTTAATGCTGCATTCAAGTGTATCCCCCGTGTCCCTGTCGGTGTGAAAGATCATCCTTAGGAGAAGTCATCAGATCCTTCTACAACCATAGCATTTACTTCTGCCCCCCTCGTGTCCACCGTTGAACCTCCTTGCCGAGCTGCTTTGAATGCTCCTGGGCTCAGAGAAAATCCATGTTGCATTCGTTTAGTTAGTCATCTTCACAGGGGTCAAACTGCCATGGCTCTCGTGTAGCTTCCTCCGATTGGTTGAACAGATGCTTCATGGGGGTGCCAGATGGTCAAAGGTCATTCAGATTGAATCGCATGTTGGTGAGAAACTAATCGTGTCTCCTCGATGTGATTATGCCCCTCATCGATTATTGGCATAGCGCATGACTATCGACAAGACCACATAGTGAGTTCAAAATTTATAACGACATCCACAGTGGTTGTCACCCAGACCATCGGCAAGACTTTTCACTTTCGGGAAGACCTCATGGTGAGCCCTCAGGAGTCATACCGATATCCCTTTCATTGCTGAGACCTTCACCCTTCGGCAAGACCTTTCACCGAGTGCATTTCGCTCTCCCCGAGCTCCTATCATTCATTTCGATGAGACTCTCACGGGTCGGCAAGACCTCCCGTCGAGATCATTTCATTTTTCCAAGCTCACTTCATTCAGCAAGACCCCATCGGGTTAGCAAGACTTCCTATCGAAGCCATCTTGTTTTGGCGAGAGCTCACATGGGTCAGTAAGACCTCATGCCAAAACCCCATCATTATACCGCTATGCTCCTCTGTCAGTGAGACACCCATGTGTCGGTGAGACCTCTTGCTGAAGGCACAACCCTTCACCAAGACCCTCTTTGGTCGGCAAGACCTCAGCTCGACGACCACCATCTTACGCCGAAAGCATTCTATTCAGTGAGACCCATTCTTAGTCAGGGAGAAATCATAGCCAAGGCATGATCTTTCGCCAAGACCTTCACCTGGTTGCCGAGACATCACGACGAACTCCTTTCTTTTGCTGAGAGCGTACCTCATTTCGGGGAGACATCACTTGGTCAGTGAGACCTCATACCGCAGTCTTCATTCTCCCCGAGCTCCTTCATTTTTTGGCAGGACTTTCTCCATTTAGCTAGCCTTCATGCCGAAGCCTCCATCTCCTGGTGAGTGCGGACCCTCTTTCGAGGAGACTTCCCTCATTTGTCAAGACATCACACCGAGGGCATTTCATTTCGGCGAGACCTTTCCCTGTCGGTGAAACCTTTCATCAATGACGCCTCCCTTCACCGAGACTTCTTGTCGGCCAGACCTCTCCCCGATGACAACATCTCACCAAGGGCTCCATTCTTTCGGTGAGACTTTCTCCGTTCGGCTAGACTTCATGTCAAGGTCAACTTTCCTATGCCGAACTCACTTCACTCTGGGGAGACTCCGCTTGGTCGCCAAGACACCATGACAAAATTTAAAACCTTCATCGAGACCTATGTTTATCGGTAGGACTTCTCCCCGAGACCAAAACCTTATTCCGAAGGCACCATCCCTTCAGTGAGACATCACCCGGTCGCTAGGACGTTACAGCGAGGTCCTTCTTGTCTCCCCGTTGACATCTCTTTTCGCTGAGGCCTTCATTTGTCGGTAGGACATCTCCCCAAAGGTAAACAACACTCCCCGACGCCGGCCTTGGCGAACAACTTTCGGTGTGACTTCCACTGGTTGGGAAGACTTCATAGCGGGTGGCAAGAGCTCATGGTGAAATCACCCTCCATTGGTGAGACATCTTGGCGATCCCAAAACCTTTCAGCTAGACTATGATTAATCGGCAAGACCTCTCATCGAGGTCACAATCTTATGCCGAAGGAAAAATCCTTCGGTGAGACCTTTCATCATCTGTCGCCAGGACCACCTTTGTTCACCAAGACATCACAGTGAGGCCCCTTCTCCCTGACGCTAGCTCGATGAATAACTGTCGGTGTGACTTCCTTCTAGTGGAGGGATACATAAAAACTCCTGGCGACCCAAATGTCCTGGCGACTGGTGTATTCAAACAAATAGAACACACTGCTAGTTGGCAAGACAACAGGATGGTCTTGCTGACCTTCTTCTTTGATGGATTTTATGCTGAATTTGACTGAGGTGAGGCTTTCCAAAAGACTTCCCTGTGAGGTAGCACCAGATAAGGACCTAACCCTTGATGCAAATGTCCCATTTGGCCTTTGAGAACACCTGAAACATAATCTGTCCTACCTGATTAAGCCCATAGGTGAAAAATTGGGCAATAGGTACCTTATCCTTTCCAACTACCATAGTGATCCATGGATATCGATCATCCACTAATACACATACTTTTGACGAATCAAGATTCACAAAATCCTCCACATATGAATCCTTCAAATTCATCATCATATCTCAATAGGGAGATGAAAACTCGACATCTCTAAATGATATTTCTTGATTAACACTATCATCAAATCCCTATCTGCTCTTATCTCTATATTTTATTCCACATAGCTCAACCCCACTAGCTATATCAAACCTAATCATCTTGCAACAACCATAGCACTATAGACTGTTGGAAGTTTGGAGATTTTGGAAGCTTGAGTTGTTTGTGAGTTTCTTGGGTGTTGTCATTGATTTCAACCCCTTATATGAAGAAAGTGTTAGAATACTATTGGTGTTGCTGATGTTAACCCTTATCATTGGAGTTGTTGGAAGTTTAGAGTTGTTGCTATTAATGTCAACACAATGTTGATAGTGTTGTCATTTATGTCCTACTTCAGTATAGTTGCAGAGGTTGTTGGTATGAATTGTGTTTGTA
This sequence comes from Sequoia sempervirens, assembly GCA_007258455.2. NCBI lineage: Eukaryota > Viridiplantae > Streptophyta > Pinopsida > Cupressales > Cupressaceae > Sequoia > Sequoia sempervirens. The sequence continues at coordinate 321,442,531 of VDFB02271358.1, read as the reverse complement.
GGAAATATTTTTGTAGTTGGAAAGTGTTGTAGATGTTGTAGATGTGTTATAGAGATGTTAGTAGTGTTTTTGATGAAGTTGGTTCACTTGGTTTCAAGTGCTTTTGAGAAAATTTGAATAAAAGAGAGTTTAGTGTGATAAAGTTTTTAGTGTTTTGCTCCACATTTCTTCATGCTTGAATATATGACCATGCGGTTTGGACATGATAATCAGAGGTGTTAAGAGGTTTAATATCTAGATTTTTAGGTTTTAAATCATATAGAAGTGGAAGATGTGCTTGACAATATGTTTGTCTGGTGAAATAAGGTGTCTAAGAGAAATGAGATTGCTCTGCATTTCTCTGAAGTGAAGGTTCTGGTGTTGCAGATTTGGGAATGTGCTTATATTTTCTATATCTATCTTCCCTTGAAGTTTCAAGTGCTGGGTTTTTCCACAAAGCCGTCTGGTGTGGTTGATGTCTATGTTAGTATGTCTGGTTGCACAGAATGAAGGCGTTCTTGAGTTTTAGGTGGTTGTAGTAGTTGTGCAAAATATTCTAATGGTGCTGGAGTATTATGAGATGTTGTATATATGTTGTGGAGTATTATTGTGTGGTCCATGAGATGTTTCTAGATCTTGAGATGTGTGTTTGGTGTCACTTGTTAGTGTTAGTGCAGGTTTGGCTGACTTGGCGTGCTAGCACTAATTATGAAGGATAAATATTGGTTGAGGAAGTGTTGAGAAGCATTTTGGTGTAGATTTGGGTCCTAATTAAGTAGTTTCTTGGTTTGGATTCACTTATTTATTTTGTGAAAGCGTTTGGTGCCGACCTATTTGATGTTGCACGGTTGAGGTGTATACGTTTCCTTAAGGCTGACCTTATTAAGATTGTTTTAGGTCGTAGATGGTATATGTGCAAGAATAATTTTTGTGTGGATTAAGAGAAAATATTTTGTGATGTGAAAGATGCAAAAGTGATCAAGTGTGATGATCTGAGTGCATGTCTTAATGCCTATGACTTCTTAATGCAATGAGCATAAGGTGTCTATATTTCAATCTATTTGATGAATTGTTTGTGCTTTAGTGGAATTGTACCTTTGACATATGAGAGATGCATTATTAGTAGTTCAAATTGTTAGTGAGCCACCCCTTCTTCTATTCTTCTTTCTTCTAGATAGTGAGTCCTTTGGCAGTGAGCCTTTCTTTATCTTTCTAGGCAATTAGCCCTTGATAGTGAGCCTTATTGTATTCAGTGTCGCAATTCATATATTTGTGAGCTAATCCTCACCGTGGTTTTTCCCTTCTTGGGATTTCCATGAAAATCTAGTGTTCTTATATGTTCTTATGTGTTTGTATTACTATTTTACATGTTTACATTATGTTAATGCATGTTAAGGGTTTAAGGACTAATGTAGATCTGAATGTTAATGAGGGTTTTTGATGTTTAAAATATACAACTGATTCACCTCCCTCTTATTTGTCTTGTGTATCTAAAAATTGGTATCAGGGATATGGGTCCCAGGGAGAAGCTTAACTACTTGAGGTATCCAGATGGCACACATGAAAGGTGTCAAAGCTCCCTTATTCGATGGAACAAATTTTACCTATTAGAAAGTTAGGATGGAGTCTTTCTTAGTTTCCCTTAGATTTGGTGTTTGAAATTCTATTGAAAGAGGTTATACTATGTGTAGACATCTAAATTTAATCACTCCCATATGATTAAATTTACTCCCTTTTTTCTACCATATTAAATATTAATTTATTAAATTAATATTTCACCTTTTATCTCATATCTATAAAGTATTTAATTTAATCATTAAATGCTTTATCTTTCACCTTCTTCCTCTCTAAATTAAATAAATACACCAATTTATTTAAATTAGTCATTTTTCCCCTTTTGATTTAAAATCAATTTAAAATTCTTTATTTTCTCTCTCTTTGTCATATCCTCCATAATCTTGCCCTAATCTGAATTAATTTAATTAATTCATGATTATGATGTGCATCCTCTTAATCAAAGATTAATGTCACATTCTCCTACATTTGCCACTTGCCTCTAATCTTCCATTAATTAGTCTAATCCAATATTTGCACAACCTTAACCAAGGTCATTAGCCATTTTTAGCACCACTTTTTGGTCAATTCTTCCATTTTTCCTTTTTGGACATTGACCCTCCTTCCCATGAGAATTTTTAATTCTCATTTATTCATCCTATGTCTCTCTCCTCCCCATGTGAATTTTTAATTCACATTTTGTCTTTCCAAGGCTTCTAGAACCTTGGACTTGTCACAATCTCCACATGTGACCAAGTCCCACCTTTTTGGAGCCCACCTTTTATCTTTTAGACTCTCCTAAGAATGTGAATTTTTAATTCACATTTATGTTTTCAACCACCTTTCCTTTTCCCATGTAGATTTTTGAGGAATTCCAAAATTCCTCAAATGTCCTTTTCACTCCCACTTGGGGACAAGGAATCCCTTTTTGATGAAATCTTCTCTCCCCAAGAGGCTTGGAAGGTACTTGTCCTTCCTCCACCTCATGTACCTTTTGGCCACCTCACTTACACCTCATCTTCTCTTGGCCACTTCACCATCCACATGTCAAGATGTGAGGGCTTGTGGGTTCTCAACCCACCATAGCCCTTCACCTTGACCGTTGAATTCTCTAGAGAATTCAAATTCTCCTATAAATACCCCCTCCTCAAGGGCATTTAAAACACTTAGCAATCTTATAACTACATGCTGTCAATTTGCATTCTCACTCATTCACTATCATCTAGCCATCCATTTTAATCATTTTACATTAGTTGATCTTGCATTTAGCCACTCAAGAAGCCATCTAAGGAGCACACAAAGTCATCCAAATCAAGGGCCAACCAAGGAGTCTTCAACAACAAGGAAGGTGAAATCATTTGCATCTTGTTTTATCCACTTTCCTTTTTGTTTTATCACTCTTTAGGCTAATCTCAAAGTGCCCTTAGTCTTTTATCACTTGCATTTGTAGGTATTTTTCACATTAGAGTAGGGTAAAACATTCAGGTACACATTTCTGGCACGCCCGGTGGGACCCACAAACAGGGTCTTGCATTTAACCTCCATTTTTGCTAAGTATTTTGTAGGAAAAGGTCACAGAAAGGCGGAAGCGCCCTCTGTTTTACCGCAGAAAGGCAGAAGTGCCCTCATTTTTACTGCAGAAAGGTGGAAGCGCCCTTTGTCCTACTGCATAAAGGCGAAAGCGCCCTCTGCTTTACCGCAGAAAGGCGGAAACACCCTTTGCTTTACTGCAGAAAGGCGAAAGCGCCCTCTTGTCCACTACAGAAAGGCGGCAGCGCCCTATATCTGACAATTTCATTTTCTTCTAATAGTTTGTTGTAGTTAGGTGTGTACTTAGAAGGTTTTTTCTAACACTTTCTTGCAGTGGGGCATACAACTTTCCTTTTAAAAATCTGATAAAGTTTCCTGCAGAGGGGTGGATACGCCCTTTTATTTTGAAAGGCTCTTTTTCTCTAACATCTTGCTGCAGAAAGGCGGAAGCGCCCTCTAACCTCTTCCTGCAGAAAGGTGGAAGCACCCTCTAACATCTTGCTGTAGAAAGGCGGAAGCACCCTCTAACCTCTTCCTGCACAAAGGTGGAAGCGCCCCAATTTTGCTGCAGAAAGGCGGAAGCACCCCCATTTTGTTACAGAAAGGCAAAAGCGCCACTGTTTTTGCTGCAGAAAGGCGGAAGCGCCCTTATTTTGCTGCAGAAAGGTGGAAGCGCCTCAAAACAACACAGTTTGGAAATTAAAACAATTATTTTAGCTTCGTTTTTGCTCTTGTTTTTTGCTATCTGCAAGTAGTAACCCTCTAACATTGTTTTGGCAAGGATATTGGTGTTTTTTGCTAATGTTTTGCAGCATATTAGGGCATAATTGACCAAGAACAAAGAAAAAGATAGCTAACATTTGTTTGCAGGGCCATCTATTTGATCAGATCTGCAAAAATTGTCCTTGTTGTTTTGGAACATAGTCTAATTAGGGGGAATAAACTGCATTGCTTGTTGTGGTTTTTTATTCTTGTGTTACCCAAGGGGGCATTAATTTGTTTTCACTTTCCCCTTGCACTTTGTGTGAGCCTGGGGAGTAGTTGGAAGCGGTTAGTGTCTTCTTTTTAGTGGGACCTGCTTGGGGATTTCATCACCCCAAGGGACGATTCCAACCACGTGTACCGACAGGGTATATAAAGGGGGGAGAACAAAAGTTGTACCCCAATCCAGTCACGTCGTAATTGGCAGAGCGTCGAAGCTAGGATGATACCTAGATAGACGTGAAGAGTTGGTCTGAGCCTTTTAGTATCTCGCTGGGGTTCCTGACTCACACTTGTGATGGGCTGGTGTTCATGATTGTGCCTCACGTACCGAGAGTATATCGAGGACTCCCTAGAAGCTTTGTGCATCCTAGATTAAAACCTTGCCTAGCCATACCCTTAACATTAATCATAGGATTATGCTTACTTGAAGTGTTTTCTTATGAAAAATCTGTGAAATCTTTGATACTTTGGCCTTACTTTATCATTTTGCGTCCTTGTCATAGCCTTTGCCATCAAAACCAAGCTCTATCTTACTGTAGAAAGTTTTCAACGCCCCTGATTTTTGCTGCAGAAAGGCGGAAGCGCCATCTGTTTTGCTGCAGAAAGGCGGAAGCGCCCCTGATTCTACTGTAGAAAGGCGGAAGCGCCCCTGTTTTGCTGTAGAAAGGCGGAAGCACCCTTGATTCTACTGTAGAAAGGCGGAAGCACCCCTGATTCTGCTACAGAAAGGTGGAAGTGCCCCTGATTTACCGCAGAAAGTTGTCAACGCCCCTGATTTTTGCTGCAGAAGGGCGGATTTTCCCTCCTGAGCACCCAAAATTGCCCCATTTGGATTCGTTTAGCCTCTAAACCATCATTTAATCATTCCCGGCCATTATCTCATCATCCTAGGCCTCCATTTTGTCACTCTAAGCCTCCCAAACCCTCCATTTGATCCGTTTAAACTTTCATTCTATCGTTCCAAACTTTCGTTTAACCATTCTAAATCCCCACTCACTCTCCACAATCATCTTCAATCCACCCGTTCATTCTAATTTCCTCGTATTCCATTCAAAAGTCCATACCATCACCTAGAAAACATCATAATTTTACCACCCATAACCAAACCGTCCTAACCTTGTATTGCAAAGTGGTTACCCAAATTGACCATAGCACTTGAATTTGATTATTAGTCTTTAACTTCGACCCCAATCAATTCGCTTCCATCTTGAGGTGAATTCGGTGTCGTAAGTTATCATCCTCGGCCCAATCAATCCTTTCCTATCTTAAGGTGGATTCGGTGCCATAATCATCCTCTTAATCAATCAAAGCTCTAGGTCACTAAGGGTAATTTCCTGTGATCAAGATTAAGGTGTCCCTCTCACATCTTTCATCATCTAACCATACCCATCCAATAGTCAAAATCTATCAAAACCAATCATTCGATCAAATTGTCCAATCAACCAAATAATCCAATCTAATCTAATCCAATCCAATCTAATCCAATCCAATCTTTCCTAATCCAAATCTAATCCCATCAAAGTCCGATCCAATCAAATATATCCAAAAAAAATCTGATCAAAATCTGAATCCTATCAAAATCATACCTCATCCAATCACAATCAAATCATTCTTTAAAAATATTTTCATAATCCACTCATTTCACATTTGCATGCTCGTTCAAACCCGATCACAGGCAAAGAAAATGGCCGAACAACAAATCCAAAATGCCCAATCAAACAACCCTCAAGATCCCAAAAACATAATCAATGTCTCATCAGATCCTAACAAGGGTACCAACATCCCTCATGATCCTCATAATGATACTTCATTGCACTCTAACACCGAGAATCAGAATAACTCGCCACATGGTGAAGAAAGTATGGTTAATCAACCTGAACTCACACTTGAGGAACATTTTAGTAATCCTGCCAATGTGCAAATGACTGACCGTTTGCTTGAGAAACATGGGGAAGAAATCTTGGCCCACCTGATTGAGAAGGGTGCCCCATCTAACATACTCCAAGGTTCACAAAATGCACCCGAAGGTTCATACTTCTCTAATGTTCCTCCAGTTGAGGGTTGCCATCAACCTGAATTTGGCAATGCTATTCTTTATCAGGTCAACTATCCCCCACATGCTTCGACCTTAGCTATAGGAGGACCTCAAGTGCCTAATCCCAATAATCCTTTTGCCTACGGTATGCCACAAAATGTTCCACAACCTCTGCCATTAACATTAACAACACCCCCTCCTTCCAACCAACCTCCAGTCAACATTGGGGGCACCTCCTTTACCACATCACTTCCACCTCCTACAAATATACCATCTCAACAGATTCACCAACCCAACATTCCGCCTCAATTACCTCCACAAGGCACACCCCAGCTGAACGTTCCAGGTGGTGCCCAACAACCCCCTTTACAAAACACATCTACGCTACCTCCGCCATCTCATCCGCAACAACCTATACACAATACTTTGGCCTCTTCACAACAACCATCCTACCAATCACAAGGCAATCCGTCTCCACCTATTACTCAGACCATATCCCCCTTTCTTGCATCCATTTTGTGTCCAAAGGCCCAACCACAATAGAATATCCCACCTCGGCCCATACAACATTTGATGTCACAACAACAACCTCCCCAACACTACTACTATCACAATCAACAACAATGCCACCAACAACCGTTTTATGCGACCTCCCAACAATCACAACAATACCCTCAACACCAACAAACCAACACGCAACGTCCCATCCAAATTCCTCAACAACCCACCCTGCACTTTTATCAAACAAATCCATATTATACCCCACAACAACAACCCCCGTATCAACAAAATCCCCCGTCTTACCAGCAAGCCATATCATCATCCAATCATCCAAACTCATATTTCAACAATCCGACACCTTTTTAGTAGGATCCTTTAGCATCCTATCATCAATATCCCCCTAACCCGCCACCGGCTAGCTCGGATTTGTTGGAAATCAAAGCTGCACTTAAGGACCTTCAAGCTGGGGCTACAAAACAATCATTCAAATTTGAAGATATATTCCCATATCCATTTGATCCCTCCATCTCATTAATCATGTTTCCTAAACATTTCAAGATACCAAAATTTGACAAATACAAGGGAAACAAAGACCCTAAGGCTCACTTGTAGGAGTTTTATACCCAGTGTCAAGAAGTTATCCACAATGACAACTATCTCCTGCGCCTGTTCCCCCAGAGTCTGGCAAGCAACGCCCTAGGGTAGTTCATGACCCTCGAAAAGGGGTCTATAAAATCTTTTGCTGACCTGTCAGAAAAGTTTGTCTCCTACTTCTCCTTCAATCTGGAGGAAGATACCGATACCTTGGATCTCCTCAAAGAGAAACAGCGTGAAGGGGAAACCTTTACTAACTACCTCCAAAGGTGGCGTGCCCTAGCAAGCCGAATGAAAACCCCTTTGAAAGAAAAGGACATGGTCACCCTCTTCGTGGAGAACTCTCACCCCGACATGGCTCATAACTTTAGATTACATTGTGTCACCACTTTCGCGGAGGTAGTAGAGAAGGGACCCATCGTTGAGCGTGCCCTTGTTGCCAAAGGGCACATCAAAATATATAATCAAGATAAGGAAAGGTCATTCAACGACAAGCCACATTTTTGGAACAAGAACAAAAATGCAGTAAACGATGGCGTCACAGATACTAAACATGTCCACGTGGCTAACACATCCCAGAGACAACAACAATCCATACCTAATGCCATCTCTGTACCGCAAGGGACACCCCGTCCTCCCCAACAGTTCAATCAAAATCACCAAGGGAACACTAAACGCCAATATGCTCAACTAGGATAACCTTTGAGCGTCGTCTTCAATAAGCTGTTACAGATCAACTATCCGATCATGTACCCTGTCACCAAGCCATTTGACGAGTCCAAACCCAAGCCAGCATGGTTTAAAGAAAATGAGTATTGTGACTTCCATAAAATCAAGGGACACTCTTTGAATAAGTGTTAGGATTTAAAAAACTATGTCCAAGATCTCATTGATCGAGGTGATATCAAGGTTGACCCCAATCAACCTTCGTCGTCCAATGCTCAACTGTAGATATACCAGAACGCCTTCCCAAACCATAATCAAGGCCCTAGCACCTCCAACAGTAACCCTCAAAACAACAGCACAAATAATGTGAATTACAAGAATGTGCCCCTCAATTATGAAGGTGTTATTCATTACATTGAGCAGGTGGAACCCTGAGTATCCATGATACACGTTAAAGCCAAAGACCCTCAATGTGTTGTTACTACACGACGAGCCCGCATCACCGTCCCTACAGCCTCTGCACCCACCCAACCAACTCCTGTAAACTCTCAGTACAACATCCTTGATCACCTGAGGAAGACCCCCGCTCATATATCCATTTTGGATTTGCTTAAGTCTTCCCCGGTACATCAAGAAATCCTCAATAGAGCCCTACAGGAAACCCATGTACCAAATGACATCGACCCCACACAATTCCAAGCTTTGGTGGGACACTTGGCTTTGTCTCATCACCTCCACTTTAGCCAAAACTATATGCCAAACATCAATGTCAATCATAATCGCCCCCTACACATCGAAGTCATGGTTGCTCATCATAAAATAAAAAGGGTCTTGGTAGATAATGGCTTTTCCCTCAATTTGTGTACTTTGAAATTCATAAAACAAATGGGGTACACTCAAGCGGACTTAAGCAACTAGATCATTACAATCAAAGCCTATGATAATGCAGAAAGAAATTCAGAGGGAATTATCAGTCTTCCTATCCAAGTGGGACCTGTACTTCAGTATACTACTTGTCATGTCCTTGATCTGGACTTACCATATAATCTCCTCCTTGGCCGCCCATGGCTCCATGCTATGCAAGCCGTCCCCTCCGCATACCATCAATGCCTGAAATTCCTAGTCAACGGACAAGAAGTCACCATCTATGCCGACCCCCAACCATTTGAATATTGTCGCACTTTAGAAGCATCATTTCCTCACTTACATTATTGTCTCGGGGTGGAAATGAGGGCATCACACTCATCATTTTCTAATCCACCATCCACCGCGATAACCACTCCGTCCTCCACCACAGATCCTACAGTCACCAAAGTCTAGATCATTGACAAAGGGTGTGGCGAATACGAAATGCATACGGCTCTCAATGTAGCCACCATGCCACCGTCACCACACGAGTATGGTCAACCTTTTCATGCTACACAAAAGGAAGACAAGACTCTCACCTTCAGTGGTAAAAACATCCCTACCACCACTTTCAGATCCCCAAGTGTCAAGATCGATGCACCATAAGAGGATATAAGCCAATGGGTCTCCTGAGAAGAGCCCGAACCAGAGACTCCTCTAAAGCAATATTTTTCAGGAAAAGTACCCTTGGCCAACAAAGTTTGTAGAAAAACATAACTATCAAGGTAGGGGTCTAGGTAAAGAAGAACAAGGGCAGTTGCAACCCATTGATATGTCACAGTTACCAAAGAAAGTAGGCATTGGGTATGACAGAAAATAGAAAAGCCCTGCAACATCATCTAATACTTCCAATAGTATCACCCTGGACAATGGCTCATTGGAAGACATACCTGAGGAGGAATCCATCATACAGGCGTACGATGATGTCGATCATACCGACTTATCATCCATGTTCGAATGCCTATGCCTTTGTCACCCTGAGCTTATTGATTGGGACCTACGTAATAGCACACCTGTCAGTATGTCTGCAGATACGTATGTCAACCTTATGGGATTGGGGGAAGATGAACACTCTAGTCGCAAAAATAAAAATAAGAAAAGTAAAAAGCGGTCATCTAGTGAAAACCTCCCTGAGGCACTTCCTGACCTTGAAAAAGTAAAAATAAAGGACACATCTAATAGCGAAAACCTTGAAGAGGCGCTGGAAGATGAAGATGTTCATCTTCCCCTTATGGGAACTCAGTTATCTACCCGATCATCTATTCTGATTGAAGACGTAAGAAGTTAATCTGGGAACTGCTGAAAGTCCTAAAATCACTTATGTAGCTAAGTCACTCTCAGAGCAAGAGTATCCAGTCATTGTGCAGCTACTCCAAGAGGGAATCATTAACTTTGCTTGGTCATACTCAGACATGCCAGGCTTAGATCCCACCTTTGTGGTTCATCACTTAGACATTTGCCCAGACGCCAAGCTTGTCAAACAAAAGCTCCGCAAGATGCATCCGCAAGTTGCGTTATTAGTCAAGAAGGAATTGGAGAAGTTACTAGAGGTGGGTTTTATCAGACCAATTGACTACTCTGAATAGATCTCAAATATAGTACCAGTTGCCAAACCAAATGGAGACATTCACGTCTGCACGGACTTCAGAGATCTTAACAAAGCCTGTCCAAAAGATGACTTCCCCCTGCCTAACATTGACATGTTGGTTGACCTGACAGCAGGACATGAGATGTTATCCCTTATGGATGGATTCTTTGGTTATAATCAGATCCGAATTGCACCTGAGGACCAACATAAGACCGCCTTCAGGACTCCCTGGGGCACTTTCTGTTACAATGTTATGCCCTTTGGTCTCAAAAATGTGGGGGCAACATATCAGAGGGCAATGACAGTCATCTTTCATGACCTCATACATATCATCATGGAGGATTATGTTGATGACCTATTAGGAAAATCCAGAACACGAGTAGAACATCCTGCTATCTTGAAGAAGATATTTGAGCAGTTAGAGCATTACAAGTTGCGGCTAAATCCAAAAAAGTGTGTCTTTGGGGTCACGTCAGGGAAGTTGTTGGGTTTCATAGTCTCTCGCAAAGGTATTGAAGTTGATCCCGCCAAGGTAAAGGCTCTTTTGGACATGCCACCTCCATGCAATCTAAAGCAGTTAAGAAGCCTCCAAGGGAAGATGCAGTCCATTCGTTGGTTCATAGCCCAGCTAGCAGATAAATGTCAACCATTCACCCATCTTTTGAAGAAAGATTCCACCTTCCGATGGACCCCACAGTGTCAGATGGGTTTTGATAAAATTAAGGAATATTTAGCTCATCCACCAATCTTAATGCCGCCCATTCCAGGAAAACCCCTCTTGCTTTACATCTCTACTACTTCAGTCGCACTGGGGGCATTGTTTGCACAACATGATGAGTCATTCAAAGAGAGGGAAATCTACTACATCAGTCAAACACTAGTTGGTTGAGTTGAATTACTCCCCCATGGAGAAAGCTTGCCTTGCGCTAGTTTTCAGCACACAAAAACTCCATCATTACATGCTCAGCCATCCAGTCAAATTAATCGCTAAAATTGATCCCCTGAATTATCTGTTATCTAGAACCACTCTGACTGGCCGCATGGCCAAATGGGTCATGCTTCTAAGTGAATTTGACATAGAGTATGTGGAGCGAAAATCCATAAAAGGATAGGTTATTGCTGATCAATTGGCTGAAGCACCATTAGTAGATGCCTACCCACTAGACACTAAATTCCCAGATGAAGAAATCTACACAGTGACAGAAGCACCAGCTTGGACATTATATTTCGATGGCTCATACACTCATAGTGGATCTGGAGCAGGAATTCTATTAGTCACTCCTCAAGGTGACTACATCCCAAAGTCATTCAGGATAGCATTCCCATGTACCAACAATATGGCAGAATACGAAGCTCTCCTCACTGGCCTCAGAATTGCAAAACAGTGGCACATAACCCATTTGAAAGTCTTTGGTGATTCTTTGCTAGTCATTAGACAAGTTAATGATGAATTCCTCACGAAAGATGATAAAATGTTACCCTATAAATGCATGGTGGATGATTTCAAGAAATATTTCACCTCCATACAATTTGACCAAATCCCTCAGGTACAGAATAAAGTGGCAGATGCAATGGCCACTATTGGTTCCCTGATTGACATGCCTAAGGATTGAATGGAGTGTGAGTTTCTTGTTGAATAGCTTTTAATCCCTGCATATGATGTTCCTGAGACTGACATGGTGTGCGATATTGTAGGTCCCGTCTCCCCGTGGTACTAAGACATATACACTTATCTCCGTGATAATATCATACCTCCAAAACTTACACGTAACCAACACAAATCCTTTATCCATCATTCTTCCTAATACATCATTGTTGGTGATACGCTTTATCGTCGCGGGTATGATGGAATCCTCCTTAGATGTCTGAATGAGCCCAAGGCCCAAACGGTACTAACGGAAGTACATGGTGGTATTTGTGGGGCTCACTCAAATGGTATGGCTCTGGCCAAAAGGATCTTACGGGCTGGATATTATTGGCCTACACTGGAAGATGATGCTTGCGAATTTGTGAAGAAATGCCTTCCATGCCAACAACATGCGGATTTGATTCACGCCCCAGCACAAGATCTTCAACCCCTTCTAGCACCATGGCCCTTTTCTCAATGGGGTTTCAACTTGATTGGAAAGATTTACCCACCATCATCCGACGGCCATACATTCATAATTACCGCCACTGAGTACTTCACCAAGTGGGTGGAAGCAATGCCACTCTCACAAATCACTGGTACTCAGATTTCCAAATTCATCCTCTACCATATTCTTTGCAGATATGGTATCCCATCCACCATCCTTTCTGATAACGAAAAACCTTTTAAAAAACCAAGCCATGAAACACCTCTGTGACACCTTCCATATCCAGCATCGTTGGTTGACGCCTTATTACCCTCAGGGTAATGGTCAGGCAGAAGCAACCAACAAGACCCTCATCTGCATCCTTAAAAAGGTTGTCAATAACACTGGACGAGATTGGCACCTCCATATTCATCCTGCCCTCTAGGCATACTGTACTTCCATCTGCACCCCAACAGGCACCACCCCCTACTCTTTAGTATACGGTGCTGAAGCCATCTTGCCAATCAAAGTTGAGCTTCCATCATTGAGAATTTCTCTGAAGAACCTTATCAGCGAAGAAGATGCTCGTGTTGCACGACTTGCACAGCTTGAATTACTAGATGAACGAAGAATAAGAGCCTATGATCACCTACAATCATACCACAATCGCCTCAAACATCATTACAATAAAAAGGTTCATCCTAGATAATTCCAGGTTGGTGAGCTTATCCTCAAAGAAAACCAACGCACTCAACTGGGCCGTGATAAAAAGGAAAAATTTGAGGCAAACTGATTAGAGCCTTATATCATAGCTGTCAAATATGGATCTGGGGCCTATAGGTTGACTACTCTTGAAGGAGATCCCCTTGATGAACCCGTTAATATCCTCCATTTGAAGAGGTTCTATGCCTAATTCCACTTGGTAACCCCATCAAAAAATCAAAAAATCCAAAAAATAGTAAGGAAAAATAAATTCGTCCTATGGTGAAAACCACCTCTTGGTGGCGCCTTGGATAAGTATGGATGGTGAAAACCGGTTAGCAGGCGTCATCCGTAGAGAGCTTAATCATTATCTACCTGACATCCTAGTTATTTTTGTGCTTTCATCCACACTATCATCCTCACCCACCTCAGCCTAGGCCGCTTGGTATTTATGAATTGAGCACTGGACGACCCACCTTACCTATCCCTCATCCTGAGCTTTTTTTTATATCCCATTTTGAGCTTATGTCTTTCATTCCCTTCGTCAGTTGGTCTGTGTCGCCATGTAGGATCATCCATCATGTCGGTCTCCACCTAGGTCTCATCCTCCCACATCTCTTTCATCCTTTGTCGAACTACGCTGCCCCTGTGCTGTCACGTAGGCAAGGCTGATCATTCAATCTGCCCCTGGGGCATTTTTTTTGGATCAACTTGTTTTAGTCCTCCATCACTTTGTCTTCACCAATTCCTTTCCGCTTTATCCATGGTCTTTTTCCATGAACTACGAGGGCTCTGCGCTTTCACGTAGGCAAGGCTAATCTCTGATCGGCCCCCGAGCCCCTAGGTCTTTAGGTTGTGTCTTGTCTCCCTTGTATTGTGTCATCAAGCTATGCCCTTATCCAACTGGTTCTTAACAAACAAGACCCACTTGTACCAACGAATCTAATCAATTTTGAATACCCTATATCCTATCGATCTTTTCGCTTAGTATCCATCACAGGTCTTAACAGGACACATCCTTCCTAACAGACCTCATCAACTCCATCTATCCCCTTAATCCTATGGCAAAGGACATTGGAAATTGATTGCAATTTTTTTTGAGACTTTTGGTTCTTGTTTATCATTTGAGCTCCCTATAATCACTTATCAAGGCCGCCATAATCTATCATATTATGGCGTGTTTTGATTGGTCCACATAAGGGCATATCTTGATCTTTTATTTTGTTGTGTTTTCTTGGTTGTTCCACGTAGTACCCATCAAGGTCCTTGGGGTCTTGTGTTACGCTGGGACATCCTTTTGTGCTTGTGGTTATCTCAATACCTGGCCCAACCAAGGTCTTCATGACTTTGGAGTGTTGGGATAGCCTTCTTGTCTGGCGTGTTTGTTTCATGCATTAGACACTAATCTACCTCGGTCCTCCATACCTTGGTATACCGTGTCTTATGCTATAGCAAAAACTAGTGCTCCAAAGATGGAAAATTGAATTAGGATTGCATTTTCATAATCATTGCATTACACTCACCCTATGGTTTTGGTTGTGCAAATACTTTCCCCCATTCTTTTCCATTCTTCTTAGGATACTGATACCAAATGACAGATGCCAAATGACACCCATCCTCGCAATCACCACATACCCACCTTCCATTATCATGACAGTCCTTATTGGCACTTATGGCTGTGTGTTATTTCCTCTAAAATTACAAAAGCACTATTACATATATCCATCGTCACCTGCATCACCACATGTTAAGTCCATACATACATCGCCACCTGCATCACAAAGTGTCAGACTCATAATACATCACATCCTGCATATATATAAAACGTTCATATAAAATCCATCATACACATATACATACATGACAAATAAGTCAACTAGCATCCATATGTATAAATCACCATAGATCCCACATGTACACATAACATATCACCTTGCGCATATTTGCATCAATAAAATTATTCGTATTCCACAAGTACATATATCCAATCATCCACATGAACCTCTCATATCATAAATATGAGCATAAATAAACCAATGCATCCATCCACATAAACAAGTAATACCATATACACATGCATATAATCACCCATCATAAAAGGAAACATACTACATGGTGTCAATAAGAACTATCCCATATCAAAATAATATAATGTGTCACATGTCCATCATACATATACCCATCACATGATAAAATACAAAATCCAGAGATATGAAACATCTCTAATATCTGTCAATAAATCCTACACACTCCATCCTGCATGTGTCAAAAACTCAGTAGCCTGTCACCTCCCAAATGAACTCCCCACATCTGATCTCTGTGGCGACTCAGGTCCTGCTCCCCTGCCTGGTGAAACCCCTTGTGAATCACTATAACCATGGGTCCATGTCCCCAGTGACTGAGATGGCACTGGCATCTGAGGTGTCTGCCTGGTATAACGGAATGTCCGTTGTGTCGGATTAGGAACTACAGAATAATATGTAGCCATCCAAAACCCTGCCTCTCTCATGCTCTCCTCTCGCTCGGAAAGGAGACCGCCCATGACTTTATAATTGCCTTGGTCCCCTCTTTGATCCCATGCCTCCTAGCTTTCAACCTGCTCAGGCTAACTCCGGCCTGTAATCTATCCCTCATCTCCGGGCAGAATAAACCGGTCAGGCCACCACGATCCCTCTCCATTAACCGCTGTGATCTACCTCGGTGATCCCCACCTACACCCCTCGACCGCTGCGAAGCCATCATGTATCCTCGCCGGTTCCGGTGATCCGCTTCAAGATCTCCCTCACCGCCCGAAGCCACTAATGTGATCTTTATCCTCTTAAGCCTATGACTACATCTCGCTGAATCCTCTATCTCGAGAGCACCTCGCGCATCGCCTCTTTACTTCTCCTCTTTTGTAGCGGATCGTGATCTTTGCCTCGCGACAGCCTTCATCAACGCGCTACTGCGGCTGTGATCCTCTTTTGCTCCATCACCGCATTCCACGTACCGTGGCCGCCCCTTCAACCCACATAACTGCGGCCTCACGCATCGCCATAACCTCCTCTCTGTGATCAGCCCCATCTCCAACTGCTTTCTCAAGGTAATGTACTTCCGTCTCCGCTTCCATCCCCTGGGGCCTCACTGAGATCTCCGGGATCACCGACCAGTACATCCTCGACATGCCCCTCGCCTGTCCTCCCCTAGCCTCACCTCAGAACACCATGACCTCGGCTTGCTAACTGCGTCCCATGTCATAATCGTCAACTCACTCCTATATCCTTCCTCGTGACTTAATTCGTGGCCCCCGCCTCTCCCCTCATCGCCCCTAGCTCCTCGAAGCTATGACATCATAGTCTCACGACTCTCACAGATTCTTAGCTAGCTCCGGCTTCAAGCATTCTCAGCAATTTCCTCCGCCTCACGACCAGATTTTGCACCGCCCTTCGCCTCAGCATAATGGGATCCTCTTCCGTACATATGATAGCTAATGACTGGCTGCCCTAACATCCCCCTCCGTCACATCTCTATCTACATCCATCGCATCCTCCTCCCCAACCACCTGCTCTATCTCATCCTCCTCATCCACCTGCTCTATCTCGTCCTCCCCACCCGCTGGCTCCTCCCCCTGCTCCTGTCACTCCTCACAGTCCTCCACAATCTGGAAAACTCGGAATCGTCTCACCTCTCCTTGTCGCTCAACCATGAATCAACGTCGTGGTGACCTCCTCTCCCCCTCTGGGGTTGCTCTAACATCCTCATCCTCTCTGCTCTCTGACTCCTGACGAGCCTCGTGACTCTCTGCAGTCAGCCGAACCCGCAACCGCCGTGGCTGACCATGTCATCCTACCACAAACTGTTTCCTCCCCTCCTCTGCAGCCTCCCTCACACCTACCACCTCCACATCCTCCATATCATCCACATCCATCACCTCCTCCACCCTCTACCCCCCTGGGCTCTTTGTGGCTGCCCCTTCTCCCGTTGCCCACCCTCCCTCCGACCTCGTCTCTGATGTCTCCTCCTCCTCCTCCCTACTCTACCTGCCTGCTCTCTCTCATCCCCCTCAGGCTCCTCCTGTCCCCCCTCGTCTACCACTGCCATGGCCTCTCGTTGCTGCTGTACACCTCCCCTCCTCTCCCTCTGTGGTCTCTGCTCATCCTCTGGCCCAGCACCCGCTACCCTCAAAATAGGTTGAACAGGAGTAATCCTCTCCCATAACCTATTCTAGAACCACCTCTGGTATCGCTCGGTCACCACTGGCACCTGCTCTCCTCCTACTCTCCCTAGATATGACACCTGTCCTGCTGCCCTCTATGACGCCCTGACTGTCGCTGGTGCTATACGGCCTCCCCATGGTAGCTCTCTACTATACCATCAGAACAAAATAGGCACCGTCAGAATATCCTGCATCACACCAAACTGCCTCAAAACTCTATCTGGTCAATGCGACTCTACTATACGTGGCCAAGTCCCAATAATAAAACACCAGCTTAGAAAATAACCCTCCTGTCTCCTCGTATCCGTCCATCCCCTGAACTACCGCACCCTATATGGCCGCCACTCTATGTCCCTCGGACGTAGATCATCAAATGCTCTCCTCCACCCCTCCATCTCTCTCTGCATCTCATAGCGGAAAACCCAACCTCTCTCCTCCCCATACTCCCAAGCCACAGGCTCACAGTCATCCACTATCCCCCTCCTCACCACTATTGGCCTCGTCACTACAATATGCTCCCACGCCCAAATCTGCAGCAGCGTCATATGTGTCAAACTCGATATCCTCTGATAACAAATCCCATGCATATCTCTGTATAGCTGAGCCAATACACATGACCCCCACGAAAACGGCCCTCCCTGCCACTCGACAATGTGGCAGATCACCTCCATATAACGCAGGCTACATGTCTGTCTACTCTGATCTGGCAACAGTATCCCACTAATCAGCCCACATAGGAATAATGGTAAGGCTGGCACTCCCACTGACAAACACTCATCCAAATCCAACTGCCCCTTTACCACGGGCAGCTCCACATGACCAAACAATACTCTCATGGTCTCTTGTAACTCCGCCCCTGTGGACACCACCTCGCTCACTAATCGGCCGGCAATCGACAGCCTCAAGATGCGCCATATATCCTCCAACATCACGATCATCTCTCCTGTAGGAAGATGAAATGTCGATGTCTCTGAGCTCCATCTCTCTATCAACGCTGTCAGCATCACCGGATGTGCTCTGACCACTAGAAACTAAACATAGTGACCTAAACCTGCGTGATCCAACGCCTCCTGATCCTCCCCGTTCATCGCTGCTATCGAGGCCGCCATCACCTCGGACCATCGCTCATGCACTTGTATCCGCTCAAAACTCTACACGCACGAAAATTTTCTCATTATTTATCTTTTCTCTCTATTTCCTTTCTTCTCTATCTTCGCCCTTTCTTTTTTCTTCTTTTCTTGCCCTCCGCCCCCTGGCCGCAACCGAGCGGTATGCCCCCTGTCGGGCGGGGTGGAACCGCTCGGCCGCAGCCGGGCGAAACCGCCCCCCCGGCGGGGCAGAACCACCCGGTCACCCCCTGGCGAGGCAAAACCGCCTGGCCGTAGCCGGGCGGCACCGCCCCCTAGCGGGGAGGAACCGCCCGGCAGCAGCTGGACAGAACCACCCCCGGTCGGAACCATTTAATCAGAAGGTTTTGTAACCACTCACATGCTGTCCACCTGTGCCCTCGCTATACAATGCACGAACCTCGTCCGCCCGGTGCACAATCGTCGTGTCATTGTTCGTCGGCATCGTTCCTTCTCGTCAGCTTTGTCTCCTCTCTTCTCCTCTCAACTACTACAGTGAAAATGACTAAGATAATTTTTAAAATTACTTTTCTAACCCCTTCTTCCAAAACGTATTTTTTACCTTTTATTTAACTTTTTCTTCCTCCAACTAATCCTGAACTTCCCGAGGCTGCCATTTGCAAACCGTGCATCGGATCACCTCCGTTTAAAAACAAAAATTGCATGGTTTTTTGAGCTCTATCCAATGGTGTCCTTCTTTTCTTCCTATCGAGACATCATCCGGGGACCCCCCTTTTTCCTCCCCTGACCGCCCTCTCGAGGGGGCATACCCTCTTACCATTCCTCCATTCTTTCATCTTGTTCATTGGGGCATCATTAACCTTTTCCATGCTAGGGGCATCACCATCTGTCATTTCCTCCCTCATTTGCATTTTATTTTTCTTCGAAACACTGTTATTCTAACAATATTTCAAAGAGGGGCAAAATGTAGACATCTAAGTTTAATCACTCCCATATGATTAAATTTACTCCCTTTTCGTCTACCATATTAAATATTAATTTATTAAATTAATATTGCACCTTTTATCTCATATCTATAAAGTATTTAATTTAATCATTAAATGCTTTATCTTTCACCTTCTTCCTCTCTAAATTAAATAAATACACCAATTTATTTAATTTAGTCATTTTTCCCCTTTTGATTTAAAATCAATTTAAAATTCTTCATTTTCTCTCTCCTTGTCATATCCTTCATAATCTTGCCCTAATTTGAATTAATTTAATTAATTCATGATTATGATGTGCATCCTCTTAATCAAAGATTAATGTCACATCCTCCTACATTTGCCACTTGCCTCTAATCTTCCATTAATTAGTCTAATCCAATATTTGCACAACCTTAACCAAGGTCATTAGCCATTTTAGCACCACTTTTTGGTCAATTCTTCCATTTTTCCTTTTTGGACATTGACCCTCCTTCCCATGAGAATTTTTAATTCTCATTTATTCATCCTATGTCTCTCTCCTCCCCATGTGAATTTTTAATTCACATTTTGTCTTTCCAAGGCTTCTAGAACCTTGGACTTGTCACAATCTCCACATGTGACCAAGTCCCACCTTTTTGGAGCCCACCTTTTATCTTTTAGACTCTCCTAAGAATGTGAATTTTTAATTCACATTATGTTTTCAACCACCTTTCCTTTTCCTAGGTAGATTTTTGAGGAATTCCAAAATTCCTCAAATGTCCCTTTCACTCCCACTTGGGGACAAGGAATCCATTTTTGAGGAAATCTTCTCACTCCCTAAGAGGCTTGGAAGGTACTTGTCCTTCCTCCACCTCATGTACCTTTTGGCCACCTCACTTACACCTCATCTTCTCTTGGCCACTTCACCATCCACATGTCAAGATGTGAGGGCTTGTGGGTTCTCAACCCACCATAGCCCTTCATCTTGACCTTGTTGGATCAATCTTGACCATTGAATTCTCTAGAGAATTCAAATTCTCTTATAAATACCCCCTCCTCAAGGGCATTTAAAACACTTAGCCATCTTATAACTACATACTATCAATTTGCATTCTCACTCATTCACTATCATCTAGCCATCCATTTTAATCATTTTACATAAGTTGATCTTGCATTTAGCCACTCAAGAAGCCATTTAAGGAGCACACAAAGTCATCCAAATCAAGGGCCAACCAAGGAGTCTTCAACAGCAAGGAAAGTGAAATCATTTGCATCTTGTTTTATCCACTTTCCTTTTTGTTTTATCACTGTTTAGGCTAATCTCGAAGTTCCCTTAGTCTTTTATCACTTGCATTTTTAGGTATTTTGCACATTAGATTAGGGTAAAACATTAAGGTACACACTATGCATACAAATGGACCATCAACTAATGATGAGATCAAGGTATATGAGAACAATGGAAAAGTAAGGAATGCAATCCTGAGTGGTCTTATTGATTCAAAACTTGTGAAGGTTCTGAGCTACAAGTCTGCTAAAGATATCTAGACAAAGATGGAAGGAATCTATGAAGGAGATGACAAGGTCAAAAAAGTGAAGATGTAGATCTATAAAGCCAAATTTGAAACCCTAAGGTTGTTTGAAGATGAAGATATTACTGCCTACATGCTCAGAGTTGATGAAGTTGGTAATGCCATCAATGGTCTTGGTGGAAAGTTGGATGAAAGTGAAGTGGTGAAAAAGGTATTAAGAACTCTACCTAAATATTATAGTCATAAAGTTTCTACTATTGAGGAAGCTCAAAATTTGGATAATTATTCTAGAGATCAAATGTTTGGTGCTTTAAATTCTTTTGAAATGAGAGAGTTTGGTCAAGATGCTACAAACAAAAAAGTTAATTTTAAAGTCTGCAAAGTGGAAAAAGATGATGGATCAGATCTAGATGATCTTGATGAGGTGAAAGAAAAATTTGTGAGGAGATTTTAAAAAAGGGTACTAGAAAATACAAAGGTAAGATACCTTTCAAATATTTCAATTAAGGAAAGATAGGTCATTATGCATCTAAATATCCAATCAAAGTTACTAATGATTGTAGATGCTTAAAAATGTCCTAAATGATATCATGCACTCAAATCAGGTATATTAACACCGTTTTTTCCTCAAATTCATCATCTTTTCGCTTAATTAATTAAATTAGCCTAGTTATTTAATTAATTACATCTTTTTCATCTATTAACCTAATTAGTTTAATCAGGATAATTCATCCCCTTTCTTGCTAACATTTCATCTTATTTAATTAAATAACCCTAAGCTATTTAATTAAATATCATCACCTTTTCCCCTTTTCATTAAATTATTTATTTAATGAATATCATGTAATTCTTTTAAAAATTGCATAATTAACATTGTTTTAATTATCAATTACTAATAAATATAATTCCCGCCACTTGCAAGGGAATATTCCTCCTTTGCACATTCCTCCTTCCTTCCCCCTTTTGCACATTAAAACTTTGTTTTAATTTGCTAAATATCTATTTCCCTCACCCATAAGAATATTAGACAAAGAATACTCTCTTTTCTCACTCATTTGAAACAAAAGAATATTCTCCTTCATAACAAACTTACAAGACTTCATGTGCAAGTTAACTAAAATGTCACAAACCCTATTTTTAGTAATTAATTTTCAATTGAATATTACTATTTTAATGATTGTTGACCAAACTTTGACTCATATGCGTAACATGAATATACTCTCAGCAGAGAGAGAGAGTATCATCGAGGAGGGGGTGTCTAGCTAACTGATGGCGACTTGTAGTGAAAGAAATCTGCACACACAAACACTTAGAATTCATATAGTTGCATTAGAATTGCATTAATTAATCATATTATATATATATTTATTTTATAGTTGGTTATTTAATTAATTGGTGGCTAAAATTAATGCTCATAGAAAATAGAAGAAATAGTTTTAATTTATTTTATTTCTTGATTTTATTTGAAGAATAAGATTATTATTATTTATTGTTGTTTTATTAAGCAGAGAGGCTTCTTACACTCACATTATGGATTGCAAAACCTGAGTACTTTTTTATTCTTTGCATTTAAGTTGACTTTCAAATGACATGCAAAAAGAGGAAAAAAATAAAATAGAAAGATTGTACATAAACTTTCCTATGTAAATGATTTATAATTTTTCTAAATGCATTTTTAAGTATCATTTTAGAAAATGAAATGATTTACATGCAAAAAGAGGAAAAAATAAAATAGAAATATTGTTTTTATATCTAAATTTAAAATAAATATGAAATTTTATTTAATTCATTTGTATAGATAATCACTACAATTTAATTAATTGTTTAAAAACTAAATATATATTTTTATATAAATTTTAGAAATTAGAATTTAATTTAATTTTAGAATGAAATTTAAATGACATGCACCTGATGATAAAATATATGAATGAGTCAATGCTTTTTAGTTTTAAAGCTATGAACAATTTCAGTATGTGAACCATTTCATGCAAAAAAATGGTTTTAAATCGATTTGATATCTTTGTTTTAAACTGATTTGATATCTTTGTTTCATTCATGTAGCTCATTGTGTGGTTGTAGTCTTCTATACCATGTTCAATGCCAGTTTTTGTCCATTATCATTAGTGTAGACAGGTTGATCCTTCATTGTTTCTTCTACAAGTCTCTTACCTGAGAGAGTTTGTATTTGAGTGGGTGGGAAGGTGGGAAGGCTTGTATTTGTATCCTATCAGAGACGCGAAAATTCAAGTGTGTAGAATGATTTGAAATGATTTTACATGCAAAGTGTATTGTTTAAAGGTGGATTTTATTTGGGGGAAGTTAAATATATAAAAGTAGGTATAATGAGGTGCAGATCAGATCACGAGTAATGCATTTTACCGGCCTATTGCCATTGATGGGGCACCTTACTTTCACAGGGTTTCCCATGAGCAGTAGTCGATTGATTTGTCTAAGGTCCTTAAGGTCTCCTGCGAGATGGTGCACCCACTTCATGTTGTACTCATCGTAAGGGTTGGTCTCCAAGCAAATTTTTGGTGCGCTATTTATTATCATGCTGGATTAATTAAACTTCGTAACATATATACTAGTTTTTTTCTTAGTAGCTCAAGAGAATTTTCATAACTTCACAAATTTATTGTGTTGTTTACATTAAATTATTTCATACTATACCATGCACAGTTTCTTGTTCTAAATGGCTTTGTATTTATCGGGTATGAAACTTTTTTAGTGAGCAATTTTTTTAGAATATGTAAAATCATTCATACCATGGCCTTGTTTTTTCTTATTACCCATCTATTTTTTCTGTTTTTGCAGAAATATTAGTTGAGCAAAGTAAATTTTCTCTGATGTTAAAAAAATATGAAGTTATTCATTTAACTCCATGCATTAGTTTTTGTTCTGAAGGGATTTCTATTTTAACCATTTGTCTGTAGAACTTTTAGCTGCAATAATCAATTGTAGTTAAGCTGTAACAATGGAGAAGATATTAATAAAAATGTTCAAAATATTTGCCTCTTGATCCGTAAGTATTTACTGGAAAGTAAATTTGAAAGAATGCTTCTAGAATCAAGTCTATTTATTTTTTTCGCAACAATTTGACAATTCATCATAAGTTAGATGAAAGTAGATTTGTAGAGTTTTTCTATTTGGGGGAATCAACAATTTTGTAGAGTTTTTAAAGTATACGTGATAATTTCAAATTATAATTTATTTAATAGAATGTTAGTAATTTCTTTTTGTTTCAACATTATTTAGAGTTTTTAAAGTATATATGATAATATTTTAAATTATAGTTTATTTGAAAGAATACTTGCAAAATTCCATCTTTTCATCTTCTTTGGTCACATCTTAGAGGATCTGCTTATAATATAATGGCATGTAAGAAGGTACACTACAATGGCAGGGAAAAAAATCAGTCTCAAATGCACTGTGCAGAGGGAGCAAGTCATGGCCTAAAGAAACTATATCAATTCTATATTCATCCCCTATAGCTATCGTTTCTTCTGGTTTTCAGATGTGACGCCTATTTAGACTTTCTAAAAAAATAATGATATATGGGAGAAGTTCAAACCCTAAATAGTTAGGGTTTTTATAATAGGGGATTTATGTGCAAAGTGTTAGGAAATATGTTACATGTTTAAAATATATAAATGTTTAATTTTAGGAAATTATTTTATTTAATTGTATATGATATTTTAGTAATCAAGTTCAAATGTAAACTCTAAATGAATTTGATGGAAGATTGTAATCACATCTAAATTCAACCTCACAACCTTGGAAAGAATGGAGGAGTGTACTCAAGAGCATTGGGCAAACATTGTCTCAGAGATAGAGTGGATGGTGAGATTTTTGAAAAATGAAGTGCCACACTCCGAAGGGAATGTTGGTGGAAGAAATTACAGAGTGTATAGTGGATTGCACTTTGACTATGATGGTGTTTTCACATATGGCAACATGCATTTGCATTTATCCATGAAACAATTTAGATTCCCTCCCTTTGTCATGGAAGAATATTGGTGACATAAATTGCAAATATAGAATTGAACAAATCCATAAAGAAAAATCAATGATTTTGTATTTATATATTTGAGATTATTTTCAATATTAGAGAAAAATAGGTGCTATATCTCTTTTTAAAATTTATTTCCAAGAGATTATCTTTCTTGCTTTTCAAAATATTCTCTTGATTTAAATAATTAATCATTCAAATTTAAAGACCAATACAATTTAATTGAATTAAAAAATCTACAACTAGAAGTTTATTTCCCCTAACAATTATTAAAAAGTATATAGATCAAAAGCTTTTGTACTAAAAAAACATTTTATGACTTTTTTGAAATTAAAATTTAGTTTACTTTTAGAATGTGAAATGATTTGCATGCAATAGGCACCTAATGATAACTCTGAGGCGTATTTTATATATATTAATATTTAATATATCTGTATGCTAGTAGATAATTGTGTTGCAAGATAATAAATCATGTTTGTTATTAAATATTAGTTTTATTTGATAAATTATAAATAAATCATAGAAAAGAAAGTAAAACAATGAGAATGAAAACAATAAAAAAATACAAAAAAAAGAATTTAATTTAGAAAATAAAACACAAAAACAAAGCAAAACAAAAAATGAAAAAAAAGAAAGAAAATAATAAAAAAGAGAAAGATCTCTCATTCTCTCTACACACAAGATTCATTCAAATTTTCAGTTTGCAAAACAAAAATTATTAAAAGGAGAAGAAAAAAAGAAAAAAGGTTATTGAAGCTCAAGGATTTGAAAGTATTTTTTTTTATGAAGAATTGAAGGATTGTTGTGTTTTTTTTTTAATTGATTGGTTCATCTCCATTTTTTACCAAATTGCTACAAGGATTGAGGTAGGATTCTTGTCATGAAAGGCTTTAGCAAAGACTTACTTTGGTTAATAATTGAATATAGGATTGTGTGAAGAAATTGTGATTTATATGTTTTTTGTGCAAAAAAGAAAGAGTTAAACAAATTATAGTTTCATTGGTTTTGAAGATTAGAAAAGAATTTTTGTTGAATTGGATTTGATGGGAATTCTTAAAAGTTAGTAGAAAGATTTGATAGGTTATTTGATCTGAATATAATTTCTTATGTAGGAGAAAGAAAACATAATAGAAGACTTAGAAAGAAATTGAAAATAAAAATAGTAACCTATCTTAGTATAGATATATCTCTTAAATCGTGATTTGGGTATTTCTAATTTATGGATATATGGTTTTAAATTAGGGGATAAACTTTATCTCCAATTTTTATGATTTTATCTTTTATAGTTTTTTTTTAGTTATTAAAACAAGTGGATTACTTTTTAAAAAAACTGGTAAATCTGTCATGAGAAAAATCAGTCTGTTACGACATCAATAACTTTAGTTTTATGAACTAGGTTTCTCTGAAATTTTTATGGAAGGTGCGTAACTACGTTTTTTAAATCATATGCAAAAATCAGATTTACCCAGTTTGTAAATTTTGAGATATGTATTAATTAGTGACTGTCTATCTTTGTTGCTATTTTTAGCATGATGTTTATCTGTGATTATATTGAATTTATAAAATTATATTAAAGATATTTATTATGAAAATATTTATTTAATTTTGTAGATATATGTATTATCTTTCCAACGCATTTTAAAAATTAGAAAAATGTTGTGTTTTGAGAAAGTTATGTATGTTTTAGTGAAAACTATATTTTATGCAATATAAATCTAAGTTGCTGGCATAAAAGTAATGTTTGGTTTATGTGTGATCTCCCAACATGGTTTTGTGACTTTATAAGATGTTGAAACTGCTATGTGGATATTAGTTATGAGGGTGTGAGCATGAGTTGGAAATTATAGTGTTTTTTACCACATTTAAAGTCACCTGTAGTGTTGATGTCCATGCTTAATTTTGTTGTCCTATCATTTTCTCTCCTATAGCAGCATCTTAATCACCTATAGGTTTAATTTAACTGACTTATCTATTTATGCCTTCACTTAAATGGTGTTCTTGTTTGATAAACATGAATATTAAATTGTTATAAAAGATGATTCTCCTTTATTCCTCATTACAAATTCAATCATAATGGTATTATAAATGCAACTCATAAAAGTGAAGAATCTTGGAGTCTTGGATTCACCTTGGCCTCAAACTTAAAAAAGATAACATATCATAGGAATGAGACTAGTTTTGTATCAAACCCTCTCATAATTGATGCACAAAGAGAACATGTCATAGGAATGAGACTAGTTTTGTATCAAACCCTCTCATAATTGTGGTATATGACTTACACCTTCTAATTTCATTACCGAACAATCTTAAACCTATCATTTTGTGCATATTGTGTTGATTCCATTTGAGACTGTAGCCCATAAAACCACGATCTCTAGCATTGCAAATTTAGTGCCTTGTGTTTCCTCACTCAATTAAATGCATGTTAATCTACAAATATAGTCCTGTTGATTGGCTTCGATGGGAATGTTCCTTCGATACTCTGGACGACTGAGTAAGTGCACATTATTATAGTATAATCCTATTTTATTTTTATGATTTATTCTTTTAGCATCGCCAGTATTCAGTGTAAAATAAAATTGGTCTCTTTAAGGCATTTAATGCTCTCTATTTTGGTCAATTGAATTCGTTCTTTGAATCCCATCAACAATAAATAATTAATACAAAACTTTGACCTTTTATTAGAATCTTTCTTGGCATAATACAATACATATTGTCCATAAATTGGAAGTATAGATATTAAGTACAATTTATGTACATTTGTGTATTTTGTTGTTGTTGAACCATATTATGTTGAAGGCCTTTTATATGGTGCATTCTACTAATGGCTATTCATTTTTAAATCTTTCTTGCAAAGTAAATTGAGCTATTGATTTTATAAGAATGTATACTCATATATTCTCTAGCTTATATATGTATTCGCATACATACATTAGCTATACCTTCTTTATTTAATTCATTGATCGTATATTGTAACGACCTTAAATTATATCCTATGATTTTGGGTTATTACTTGACATGTTTTATGTTACAGATTCCAATTCTTATGAATCTTTAGGATATGAAATGTGTTAGTATTAAGGAGATAAAAGCTATGTAGAGAAACAAAGTGATCCTCTGTATTTGATTGCTTTATTATTCAAAAATGTGTAATGAAATTATAAATGGTCATGTTAGTGAGACAACATTGTCAATGAGGCATCTTGTAACCAGTGAGGTTTTGTGGCCAATGAGGCTTTTCTCGTGAGGCATTGTGTAGCCAGAGAAGCTTTATTAGTGAGGCATTTCATTAAGCCAGTAAGGCATTTTTACGAGTGTTTTTTCATCCATATGAAGGTTTTCCACTCATGAAAATTATTGTGTTATGGTTCTTTTGTAAATGCATTTATGATCTTGTTGTTTCCTTAATTTGCATTACAACATTTGAATTTATATGTATTGCTATTACGTTAACTTTGTGTAAGCCTACATGGCTAAATTTTGTAAAGGCACGACCTTGTGTTGATATTCATATTGACTCATTAATGTATGTAATTCCATTTGAAAATAATGATGAAGTTATTTAATTATTTCCTTTAGCACCATTTAATAATCATCTTATACTATTTAATTATTTCGGGTATAGATTTGCTTATCGAAGGTTACTTTTAGTAAGTGAGATTTCGAAACCTTACATTAACAAGTCTTCTTGTGTAAGTTAAAGGTGTGTTTGTTTGAAAGAATATGAACCCTTGATTATTTCCTTGATCCATGTGATCATTGATTCTCATTTGTTGATGAGAATCCATGATCCATGTTTCATCTTTCATCCATATTTGACCATTGATTAACATTTTTGATCTCAACCCTTAATTTCTTATTTATCCTTCTATAAATAGGTCACTATTTGGAGACAAATGGATCCATCTTTTAACATCAAACTTATGCTGTTAAAATCATTTGCACTTGCACTCATATTTAACATCATTTTAGCTTTATTTACTTTCATATTAGCTTAGTTTCCATTAATGGCTTCCATGATAACATAGGTGCATACATTTAGCATATTTTGTAATTAGTTAATCTTTTGAAACTTGCATACATTTAGAGTATATTTGTATACACCCATATTGATCATCTTAGCATTCATCATGTTAATTTAGCATTTAAATCATGTTTTATCACACATATTTCATTGGTTTCGTCGATTCTCTTCAATAGAATCAATCGAAACAAGCTCATTATCCAAGGGATTGGGAAAGGGTTGTCATTCCACATCAATACGACACCACTCCCCAATAGGATAAGTTTCAATGTCTTAGATTAGAGGTTTTTCAAGCTTTCATGATTTAGAATGTTAGTTTTAATGGCTTCTTTGTTTTTGTTTACAGTGAATGATCTTATTGGGATTGATGCTTAGTGGGTTAAATATGCCTCAAATTCATATGGATTGGGTGTAGTTAACCTATACTATGTCATTGGTCACAATGACAAAAAAAAGGATCATAAGGGTAAATTTGTCAAGACAAGTTATTATGTTGAAAAGAATAATGGTGTATCTAAAGATGAAGAATCAAATTATCTAGATGAAGGAAGTGATGAATTCTTGTTTATGGCTTTAAATGTTCAAACTAATTATACTAATCTTGAAATATGTGTGATGGAAAGTACTCCAAAAACAGGTCATAACATTGAAGGAACTATGTTGACTACTTTTCTTGCTAGAGACGAGAAGAACTATTGGATCATTGACAGTGGATGCTCAAATCATATGACATGCGATAAGAGTAAGTTTGTTAATCTTGAAAAGTATTATGGTGGTCTTGTTAAGTTTGGTGATGATACATCTGCTAAGATTTGTGGAAAAGGTTCAATTATTTTTTATGGCAAGCATAATACAAATGATTTTCTTTATGTCAAGGGTCTTTCACATAATCTTCTAAGTCTAGGAAAAGTGTGTAGCAAAGGATATAATCATATATTTAAGAATGGTGGTTGTGAAATTAGAAAAGGAAGCTCTGGTATTCTATTTGTTGTTGGAACAAGGACATTGTTGGGAATAGAATGCCATTTAATTGCAATCCTAAACATATTTCATGTATCTCCTAAGTCCTTGGAAAGTGTCTCCCAACACTAGGATTAGAAAGAGATTAAATTAAAATGAAATGAACATGTAAATTGACATTTGTAATTATTCCTAAATGATATGAACATGTAAATTGACATTTATAATTATTCCTAAATGATATGAACATGTAAATTTACATTTGTAATTATTCCTAAATGATATGAACATGTGGGGACGCCCAAGAAGAGCTCCTACAAAATAGGAGCACATGGGGCGCCCACATGGAAGGTGGAACCCACCTTGAGTTCAGTTAATTTTTTGGATAAAGATAACACTTCAGTAATTCATGTAAAGATCCTAGAAGTTAGTAATTGATATTTACATGAGTGGAGTTCAGTTCAGTTCAATATCAGTTCAGTTCAGTTATGGTTCAATTATCTTCAGTTGCATGTAGTTAGTTTCAGTTGAATGCTAGTTGACTCTAGTTGACTTGGAATGCATGACTAATGACTTGAGTTGAATGACAGATAAAAAGTGGATACATTCATTTAAGTGGGGATGATCAATCATGCATGATGCTTGCATAAATGGTGGAGAGATATGTTTCAGTTAACAAAGATTGACTTGGACCCACCTTGGGCACCCAAGTTGAGATCTTGGAGTTAACATCTTTGCATGAGAAGATATTTACAAGGATCGGTTAAGTGGGGCCCATTCTTGGGCACCAAATTTGAGGAGGAGATTGGAAGATATCTTTGTAATCAATGTTGAGTTAATACTTCAATTTGGGACACCCAAATTGATGAAGGACTTGGTTTGAAATTGTTTTTCATGGAAGAACTCTACTTGCACAAGAGTGGCATAGTAGATGTTTGTGAGGAGATTTATCCTCTTGTAATTTTCAACTCGTTGGAGTTTACAATGTTCACAATTGTCTGTTTATTGCAACAAGTTGAAGAGAGTGCTTTTGTGAAGCATGGCACAAGATGTGTGGATTCATACTTGGACACATGAGAGTTTATTGCAGGTTGTGAAGAAGAATTGTTGAAGTAAAAATAAGCATCTCAAGAAAGGATTGATAAAGAATTATTGTAATCTTGTTCTAAGGTTAAATAGTACAAGCACCATTGATTCTGGTGGTGTAGTTTTTTCCCGAAAGGGTTTCTCCATGGTATATGTTGTGTCACTTATATCTTATGGTCTTATTCTTCTACAATCTTATGTCTACTTCTACAATTGGTAATAATTGATCTAAAAATATAATCATCTACAAAGAATTTCTAACAAAGAACACTTAATTAGATCTACAATCTCATATTTTTACAAAGTATTAAGCTACATAATTACCTCCATTTTCAACAGACATGAGATAATGCCTATCAACTCAAAGGTAATGGTGCAAAGTGCTTTATGTCTCAAACTAATGAGAGTTGTCTATGGAATAGAATAATGGTTCACATTAATTTTGATAGCCTAGTAAGGATAAGCTCTACTAATGTTGTGAGAGATTTTCCAAAGATTATAAAACCTATCAATGCAATCAATAAAGAATGGCAAGTTGGAAAGAAAACAAGATTTGAGATAAAGGAATATTCTACCATAGGTCCCTTAGACTTAGTGCATACATATCTATATGGACCTACTAGAATTAGAAGCTCATATGGTGATAGGTATTTCATGTTATTAATTGATGATTATTCTAGAATTCCTTGGGTTACATTTCTAAAAAAAAATCAGAAGCTCTAGAAAAGTTTAAAGAATTCAAGGCTATAGTTGAGAATGAAATGAATATGAAAATAAAATGTTTGATATTTGATAGAGGTGGTCAATTTAATTCAAATGAGTTTAACAGTTTTTCTGAAGATCATGGAATAAGAAGGCATTTTTCAACCCCTAGAACTCCTCAGGAGAATGGAGTTATGGAAAGGAAAAACAAAATAGTTCAGGAAGCGGCTAGGACAATAATTTAGGAAGCTAATCTTCCAAATGTCTATTGGAGAGAAGCAATTCATACTATAGTCTACATTCTTAATAGAGGTCAAGCAAGGGAAAATAGTTCAAAGACTCCCTATGTGTTATGGTATGATAAACCCCCTACTGCGAAGTATTTCAGAGTTTTTGGAAGAAAATGATATATTAGAAATGATGAAGAAAACTTAGGAAAGTTTGATGCAATATTTGATGAAGGAATTTTCCTTGGATACTCTACAAGAAGCAAGGCCTACCGATGCTACAACAAAAGGCTGAAGAAGATTGTTGAGAGTACAAGTGTCAAAGTGGATGAAGAAACACATCAAATTTTAGTACTGATAGAAGAATATGAATATGATGAATCCCCTTGCAGTGAAGAAGAAAATGTTGAAGACAAAGGAAAATATTTGACAGTTAAAGAGGAAGAAGCTCCAAAAAAGAATCCTAAGACTCCTAATTATGTGCAAAAGAATCATTTAGAAGATTAGATCATTGGAGATAAGAGAAAAGGTGTGTTGACAAGAAGAAAAGCTGCTATAATAGAGGAACAAGTAAATTTTTGTTTACTTTCTGAGGTGGAACAAAAAATAGTGTCTGAGGCATGCAAAGATGAGAATTGGATCAAAGCAATGAATGAAGAGTTAGAAAAAATAGAGAAGAATCTGACTTGGGAATTTTTCCCAAGATTGGAAAATAAGAATGTGATTGGTACTAAGTGGGTATTCCAGAACAAGCTGAATGAAGATGGAAAAGTTGTTAGGAACAAGGCTATAATTGTGTGTAAGGTTTACTCACAGGTTGTAGGTATAGATTTTGCGGAAAATTTTGCTCTAGTTGCAATAATGGAATCTATCAAGATGTTTTTAGCTTTTGCAACACATAAATATTTCAAAGTATATCAGATGGATGTGAAGTCTACATTCTTGAATGGTGAATTAGAAGAAGAGGTATACATTGAACAACCATAAGGTTTTCATTTTTTAGAAGATGCAAATATGGTTTGCAGATTGAAGAAAGCATTATATGGACTGAAGCAAGATCCCAGAGATTGGTATGCAAGGTTAGATAAGTACTTGCTACAACAAGGATTCATAAAAGGTACTACATTTATAGCAATATGTATTTCAAATTTGAAGGAGATAAAATCTTAATTATAGTGGTATATGTTGATGACATAATCTTTGAATGAAATGAAGGCATGCACAAAAGGTTTGCAGAGGAAATGCAAAAAGAATTTGAAATTTCAATGTGTGGGGAGATGAATTTCTTCCTTGGTTTGAAAATGAATTGATCGAAGAAAGACATATTCATATCACAATCTAAGTATGTTAAGGAATTGTTGAAGAAGTTTGGAATAGATGACTCTAAACCGATATGTAATCCTATGGTTGTACTGGCTGTAAGTTGAGCAAGAATGATGAATCTCCTAAGATAGATCAGAGCAAGTATAGGTCAATGATTGGTGGAGTATTATACCTTACTGTTACTAGACTAGATATCATGCATTCAGTTTATCTTGTGCCTAGATTTTAAGAAGATCCTAGAGAATCTCATGTTGTAGCAGTGAAGAGGATATTCAAATATTTTGAAGGGCACTCTGGAATATTGTTGTGGTATCCTAAGGATATTGACTTCTCTTTTAGTGCATATACAAATGCAGATTGGATGTGTAGATTACATGAAAATTACAATTGGTGGTGCTTTCTTTCTTGGAAGGAGGTTGGTTTCATGGCTAAATAAGAAGCAAGATTAAATATTATCTACTGCAAAAGTAGAATATATTAGAGAAACATCATACTGCACAAAGGTGTTGTGGATTAAGAAAACATTGAAGGATATCAAAGTTTCATATAATGAACCCATTTATATCATGTGTGACAATACAAGTGCAATCAATATTTCAAAAAAATTGGTAATGCATTCAAGAACAAAACATATCTCAATCCAATATCGCTTCTTAAGAGAGAAAGTTTCAAAGAATGAGGTGAAGTTGGAGTATGTGCCTACTAAGGATCAGATTGCTAATATTTTCACAAAGGCTCTTTAAAAGATACTTCTGAGTATCTCTAGGAGAAGTTAGGGGTTATTTCCCATCCTTCTTTCAACTAGATGCATAAGTATGTGCATCTATTTGAGAAGCATTTCAAGATACATCCTTGGTCATGGATTGATGTTGAAGACTACCTCTCAGGGGGAGTAGGTAGTAGTAGTTGTTGGTTGGTGAGTTTAATGCAATAAGGGAGTGTAGAAGAAAAAGTGTAGTTGCTTGTTGGTATTATCAAAATGGTGTATGCAGGTGTTTCCCTTTGAATGTTATCAAAGGGGGAGAATAAATGAGTTCAATATAGGAAAGAGAGTTGGATGAGTTTATGGTCCTTTTGCATTTCAAAGGGGGAGATAAAGTTAAAGTGATTGAAAAACCATAAGAGAATTTGAAAACATTTAATGAAGAGAGTTGGTTGAAAATCCATAGTGCAAAAGTGAATATGGTATGAAGACTATAGGGAGAGAAAGTATGGAAAAGTATTGTGATCTATAATGCAGGTGTTGTAGGAGAGGAAGTATGTGAAGAGAGAAGATGAAGTGTAAGAATTGTACCTGTCAGGGGAGTATTTCTTATTGTAGTATTGTTTTTGGTTTCTTTTGTTGTTTATGGTTTTTCAAAACAGGTGTTACCATCAATGACAAAGGGTGAGATTGTTGGAAGTTTGGAGATGTTAGAAGCTTGACTTGTTTGTGAGTTTCTTAGGTGTTGTCATTGATATAAACCACTTGTATGAAGAAAGTGTTAGAATGTTGTTGGTGCTAATGATGTCAACCCTTAGCATTGGAGTTGTTGGAAGTTTGGAGTTGTTAGTATTAATGTCAATACAATGTTGTTGGTGTTGTCATTGATGTCCTACTTTAGTATAGTTGTAGAGGTTGTTGGTATGACTTATGTTTTCAAAAAATATTGTTGCAATTGGAAAGTGTTGTAGATGTTATATATGTGTTGCAGAGATGATAGTAGTGCTGTTGATGAAGTTGGTTCACTTGGTTTCCAAGTGCTTTTGAGAAAAAATGAATAAAAGAGAGTTCAATGTCACAAAGCGATGTTTGGTGTTTTTCTCTACATTTCTTCATGCTTGAAGATATTCCCATGAGGTTTGTACATGATGATCAAAGGTGTTAATAGGTGTTATATCTAGAGTTTTAGGTTTTGGATCGTATTGAAGTAGAAGATTTTTTTGACAATATGTCTGTCTGGTGAAACAGGGTATCTGGGAGAAATGAGATTGCTTCGTATTTCTCCATAGTGAAGGTTCTGGTGTTGTAGATCTAGGAACATGCTTATATTGTGTATATCTACATTCCCTCAAAATTTTAGGTGTTGAGTTATTCTACAAAGTTGTCTGGTGTGTTGGATGTTTGTGCCAGTATGTCTGGTTGCACAGAAGGAAGTTGTTCTTGGGTTTTAGGTGGTTGCAATAGTTGTGAAGAATATTCTAATGGTGTTGGTGTATTTTGAGATGTTGTGGAGTATTTTTGTGTGATATTCAATATATTTTCGGACCTTGAGAGGTGTGTTTGGTGTTACTTGTTAGTGTTAGTGTTGGTTTGGTTGACCTAGCATCCTAGCGCTAATTACAAAGGATACTTGTTGGTTGAGGAAGTGTTGAGAAGCGTGTTGGTGTAGATTTGGGTCCCAATTAAGTAGTCACATGGTTTGGCTTCACTTCTTTATATTGTGGAAGTGTTTGGTGCCAAACTATTTGATGTTGCATGGTTGAGGTGTATACATTTCCTTAAGACTGACCTACATGAGATTATTTTAGGTTGCAGAGGGTATATATGCAAGAATAATTTTTATGTGGATTAAGATCAAAGAGTGTGTGATGTGAAAGATGTGAAAGTGATCAAGTGTGATGATCTAAGTGTGAGATTTAATTCCTATGAATTCCTAATGTAGTGAGCAGAAGGTGTCTACATTTCAGTCTGTTTGATGAGTTGTTTGTGCTTTAGTGGAACTAAACCTTTGGAGAATGAGAGATACATTTTTAATAGTTCAAATTTGTAGTGAACCACCCCTTCTTCTATTCTTCTTTCTTTTGGACAATGAGCCACCGACAGTGAGTCTTTCTTTATCTTTCTAGGCAGTGAGCCCTTGACAATGAGCCTTATTGTATTTGATGTTGCAATTCATATATTTGTGAGCTAATCCTCACTGTGGTTTTTCCCTTCTTAGGTTTTCCACGTAAATCTGGTGTTCTTATGTGCTTGCATTACTATTTTACATCTTTACATTTTGTTAATGCATGTTAAGGGTTTAATGGTGGATAAGGGTTTAAGGACTAATATAGATTTGAATGTTAATGAGGATTTTTTATGTTTAAAGTATACAACTAATTCACCCCCTATCAATTGTCCTGTGCATCTAACATAGACTACCTCTCCCAAGCCACCACCATAAGAAATCTCTACATGTAAGCAAAAACACCCTAGTCAACCTATTTTCAAAACTCTAAGCCATTATTTTTCTAAACCTTAACCTCTAATGCTAAACCCATTTTTTTTTCAACCCTATCCCATCCCATTCCAATTTTTTTTTGGTAAACCCCAACCAATCCGTTATTTCTTGTTTACTTGTGCCACACTTACACCACACTACACCTATATTTTTCATGCTTGCACATGTGTCATTAGTGCACATATGTCATGTATTCTTGCACATGTACTAATCATGGACACACACCATATAGGATTGCACTTATACCATTTGCATACGCACGTGCTAGGCCAACTATAATGCGTGCACACAATCACATCCCTTTCACCCCTCATTAATACCCTACATGCTATTCAACACACAAATGATGAACTCACTTGAGGCTAGCCTATTATCCATTACTTGTACTCTTGAATTGACTCATTATAATGCTAATCAAGCGGCACCAACTCCATTCTACTCATCTTCTACAAAATTTTGAGCTTTTTTTCTCTTCTCCATCAAGACCAAAATAAACTTTACCCCCATTCCCCAACCTCCTATTTATATATTTTCTCAACCTTAATTTTCACCCCCTAAGACTTATTTCTATTATCGACAGCCCATCTAGGCATAGTATATTCCCTCTTTAGGGGACATCCCTACCTCATATCTCTTCATCGTTATTTCCAATGGCTAGGACATCCCTTTTAAAAATTGCTATATTTTTTCTTTGATATGATGTTACATAATGCCATTTCTAAGAGGGAGAAAATGTAGGCACCTAAAATATATTCCTATATTTCCATCATCACACCAAACCTATCTTGTATATCTAGTTCTAACATTAAATGAATTAATTAATCAATTTGATCCTTCTTCTAATATTAATTAAATAGTTCCTTATTATTTATTTAATGAATCAAATCTTTCTTCTTACATTAATTAAATAAATCACTTGTATTTATTTAGTTAAACTAATTCAACCTTTCTTCAAAAGTGCCCACCTTAATTAAAAAAGTCTAATTTATTGAATCAAATTAATCATGCCCTCAACATTCTTCCAAAAATTAAATAAATATGAATATGTATTTAATTCATCCAAAATCCTCCTCATTGTTAAATGGATAAAAAAAATTAGGTTTAACCAACTAACTAAATATTTACACATTCCTCTAATTTATTTTTTTTAAAAGCTAATCTTGCACAAGGATAAAAAAAACCCCCTTTTCAATCCCCACCCCCATAAAATGTGAGAAAATATCCACCCTACATCTCTTTCCAATCATTTCTCTAATCATGTACAAAAATCACAAGATACCTCTTGTATGCTTTTCATTCTTTCTTGCAAATGAATCAACTCCTCCCTCCATTACACAAGATCAAATCATATCCACCTAGAATCATCATTCCAAATATATATATTTACTATTTATCTAGCCATTTATAATAGTTATATTTGGATGCAAGGAAAGGCCATGCTATTGGAATGAGCACCTATATCAAATCCCAACAACAATTAACCATTTTGAACATGCCACATAATAATCAAGGGTTGTGTTGATGAGAATCTTATTCCATTTCTACCATTTTTTGTATTCCTTAGTTTAATTAGAAGTGTATCTAGGTGTAGAATAGAATCCTTATTTAATGCATTGTTCCATATTTTAGCATACACACCACCAACTAACATTATTTTAAAAGTATTAAAAATGGCAAGCCGGAGCGAAAGTGGGATAGGGAATTTGAATTCCTCTGGTGAATATGATGATGGTGGCTTTGAACTAGATGAGGATGATGCTTTTTGATTGTGGGGTGTTTGGATGCTCCAACCTGTTGGGGTGGCTTTTGGGTTGGTGTCTTTTCGACAATCTCTTGATTTTGCGGGAGTGTTTGTTGCACTTACGACCCATTTTGTGGATACTTGAATCCCAACCTTGGTGGTTATTCCCCCTGGTGGTTTGTGGAGGATTTGTGACCCTTCTTGGTTTCCTCTCAAGGGATGTGGTGTGAGTTGTTTTCTCTCTCCTGCCCTGGTGGCGGTGCACAGGAAAAAGAGTGGAGGGAGATTTTTGAAGTCCCCTGTTGATGAGAGTGTTGGTGGGGGTATTACGGAGGTTGACGTTCTGCCTAGCAGGCCTTTGGGATTTAGTTGTGGGCTTTTATCTATGTTGGATGCCTAGGGGAGAGCCTCTTGTCATTTTCCTCTCTCTATTTAGGCTCTTCTTGTTGTTCCTGAGCCTTGTGCGGTTGAGTTTGGTGCCTCTAGTTCAGCTGGGGTGTGCGTTCTAGTTTCTAAAAATGATAAGGAGATCTTGAGGTTGTTGGTGCTTCGGTAACTTTGTCAGTGTCTTGTTCTCTCCCAACAACCTCTTTACCTTGTGGGAGAGTATGTGGCTTTGAAGAACTAGTTCATTGATTCCATGTTCCTGCTGTGGTGTTTTCTTGAGGCCCGGGGGCGTCTCTTGCTACTTGAGGCTCATTTGGTCTCTTCCTCGTGGTCTCCTAGTTCTGTGGGGGAGTTTATCACCTCTATTACTTGGCTTGTGGAAGCCTAATTTTTTGTGTTACGGTCATTCCTGCTTGGTGGAATTTCTATGACTGGCTTCCCCCTCTTGAAACATTGTGAGGAATGTGGTAAGGTTTGGTTAGTCCCATCTCCTCTGTTTTGGTGGTGTTTTTCCTCACTTGTGGATTTTTTCTTTGTCGTATTGTGTGTCACAAGTGTTGCTTTCCCCTGCTATGATTGGGTGCTTATGGGCTCCCTTTGGAGTTGTGTCTCAGCTCAGTCTGGACACCCTGTGTGGTTTGGTTAATAGCATGGTCTCTCTGTGGCCCTTGTTTTCCATTTCCTTAATGGATCTTGGTGTTGTTGTTTAGGTGGTTGTTATGCTCTGCATGTCTCTATACTTGTTGGTTGTTTTATCCTTTAGCTTTAGTTTCTTGGAACTGTACTGACGGGCTTATGTGCTTTTTAAGGTTACTGTTCTTGGTTCGGTTTTAGTGTTGGTTGTAGGTTCTTTTTTTGAGTTGGGATATTTTTAAGTGGTTGTTGATGTTTATTTGGAAGGTGGTATGGTTGGTCTCTGTGGGAGAGGTTGTGCTTTTGCTGATTTTTTTGGATTCACTTTCTGTGAGGTTGTTTTGAACCTATTTTGCAAGTTCTTTTGGTGGTGGGGGCTTAGTCTTGTTTGGGAGCTATTTGTTTCTCGATTGGGGGCATGTGGGATTGGTTTTCTTGAGGGTCTTACTTTCTGCAACATTAACGACCTTTGCTCTGATTTTTTGAATAAAGAGGCCAAGGGTTGTGAGACTCTTTGGTTGTCTAAGGAGGCGGTTGCTTCGTCTACTGTGGGCGTTGTTTTTGAAGATATCTTCGATAAGACATTCTTATTATACTTGATGGAGCTGAGTTCAAAGTTTTTTTTGATGGCCTTGTTGCTTTGGCTACCCTTTATGGCTAGGAGTTATCTTTCCACTAGAGTGGGTGTAGTCTTCCTAGCTCTGTAGTCTGTCTCTTATGGAGGTAGAGACCCTTCCTATTGAGGTGGAGACCTATCTTATGGAGGTGGATAGAGGCTCTATGGGCTTGGTGGGTTGTGCTTGCTTCTTCAGTTGTTCTTCTCCCCTAGTGCTCCTATCGAGGTGGAGCCTACTCCTTTTGAGGTGGAGTATTGGTAGGTGTGAGAGTCCTTGCTACAATGGACAGTGTTCTCTTGGCTATGTCTCCTATAGAGGTGGAGGGGTTTTTTGGAAGATGGGGCTTTTTGACTCCATCAACACTTTCCTATTTTTGGACCCAAAATTAGATTCCATATGCCTTGTTTTTGGTCATACTAAGATCAAAAGATGCTTAAGAAGATGGGTAAGAGTGAAGATAAGAAGGACTGTGAAGATGTTAAGGGCCCAAATTGGAGGAAGTTGGTCTCCCAAATTGGAGAATATTGGGACTTGATTGTCTTTCTTTTTTTGGCACCATCCCTCTTTTGTTTTAATGGATGCTCTCAAAATCTTGATTCTTAACTTTATTATTTCAGACTACTATTAATGTTCTAGGCACCATTAGTTGGATTAGCTTTGGTATTATGTTTTTGATTAGGCTTGCTATGGTGTTGTGGTTACAATTTTGGAAGCTCAACCTGCGTGCCATCTTGGTTTCTGGTGTTTGGTTTGCTACTATTTTCTGGTGCTGGTCGGTGCTGTCTTTCCCAGTATATTTCTCTTCTGCTATTATGTTTGTGTAACCATGGGATCAGGGCCCTTCCCCTACTTAACTAATCAAAAACATTATTTTAATTTTTTTCACAATTGTATTATTCTTTGGATTAAAGGGATTCGAGCATTTTAGTGTCATGAGTGTTATGATACATGCCATGTTGTTACACATTTCCCATTACAAGAAATAATTAGACAGTTAGGCTTTATGGTGGAAATAAGTCCTTCCCCATCACTATAAGTTATTGAAGGCCTTTTAGGTAATATAGGTAACTCATAAAATCCTTCATTATTGCAAAAGGGACCCTTCTAGTTTAGAAAAAATATACTCCACCCTTATGGAAGGAGGTATTAACAATAAAATATACTCTCAATCAAGGGGACTCAATATTTTTTAGACACTCTTGATGATGGGAGTTCCAAACTTCAACAATAAATATTATGAGTTAGAAAATGAATCTTAGATCTCCTTATCTACTTTTGTTGATGGAAGAGCCAATAAAACTTGGACCATTATTCAAAAGTTAAAGAAAGATTCAACTAAAAAGGATTCATCTTCACATAATATGCATCTTCAATGTCATGTTAAAATTGGTGAACCATCCTATTAAAAACTAGACCAAGAAGATACTTCAAGCATTCCCTATATGAAGGAACTCTCTCTCTCTAACTCTCTCTCTCTCCCACCCTCCCTCCCTCTCTTTATATTATTCCTTATCTTCATTTCAATATCCATCTCCATCTCTATCTTCCTCTCTATATCTATCCCCTATCTCTATCTCCTTACCTCTTCCTACATCTCTCTTCCCCTATCTTTCTCAATATATGTATCTCTATATCTCTCCCTCTTTCTATCTCTATATATCCCTATCCCTCTCTCTCCCTCTCTCCCTATCACTCCCTCTTTTTATATCTCTCTACTTCTCTATCCTCTCTCTATTTCTCTCCCTCTCTCCCTTCCTCTCTATTTATTTATATATATCTCTTTCCCTCTTTATCTATATCTCCATATATCTCTCTCACTCACTCACACACACTCCCTATTCCCCCCTATCTTTATCTCTATATCTCTCTCTCATTCACACAAACACACACACACATTCCTTGTTTCTCCCTCCCTATCGCTATCTTTATCTCTCCCCTATCTATCTCTCCCTCTCTCTATTACTTGCCTCTACCATCTCCTTTATCTCTTACTCTTCCCCTTTATCTCTTCCCAACTGTCCCTATATATCTCTTTATCTCTACCTCTCTCCCATTTCTCTTCCCATATATTTTTCTCTCCCTCTCTCTATCTCCCCCTATTTCTCTCCCTCTCTCTATCACTATTTTTATACCTCTACTCTCTATCTCTATCTCCCTCCCCCCTCTCTATATATCTCATTATATCTCTCTCTATCACTCTATCGCACCATATATATGTCTCTATATATTTCTCTCCCTCTCCCTCTATATCTATCTATCTCTTCCTCTCTATCTCTTAAACTTTATATCCCTATCTATATACCTCTCTCTATCTTGCTATTTATTTATCTCTCTTTCTCCATCCATCCATCTCTCACCCTCTCTCTCCCCCTTTCCCTCTTACTAGACCTCTATATCTATATCTCTTTGTCTCTCCATCTCTATTTCTCTATACCTCTATCTCTCCCTCTATACCTCTATCTCTCCCTCTATACCTATCTCATTATCTCTCAATCTCCCCCTCTCTCTACTTCTCTCTATACCACTTCCTATTTAGATATCTTTACATTTTTATCTCTACCCCATCTCTTTATATGTATCTCTTCCATATTTATCTATCCCTCTCTCCTCTCTCTCGTGAGCTCTTCCCATATCTATCTCTACATGTTTCTATCCCTATATCACCCTCTCTCTCCCTATTGTAAACATAGCCTAACTCTCTTGGTAATGAAGCATACTTATCTTTCCAATTTAGAGGTTTTGTTTCAATCATGTTTGTATCCATGTAAGTGGATACATACTTTATTTGAAGCAATAAATTCTCCATTGAGAACTTTGTTGTATAAATAACATCATTTTCTAAATGGCCTACCAATTTACCTCACATTTTATGCAAATGTAAGAAAAAAAATAAACCAAATCTTTTCCTAATTGACCTTCCACACTTTTGGCGTACCCATTGCACACCAAGTTGCAATTGCTAGTTTACACAAGGTTGCATTCCATTAGATTGTTATTCATTGATTAAAAAATAACTCTTAAAATAAAGATAAAATAAACATGTTGAACCGTAGATTTTTGGGTAGGGCTTATAGGCTACTCTTGCACTCGTAGGAATGTTTCTCCTAAAAGGAGAGAGATAAACCCCACTCAAAAGTCTAGGTGGTTCACTCAAATTAAGATGTGTATGATGTTATTTAGACTAAATGGAATGATCTAAGTGCAATTAAATGAACTATTTGGCTGATTATGAGTGCAAAACCTAAGAATTATGCAATGTTGGAAAACACAATGTGATATGCAAACATGAACTAAAGTATGAGAAAATGTGAAACAAAAAAGAAGAAGGTTGAATCAGAGTGCACCTAGGCAGAGAATGGAGAATATAGAGTGTCCTGAGTGTTGGAAAAGATCACTGAAAATCACCAGTGGACTCATTTTCCATTGATGGCGAATTAGACCTGCTTATAATGAAAACTGGTTTTTGAGTGTCAAAATCTAGAATATGACAAAATATGGATTTCCAGCCTTAAGGTGGGACTCATTTGCCACTGATGGTGAATCAATTAACTCCTAAAATTCTGTGAAATCAGGGGCCAATCCTGTAGCACCAGATCTGAGGTTGTCTGCTTATCGGGTTGACATAGTCAAATCTATAGAAAATAGATAGAATGTCTTCTCCAAGCTTGAAATAGGTTGTAGTTGACTTGAAACACTTTGTTGACTTCTTGTCCACTTTTCAACACCTAATGGCTTGTCAAATCTGCATACACAAGTCAAACCCTTATTGAAGAAATCTGAAGATATAACAATGGTTGCTCCAAAATACTTGATTAATACTTGATTCAATGATGCAAAGTGCTTGAATGCTTGAATGAATGTTTGAATAAGTGAACTTGATGAATGGGGGTCAAAATGGATGTAAAAACACTTA
Organism: Sequoia sempervirens; assembly: GCA_007258455.2. NCBI lineage: Eukaryota > Viridiplantae > Streptophyta > Pinopsida > Cupressales > Cupressaceae > Sequoia > Sequoia sempervirens. Next base: position 321,398,857 of record VDFB02271358.1, on the reverse strand, counting down.
TTTATACACACTTGTGCCTTAGTAACCCAAACATACCTCATCACAGGCTGACATAAGGTGATTTTAAATAAAAACTCGAAATAAAATTTGACATATTTTGAATTTTGAGCCAAGAGGGACTCATTCACCACCCATGGTGAATGGGTCCCACCTTGGACTTGAAAGTGGGTGTTGGGAATTATCTTGCATTTAATGTTGTTTGTCAGGTTTACATTCAAAAACACACTTAATTAAGCCTTATAAGGGCATAAAGGGGTCAAATAAAGCATAAGAAAGGTGTAAATAGTGATAACAAGCCTAGAAAAGCATGAAATCTTGTTACAAGACTTTACAACACTTAAAAATAGGACTTGATAAGTGATGAAAAGGTGATTTTTAGGTAAATTATAATAAATAAAGTTTAGAAAAGTGTAGAAATGTCTTACAACACTTCACAACACCTTCACAAGATGCCATGATTTGAATTTTAAGGACCTAATGTGAATGTTCAAGCCACATTGCAACATTAAATCAAAGGAAAATGGACCAAGCATCATGAAGAAAGGCCTAAAAGACCATGAAAATGACGAGGGGCCATTTTTCTATGGTACAGATGTAAAAACAAAAAAAATCTAAAATTATTCTAAACTAAGATTAAATAACTCTTATATAACTAAAATAACTTAAGACGTGTTTTTTATACCAAGAGGCATTCTACAGTCACAACAAGGGTGGAAAGAACCTATGTAAAGTTTTTGAAGAAGCATTTAAAATGTCGTGCAACTAGCATTAATGGAAATGAAGATGCACGAAGGAAGTGACTATTGGTAGTGGAAAAGAATGAGGTATGTAATTGACATGGGTAATCAAAATTCCATTCAATTCCATCACATTGCATGCAAACCGCTTTGATACAAAATGAGGTTATATATTTTGGTTTTTTGCAAAAAAATTGTTGCCTACGATAGAGCTCACAAATTTGGCTTTATTTTGGTCTGTTGCATGTTTTGTTGCAGTAAAAACAAAAAAAGATTTAGGGATTCAAGCGTTGTACTAAGAATTAACTGTGAAGCATATTATTTATAGCTTCCTCTCATCGTTCTAATTTGATCCAACACTTATAATCCTTTGAACCTCAAGTGCTTTAAATTTTCATGATTGTTCTTTGGATGCTACCAATTTTCTTTGATCGCCCTCCAAGTAAGAAGAGTAGGCACTAAGTTTAGGAATCATTGCCAAGTAGATCCGATGGGAACCATAGGTGCCAAAAATGGAAAAGGAGTCTCCACGCACTGAAACTTAAGAAACTTACACAAAAGTTTAAAAAATGATGCTATAAAAATAGTTGTTGATGTCTGCCAATATCTAACAAGCCTTGCTATATATCAAATAGATATATGAATTTTGATTGAATCACAACTTGCTTGGATGAGTCTGTGTCGATTGAAAAATCTACCTATAAAGAATTATTCTATTTCCTTTCCTTTTAGTTTTCTTTTCTCAAATGCATTTCTTCTTTTTCTTTTATCAAAATATATTTTTTAAACTCCTAGAAGAGAAATGATAGGGGAAAGAATCCAAACACTTGACCATCTTCCAAAAATAATTATGATTAATAGACTTAGGATTAGGATTAAGGTTTAATTAGGGTTAGAGTTAGGACTAGGTTGGGGTTTAATTAGGGTTAGGCTAGGGTTTTACTTATGATCATAGTTAGGGTTAGGGTTTAATTAGAGTTTAATTAGGGTTAGGGTTCAAGTAGACTTAGGGTTGGGATTATTATAATTTTAAATTCATCAAAATTATAGTTAGGGTTAGAATTAAGGTTAGTTAGGGTAAGGGTGAAGCTTAAGATTAAGATTAGAATTAGAGTTACAAGTGAAGTTAAAATTATAGTTATAACTACAGTTAGTGTTAGGGGTAGAGTTAGGTCTAAAATTAGGGTTAGGTTTACTGTCAAGGTCATATTAAAAAATTAGAATTATAATTAAGGTTACAACAAAGGTTAGAATTATGGTTACTTATGGTTAAGGATTGTGTTGGTGTTGTAATTGGGGCTAGGTTTCAATTGGGGTTGGGGTTATACTTTAACTAGGGTTGGGATTCGATAAAGATTATAGTAAGGGTTAAGGTTGGGATATAATAAGGGTCAGGGTTAGGGTTCAATTAGGATTAGAGTTTAATTAGGGTTAGAGTTCAATTATGGTTAGGGTTATGATTAGGATTCAATGAAGGTTAAGATTAAGGTTTAGTTAGGATTAGTGTTAGGGTTAGGGTTCAGCTAGGCTTAAAGTTATGGTAAGGGTTAGGAATAGGATTAGTCTTAGGTTTAGGGTTCAATTAGGGGTAGGATTCTATTATAAAGCTTTGGGTTAGGGTTATAGTTGGGTTTCAAATAGGGTTATGATCAAGGTTAGGTGTAAGATTCAATTAGGGTTAGGATTTGAGATTAGAATTAAATTTAAGCTAGGATTATAGTTAGGGTTTAATTAATCTAAGGTTAGTGTTAGGGTTAGGATCTGATTAGGGTTAGGATTAAAATAGTGTTTAGAGTTAGAATTAGAATTCAATTAGGGTTAGGGTTATATTTGTATTTTGATTATGGTTAGAGTCTAATTATGGGTAGTGTTCAATTAGGGTTCAATTATAGATCTATTTGGTTAGGGATTAATAAGGGTCAAGTTTATTGTTGGTGTCCAATTAGGGTTAGTGTACATTAGCATTCAATTAGGGTTAGGGTGAGGATTCTATGATAAAGCTTGGGGTTAGGGTTATAGTTAGGGTTATAGTTAGGGTTCAAATAGGGTTACAATAAAAGGTAGGTTTAGTATTCAATTAAAGGGTTAGGAATGAGGATCAGTTAGGGTTAGGATCCAATTAGAGTTAGGGTTTTAGTTATGGTTTGATTAGTGTAAGGGTTAATGTTAGGGTTGGGATTAAATTAGTGTTAAAAGTCAGGGTTAGAGTTCAATTAGGCTTAGGTTTAGGGTCCAATTAAGGTTAGAATTTTATTAGGATTATGGTTAGAATCTAATTAGGGTTAGGAATGTAATTGGGGCTGGGGTTAGGGTATAATTACAGTTAGAGTCCAATTAGGTTTAGGGTTGGGGTTAGGGTTAGGGTACAATTTTGTTAGAATTTAATTAGGATTAGGTTGAATTAGTGTTCAAATAGGTTAACCATTCATTAAAGTTGGGATTAGGATTAGAGTTCAATTAGGGTTAGAGTTAAAATTCAATTAGGGTTAGGAATCAATTAGGGCTAAGATGAGGGTTCAATTTGTGTTATGATTTTATGATAAAGGTTGGGGTTAGGGTTACAATTGGGGTTCACATAGGGTTATACTCAAAGTTAGGTTTAGTATTCAATTAAAGGATTAGGATTGGGGATCAATTAGGGTTAAGATTCAATTAGAGTTAGGGTTATAGTTAGGATTCAATCAACATAAGGGTTAGAGTTAGGGTTAGGATTAAAATACTGTTCAAAGTTAGTGTTAAAATTTAATTAGGATTAGGGCTAGGGTTAAGGTTAAATGAGGGTTAGAGTAATTAGGAATATTTTTAGAGTCCAAATATGGTTAGTGTTTAATTAGGGTTAGGGTTAGGGTTAGAGTTTAATAAGTGTTCATTTTGTGTTAGGGTTTTTCCTAAAGATCGAGTTTATGATTAGGGTCCAATCAAGGTTCAATCAAAGTTAGTGTATAATTAGGGAAATAATTCAATTAGTTTTAGGATATATTAGTGTTCAAATATAGTTGGGTAAAAGTACAAAGCTCTGTAACACTTTTTAATGCAAATGGCCAACATTGATCCAACTTTTAAACTTCAATCACTAAAAAGCAACATATATGTTTTGAATTTTTAAATGATGTAAACTAATTAAATATTTATTATTTAGTATATTTTGTGCTTGTATTTAAAAAAAAAATAAAAAATATTTCAATAGTTTTTATAAATTGACACTATAATTTAGTTGATGAAAAATGTTGAAAAGTGAAGTTACATTCAAGACGTCAATCTTTATATAGTAATTCTTAGTTTTTCTCCTTCAATTTTTTGTGTGTATTTATAACTTGAAACTTTAGTGCATGGATATATATTTTTTCCAATTTTAGTAAATACATCTTTTTAAATAAAAGAAAATGTGCACATATTAAAACATAGTTGCTTCCATTTGATGTCAACTTTCATATTATCTATTTATTTAAAATGGAAAAAATTATATTCTCTTGATATAGATTCTTTTACCTAGTGCATCATATTTTTTTCAAATTTTTTTAATGAGTTTTACTATTTTTCCCTCACATGGTAATCAACCTAATATTTTTTTGCTGATAACCTACTTTAGTAAAAATAAAAAGAAAAATATAAATAATAATTAAATTATTAGTATATATAGTTTTGAAAACTACACTTATGGGTCTACAAAAGGGTATTGTTATATTTTAGAAAAAATGCTATTTACATGAGTAGAAGTTGTTGAAAAATAATTTTTTAAATAAATCTATTTTTTGGTAAATTGGCCTCAAAATATTTAAATTCATTTATGCTGATAAGTTGGCCAAAAGTGTGACACAACTTTATACTTTTACCTAGTTAGGCATCACTTATAGTTAGGATTAGGATTACAATTCAATTAAGGTTAGAGATACAGTTAGGATTAGAGTTCAAATAGGGTTATGGTTAAGGTTAGGCTTAGAGTTAAAGTTAGGGTTAATATTCAATTAGGATTAGGGTTAGGGTTCAATTAGCATCAAGGATCAATTACAATTATAGTTAGGGTTAGGGTTTAATCATGGTAAGGTTCTATATCTAATTGTAACACAAATCCTAATATTAACCCGAAATATAACCCTAACCCTAACCATATTCCTAACTAGTCTAACCCTATCCCTTAACCTAACCTTAACCCTAACCATAATTTGAACACTAAACCTAACAATAATTATATATCTAACTATAACCCTAAGATCAACCTTAAACCTAACCCTAACCCTAAACATAACCCCAATCCTAACCCTAATCTATCTCTAATTATAATCTAAAGCCTAATCTTAGCACTACATGTAATCCTAACACTAACCATAAGTGTAATCCTAAACCTAATGCTAATCTTAAGCCAAATTCTAACCCTAACCCTAACCTGAACCCTATCCCTAATTGCAACCCTTACCATAATCCTCAAATTAACCCCAACCCTAATACTAATCCTAACCCTAAACTTATGCTAATATTATCCCCAAATCAAACCCTAACCGTAACCCTACTACTAATCCTAATCTTAATCCTAACCCTAACCCTAATCCTATTTCTAACCCTAACCCTAACATTAACCCTGCCCCTCATCCTAATTCTATCTCTAATATTAACCCTAACTATAACCCTAATGCTAATCCTAACACTAACCCTAACCCTAATGCTAACCCAACCCTAATCTTAAGTCTATCTCTAAACATAAACCTAGCCCTAATCCTAAACATAAACCTAACCCTAATCCTAAACATAAACCTAACCCTAATCCTAATACTAACACTAACTGCGATCCTAATGCAAATGCTAACACCAACCCTAATCCTAATTATATCTCCAACCCTAATCCTAACCTAAATCCTAATACTAAGACTAACCCCACCCTAATCCTAACCTTCATACTAATTCTAACCCCAACCCTATCCTAATTCTATATCTAACCCTAACCCTAACCCTATCTTAACCCTAACCTTAATCCCAACCCTAACTTTAACACTAATTCTATCTTTAATCCTAACCCTTACCATAATTGTACTCCTAATCCTAACCCTAACCCCTAATTTATAACACTAACCCTAACCTTAACTCTAACCCTAATCTTTAACCCTAACACTAACCCTAATTCTATCTCTAACCCTAACCCTATCCTTAATCCTAATATTATCTCTAATCCTAACCCTAACCCTAATTATGATGATAAGTCCAACACAGATTCTAATTCTATCTCTAATTGTAATCATAACACTAACCCTAACCCTAACCCTAATAATTTTGTCTTCCATGTTGCGCTACGAATGCTACTAGCATATATATACATATATATATATATTATTTATTAATAATATATATAAAAAACATTGAGAGATATCCTTCTCAAGGCGGCTATTGTAGTTTTATGAGAGTAATTAATCAAATTAAATAGACGTCTCGAGAAAGATATCTCTCACATTTTTTATATATTATTAATAAATAATATATATATCCTAGTAGATAAATCTATTTACGATATCTAAATTAGTAAATTTACAATATTTTTCAGTGTAAAAATAAAACAAAATAATTACCAAAATAATAAATGATGTATTTTTCAAAAGTAAAATTAAAAGTTACAAAATAATTAAAATTTATATATCTATATATGTATAAATTAAAAAAGAAAACTTTCAAATATATTAAATAAGTTAAACAAAATAATATATTTAAACACATCTATTTTAATCTCTTTACTCTAATAATAAATGACAAAGTAATCCAAGATATTAATATAAACAAATTTATATAACTTTTATCAAAAAAATATTTGAAGAATAAATAACTCCAATAATCCATTTCTTACCAAATACAAAAGCCGAAACAAAATTTTCCATAAATTTAGATTTTTCAATTCTAATTAAATTGTTAAAAATTCATGCTTTTTTCGCATTAAGTTATCCATTTGAAGTTGCCCTTTTAATACGACATACCTTACTTTAAAAATTTTAAAAAAAAAAAAATCACATAAATTTGTTGACTTTATTTAAAATCTCCCCTAAATCATATGATGCCGTCTTCTTAGAATTTAAATTGTATTAAATACGGCCATACGGCCATCAAATTTAGGCAACCGTTTTCTCTTCTAGCAGTTCAATCATGAAGGCAGAGGGCGAGTCGGAGAATAAATTTTAAATTATTAAATATCCCATCAACCAGCTGGCAGCGCGCAATTCTTGTGTGATCCTAGCTGTCATCTGGGCCCACATTCATGCAGACGAATGTTGGTGTCATCGTCATCATGACCCCCCTGACATACTCCGTCAGCACTCCACAACGGCTACGCGCCGCGCGCCATGCCACGTGTATGGCAAGTGGGAGGCTGCCCGTTGCCCAAAGGGCAGCGGGCACATGCCCTGTTCGCTTGCAGTGGAAGAAAGAAAAAACATTTTAAAAAACAAAGAAATCGAATGGGGTTTCGTCTTGTGCGTTTGTTTTTGGTGATTCGACCTGCCGCCTGCGCAAAATTTAAGGGGATTTGCACGAAATTGTGTATAATTTCGTGCAAATTTTGGCATAGCGGCGAATGAATGGAGTTTTCTTTGAGAGAATCTGACCGTGAACTGGATGAAATGTCAGGCTTTGCGCTTGCAGCGAATGGAATCAGTGAGTGTTATCTATTGTTCCTAATTTAGGCACATTTCATGCATGTTTAGGTCTTCATAGATAGATAGCTTAAGGCCTCTTAGAGGCTTGAGGCTCAGATTTCCTTTGTTTGAAGCCCGCTTTCGTTTCAAAGGGAGATTTATATGCAAGTTCTTAAATAGGAGGATTTATTTGAATTTCGCAAAGTTCATCGTGAGTTTTGTGTGCCTGCTTTAGGGCGTAAACCTACAGTTGGATGAAAATTTTAATATGGAAGAACTATAACTTTTGAATTTTTCTGAGATCCTGGTGAGGTTTCCGGTAGTGGCTGATTATTGAGCTGTTGAGGCCTTATTTCATTGTATTTTTGCCCGGGGCTGTGGCTGTTTGAATTCACAGCTTTAATTTAAGGTCGAAGAAGGAAATTTACGGTAAAGAATGGCTCAAGATAGTTGGAATAGGGACGGCGATGAGAGTGGGCACCAGCCTCCCGAAGTTCCTCTTCTCTGCGCAAACGATTGCGGATTTTTTGGAAGTCCGGCCACAATGAATTTTTGTTCAAAGTGCTACAAGGATCTTGTGCTGAAGCAGGGTAGGGTTTCGAAATCATCTGCCGTTACGGCTCCTGCTCCTTTGCAAATTGAAGATCTTGTTCAGGCGGTGCCAGAGGGAGAGACCTCTTCCAGAGGAGGAGAGCCGCAAAAAACCCCGGCGAATCGCTGCAATTGTTGCCGGAAGCGCATTGGATTGACAGGCTTCAAGTGCCGCTGTGGTGAAACATTTTGCGCCCTCCATCGCTATTCAGACAAGCACAATTGTTCCTACGATTACCGGAAAGCTGGCCAGGAAGCAATTGCCAAGGACAATCCGGTGGTCAAGGCTGAAAAAATTGAGAAGATTTGATGAGAATTTCGAGGGTTTGTTTATTGTTAAAAACCCTTGATGTTGAATCTTCATTTTAACTTGATCTGGAATGGTATGTTGACCGCCAATCATAGTAGAGCCTGTTTCATCTTTACTTTTATTTGACTGCATCGGATATAGTGTATGCCATTATTGGATGCTTATGTTTTGCTACGCTGACTGTGGATCTGTACAGTTAATTTCGTATGTGCTGGGGGCAATTCCTGTCATGACATTTTCGGATTCGTAATCAGATTTTACTTGATTGTGTTGGTTTTTGTGTTCATTTGAATGAAGAAAGCATTTGTGTGGCAGACAAATTTAAGGATCTTATGCAATTACGAGAAATGTAAATAATGGATACCATGCCATACGCAGTTTGAGCAGTAGTTCATTTAAATCTACTGCACTCTTAGTGAATTTCTGATGAATACACCGTTTTTCTTAATTACTGCAGTTTTTCCTTCCAGACGCCAATTGAATTACCATGGTTGAAACTAGTAGATTTCATTTCTGAAAAAGGCCAACTGAATAAAAGATTGTTAATATTAATTCAATTGGATTTTTTATTCTCTGTTTAATTCAATTGGATTATTTATTCTCTGTATCTGTTGAATGGGATAGACGAGTTCATGGAGCATTAATGATGTAGACATATACAAAATTAGTTTTTTTCATAGCTTTTTGGGAAATAATTTTGCAGAAAGTTTTGAAGTAATTTGGCTGTATAATAGTTTTTGCAAAAGTGCCTACTTTGGTCTTGGGTTAGTTCTGTTCTTCAAAGCCAAAGTTTTCGTATAATATTGAATGTTCATGTTTAGACCGTGTGAAGTATCCTTTCGAGACGGGAGATATTTTTTTCGATGAAAGTAACGAGAGATATGTTTTTTTTTTCGATGAAAGTAATGAGAGATATTTTTTTTCGATGAAAGTAATGAGAGATATTTTTTTTCGATGAAAGTAAAGGTGCATGTGTGCTGACAGAGGCATAACTTCATATGGACCGACCCTAAATTTGACGGTCGTTTCTGCGTGTAGCAATTATTTTCATAATGGTTATTCATTTGAAGTGGCCTTTAAATAGAATGATTTATTTTATTTTAGAAAAAGGTATATGTTTATTAAATATATAAGAATAATCTTATAAAAATTATAAGGATTTTTAATAAAAATAATTATGTAATTATATTTTATAGTAAAAATGTGTAAATATGATCATATTATCATGAAATTTAGGTTTCATTTTCAAATAATTATTCATGATTTTTTTTTTCTCAATTTTTTATATATGCATGGTTCAAATTTGTATTGGACATTTTTTTTATAATTCTATTACATATTAATTTGAATCTAGAAATAAATTTAGATCAATCAAAAATATGATAGAAAAAGCTATAAAAGATGTATTAACTTGGATTGCAAAACGGGTTTATTGATAAATATTCAATGTATTTATTAAAGGTATTTTAAAATATTGTAATAGTAAAAAATATATCTTACATTTTTTAATTGGTTTTGAATCTATTTTTATTAGTTTATCACATAATATAATAAAAAATAATACATTTTTTTATATTATAGTAGGTATATAGTTCGAGTTTTATTTGCTTCCATTTGCACTCTCTTAGGGGTTGGTCTTATTCCCAAATTAATTTATTTTTCACCTTGGTTAAGGCCCTTAATTACATAAATAACTTAGGTTAGATACATAGCTATGGAAATAAGTTCATTCAAATCTAAAAATAGTACCAACTTTATTCTTAACCACTTAACCATCGTGTATTGACTAAATGCATCAAATGTCCCATTTGTGACTTTTGAGATTTGAGTTTTATTTAAAGGGTTATATGGTTCATTTTAGAGGTTGCCTAAATTTTGAATCACGCATCTCAAACTGAATTTTATGAGCATTCAAGTTACATTTATCATTAATAAATTTAAAGCATTTTATCGTGTTTCTACTTGCATTATTATCTAGGGCATGTATTTTATGTTTCCCTATTGTCTTTGATCATTTGTTAAGTTTGGGACTTGGTATACTTACAAGGCTTGACGCATGGGAGTAATTATCCCTATCATCCCTCGTATTTTGGTGAACCCCTTCATTTTGTACAACCCCCTTAGAGTTAATTTCTTATATGGATTTTTTTATTTTTTATTTTTAAAATCCACATTCATAGGTACCCTTGTTTTATCATTGATTATATTTCTAGCGGTTGTTAATGCCAAGAGCTAGCTAAAACCATTGTTTATATTTGACAAAAGGGTTTTGCTAAAACCCTCAAATGGCTTCTCAATCTATTGATTAGGAAATTCTCATTTAGGCTAATCATAACGAGCAATCTAATTTTAATCATGCAAGATCTCTTTGTTACTTGGCAATTACTTTTTTCAGATTTTGCTAATGCCACTTCTTTACAATAAAGTGACATCTCTCCATAATATATTATGTGATACAACCTTTGGTAATAAGACCCCCTAATTGTGCCTACTTCCCATGTTACCACTTCTAGCATGCTTGTTACTTATGTTTCTAGTTCTAATATTAGTATTACCTCTCCTACTAGTTCCAACACTTCATCCACTAGTGCCATTTCTTCTTCTCAGCTTACTAGTGTCATCCCTACCTCTTTTTTAGAGTCTTTTCATTCCAGCCTCACAATGCTACATTTTTACACCTGTTATTTCCCATCCACTTTATACTCCTACTCTTACTCATATGCCTCCTACCCCCATTATCCTCATCTCCACCCTTGATGCACTATTGTTGAAGCCAAATAGAGTGGAAAACAAGTTTTGATTTCATGTTTAATAATCATGATGCTATTACATACACTCCAACACATTCAATACCTCTTGCATTTGAGGTTGTGACTTATCCATTACTAGTGAGTTTTGTGGCACCTCACTCTGAACTATATCATGATAAAGGTGATCCCAATAATCATTCACAAGCCTTCAATTGGTCATGTTTAGATTATGCTTATGATGACAAGATACTGGATAAATTATTCCCTCACACTCTTAGAGAGTATGCTATTTAATAGTTTTATTCCATCTAGAGGATTGCCTAAAGGCTACAATGAACATTTCTTTTTCTAGTATCGTAGGTTCAATATTAATAACACATCTATTTGAATGGATCTCTAACATAAGGTCCAATACCTCATTAGTAATATTTTTATATTTGTGGATGGTGTTAATGATGGGGTAAAAAGTTGATTTCCCCACCTAATCAAAATTTATAAATTTATCCATGTCCATTTTCTTCACATTCTCAATATACCAATATTGATTTTAAACAAGTGCCCAAGCATCTTTCTAATTTTATGGCTCCTACACATGTGACTAGAGATCTTATGGAGATAGATCATGTTGGTTCATACTCCTACACTCATGCATATATTTTTGGGCATGCCTCACACTAATATTTCCTCTCTTCATGTACTTCCTATTATTTCATTTTATGACTAGGAGATTCCTCCTCAAAACAACTCTTATGAACCACTTTATGTTTGAAGTCTCCTCCATATATAATAATGTGACATTATCCTAATTCATCTTGTTAATCAATAATATATGCACATAGAAATTTTATATGATTGCAATTTAACACAAGATAGCTTTGCACATTTAGATGTTGCACTAAACATGATCGACAATGTTCTTCTGTGAAGTTTGTATATTGCCTCTCCAAGCAAGGCTTAAGGAAGTGGAAGTATTGTTTTATATCGTTCCTTAATTTAATATATTATGTCACTTGAAATACCTTAGTTAGAGAAGCTAAAGGAAGTGCCTTCTATGGTCCATCAATGCTTAAATTATTCTTGAATGAAGATAGAATTGTGAAAGTCAAAAGAGATGCATATGTTTCCATTTCCAAATGAAGTTATTTCATACTTAATTATTTTGAATTTTTCACACATGTTCTCTTTGACCAAACAAGTAAGGAACATCACATAAAATCTCCTAAATATAGAGTTATGGTCCATCAATAATACCAAAATGCATAGATATAAGGAAACACGAAAAAGCTAAAAAATAAGATAAGGGGCAAATGAAGTCATTTTTATTGTCTCTTAAGGTTCCTAAAAACCAAAAATCAACTAACAATTTTTGTCCTCTCCCATAATTGAAGCAAGGGAAAGTTATTTCTTATCCTTAGACTAAAGCACAATGGTGTGTCTCACTAGTGGGTTAACATGTTTCTGCTTGAAATCAAGCCATTATTGAAAAAAAAAAGGGGGTTTGATCTAAGTATGGTGGGTTCAATCTAAGTCCCAAACTAGATCAAACCCCCCTTTATGGAACCCCTAATCCAATCTCCTCCATGCATATCAAATTATTGATAAAAATGCTAGTTCACCTCTTGATTTTGAGGGTTAAACAAAGTCATCTAATGTAGGAGCATCTGGGTCCAGAGGCGATCCAACATCAACCAAAAATATTTAAAGTTTTATTTTAGTTTCAATTTAGTTTTTGGGTTGTGTTTCAATTGGGCTTTTTCAGTTTTCTAAAAGAGGAATTTTAAGGTCCATTCAACCAAGTGAGGACTTTACCTTGTAGAAGACCCAAATGGGTATATCCAAATTTAATTTTGGGAAAAGTTGGGTAAAATTGGCTAAATTATGGAAAATTGGAGGTTTGTCCCATATAAGTAATAAATTGAAGGAACAACTAGTTTCAAGAACCTTAGGACCTATTGAAAAGTTTTAGTTCCTTCTAAAAGTGTTGACAAAGTGTTTTGGGTCATAGGAACAACCAGTTCTAGGAACCCTAGCAAACCCCCATGGTTCCTATTTCCACTCAAAGCTTTGATGACATATTCCAACACTTAGTTTTCTTCTAGTTTTTGATGGGATTGAAATCCCTGACCATTCCAATTCCTATTACAAGTTGTGACTAGTATTTAAACGCGGAGTTCTTAAAGAAAGTTTGGATGGTTCTTGGTAGAGTAGGGACCTCTGACAAGGTTCTAGTTCCTAACAAGAGCTCTGACATAAGGAAACAAAGTTGGAAAAAATAATTTCGAGTAGTTCTTAGTGAAAAAGGAAACATTGACAAGGAAACCCATTGAATGGTTTCTAAAGAGGTCATAACCTACGACTTGAGGTGTAGTTCCTAGCAGGGTAGGGATTCCTGATATAATGAAATGGTGCAAGACAAAACATTTCAAATAAATAAGGGTTCACAGTGGGGTCGAAACCCTTGATAAAGACCAAGTTGAACAAGCACTTCAAGAAGTTCCTAAGGAGGTAGGAACCTCCAATAAAATATTCAATTTTGAGTTCCTAAGAGGGTTGGAAACCTTGACACAAGTAAAGTTGAAAATTTCCTAAGGATAAAATGTTCGATAGTTAGTTCCAATCAAAGTAAGAACCTCGACTAGAATGGTCTTGCAATTCCCCCACAAATATACTATAATGACCCCACAAGTATATATTTGAGAACCGAAGATAATTAAATTAATAATTAGGCAATCACATTGTGAAAGGCTACAGATGGAAGGACGCGATTATGAAAGAAGACGAATTTATTGGTTAGAAAATATATTATGAAAGAATACAAATTAATTGGTTAAACAATATTAATCATCCAAAAGACACCTCCTTTCACATAAAGAAGAATAATTGAGGGAAGACAGATAGTAAAGGAAGAACAACGATACCATAAGGGATAATATTAATGAAGTTAATTACTCCAAACTACAACAAAGAGTCATGTCCCTTAGCAAACAGGTAGCTTGAAAGGATGTGTCTCTCAGTTCCACCATGATATAAAGGGAGTACCATTCAAGGGAAAATAATCATCATCAATTGTTGGGAAGTCATACGAGGAGAGCACAACGGTTCTAACACAACATATCATTATATCGAGAATATATTCATAGCTAAAATTATACCAGAAATATGTATACATAGTCAGAAGTAAATAAGTTCTAAGCAGTTATTTAGGTGTATTCTCTGCTAACTACTATTTACATATATGTGTATATGATTTAAAAGATAATATTAATAAGCATAATTAATGTATTATTTCCTATTCTAGAGTTAGAATATATTGAACTAGTTGCAATCCACTTATGGGGAGGGCCTAGGGTGGAGTAGGTAATCCAGGCTAGTAAGTTGTCATCCTAGAGTGTCCATAATGGCTCCTAGGACTAGAGGGCACTTACCTAGAGAGTTGAGTAAACCACTTATGACCCCCACTCAATTCCATGAGCTAGAAAATGTTTTCTAGGAGTCGAGGCTTGATGGGGAAAGTAGATACAAGTCACCAAGGGGGAGGGTTGTGGTATACAGCCTCTTAGGCTTGACATATGGCTTCGAGCAGACTCATCATATCCCTTCTCCCACAATTCTAATATGTCTGCTTTGTTAATAATATATGGATGAAATGCAATTGTCTAATCCTAACAATGTATACATATTATATATATATATATATCTGCATATAGGGTTCATTTGGTGAATGTGGGATCCCAATCAAATATTGCATCATTAAAAAAATATTTGTTTAATAAGGTGAAACCCTAACCCTAATTTGCTGCAATTTATGATCACTAGGCAATTTCTAGGGCAGATCAAGGTAGGGGACATGACAAGTGGTATCAGAGCATCTTTCCTGCCATCTTGTGAAAGGTAGTTGATGCAAAATAGCCAAAGGGCTCAAAGAGCTTTAGAAAGGGAAAGAAGGAAGCTTACAACAAGCAACATCATGAGTGAACAATTGAGAAATGAAATGAAAACCTTCATGGAATAGACCACTCAAGCCCTCATGGACCAAAACAAGAGGAATGAAAGAACCAACCAACTGCTCCTCCAATATATTTAAAATATGAGTGACAAAAATGGGAGGGAAACTAACTCTAATCACTCTGAAAACAATAACCCATCTCCCCAAAGGCACCCAATACTAGGCCAACAAAACCTCCCTTCCTACCTAGTGAGGAACACCTGGAAGAAGTAAATGAACCACCCGTGCAGATAATGTGCATGAAATCATGGAAGCATACAATAGAATGTGTTGGAAACAAGCTACACTAAGAGGGGGGGTGAATCAGTGCACTGCAAAAATTAACTTTATTATTCTAACCTTTAATCCACTTAGAACATTTAATCAAAATCAATATGCAAAAATTGAAAGCAAGAAACCACACAACCATAACACAAGGATTTTTACGTGGAAACCCTGTTAAGGGAAAAACCATGGTGGATGGCCAATCCACAATAAGTTTTGAGTATACCCAAAAGAAGTATTACAAAATAGGAATGCACTTGCATTCAGGCACACTGCCTAAAGCTCACTACTCAAAAGGATGGGCTCACTACCCTTACAATGATTTGGATTAGATCCAAAAGAAAATGAAATGAACATATAGCATCTACTAATGTTGGATTATAGTTCTGTTTAAGCTCTGGTGATGAACTTCTATCCTTATGACTGATATTGAACTTCTACTCTGCTATGCTCAAGTTCACACACAAAATCCTTATGCGCAAGCAAAACTGCACATGATATCACTCAAATACTCTTTGGATGTTCGCAACATACACTAATACTTCTTCTTCCTCTTACAAAATGATGTAATTGATCAACTAAATATATCAAGGACTGGGGATATAATTGCTACAAATTGGCTCAATAAAACTTAAGCATGTTTTTAACTTGTCAGCCCAAATCATGAATAAATTTGATGTGTATCCAAACAAGTCGGCTATTCCATAGCTAGGACCAATAATTAAATATTTGAACATGAAAACATCTTGAATATGTTGGGTGAAAATTATGTAATCAACTTTCGACAGATTACACAACTTGGACTTCAGCCACAGCTATGTGAGATGTGAATCTCTCCTCTCGGAAAGGGGAGGCGCCCTTCTTACTGCTAACAGAAGCGATAGTAAATCAAACAAGTAATTACAAAATGTACACGAAATTCACGAGTGGGGGGGTGTGTTACATTCATCCTTCTCTCTTTTTTCAGAGAAGATGTTTACAATGCTTCAGGTTGGAAGTTCAGAATTCTTGATAACTTAAACAACTAGCGGTAATGCCAATATCTCTATCTCGTCAAAGCGGCGTAGAGATACCAGTGATTAAATAACAAACAAATAAATTAAAAAGGGAAAGCTCACGAAGGCACAAAGTCGTTTGTAGCTTTATCAATGTTGGATCTACGTGCGTACCGTTTGCCACGTTAGAAGCACAAAGTCTTCTTAGACGCAACAATTCTTCAAACGGCATGAACGATTACAAGCACAAAGTCTTGTAGATTATCCAACAAGAGTGTCAATAGCACGAACGATTACAAGCACAAAGTCTTGTAGATCCTTCGACAAAGTATCCAAGAGTATGAATAATTATAAGCACAAAGTCTTATAGATTATTCAACAAGAACATGCAAGAGCATGAATGATTATAAGCGCAAAGTCTTATAGATCACTCAACCAATGATAAACAAAATAACAATGCAATCTAAATAATAGATGTAACACAAAGTTTACATCAACCACTTAGAGTCTTTCAGATTCCTCGAACTAATCACTACCAAATCAAATCAACTTACAAAAGTATCGAATCCAACGCAAAGTTTGGCTTGCAATCCTTTTCTTTATTGATTGAATCTCATTCACAAATATGAACGCAAAGTTTCACAAGTTTGCTTACAAAAGGGCAGCACTTCGTTGCAAAAGGCTAAAAGATAATTTACAATGAAAATCCCTCACATTATATAGAAAGAGGGATGAGCAAAAGAAGGAAAGAGATTGAGAAAATTAGGGAAAGTTAGGTGAGCGATTTTAGGAGATCTCACCTAACTTTGACCAAAGTCAAAGTGTAATTTATTTTCAAAATATTACATCTTTGGACTTGGTGTAATTACAATTTACAAAATGACATTCGAAAATGTCGAGAAATATTTACAAGATGCATAAAGGGATGCACCGGAAATGTCTAACACTGGAGAACAGGAAGCTTCTGCATGTTTCTTTGCTTGGGCGCGGAGTCTTCATACTTCTTCCTGGTCTCCTGCATGAACTTTTTATTTGGAAGAACCACGATCAAAGGACATCACCTTCGGAATCACTTGACGAGATCTGGAGAGAAACTAATTAAAACTAGCCATCAATGAAATCTTCTCAAATGAAACCATTCATAGGTTCAACAAAATAGTTTCCTTTCTTCAGCAGCTTGCAAGGCCTTCCATGATCATTAGTAGCTACATGTAGATGAGGTTGAAGCATTGCTTCATGAAAGAGATGAATAGGTTCAGCTACCTTTGAAAATATTATGGATATACTGCTGCTCCAAAATAAATCATTGAATCCAGGCTGCTCCTGTGCATCTACAAATATATCTTTAACTGCATCCTCAAGTTTATCTTCACGCTCAGGTGCAAGTGGAACCTCTGTCTTCCCATTGGCCTCCAACCAAGCAAGATGTCTTATGGGACATTCCCTTGCTCGATCAAAGATTGAATGCTTCTTACCAGTTGCTACCTCAACAACTGATTCATCAACCATGGCAACCTCATGCTGATTGGGATGATCTCCTTCATGTGACTCAAATGAAGATATGACTACACTGCATACCTCAATATGATGTTCACCATCTTCAAACTTGGCAAAATCTGAATAATTTATAAGAAGGTCCTCATCATGCCTTGGGGAAGTTCTTTTATGCAACATGTGTTCAATTTCATGATCTCGAAACACATATGCATTCTTTTCAAATTGACTGAGACCTTTGTGCATGTCCATTTTTTGAGATCTCAAGACAAGATTGTCTTCATTTACTTGAATTTCAGCAAAATGACTTTCATCGTCCTGCTTTTCATCAATGGCTTTCTGAGACTGCATAAACCAGAAATGGGAGTCGCTAGCTATGTATGCTTCCTTTTCCTGGAAGAGAATAGCGAGATCACTTGGATCGGAGTCAGGATGCTTCACTACTCCTTTTACTAATGGTACCTCAAGAGCAAGCCTCTTTGGAGGTGAAGATAACTTGTGTTGATTACCAACAGCAAAATTATGAGCAGCATTTGAAATTGACCTCCTTGGTACGTCCTGACAAGGCACGGAAAACATGCTTTGAGCTAACTGCTTTTTGAGGTCAAATAGCTCATTTGCCAACCTTTGCACCATAGGATCCCTCCTTGTGATGGAAGAAAATAACTCCAAAGAAGAGCTTTCTTCAGATTCATCTGAGTCAATTTTTATTTGCCCAGCAAGAATGAGATCATCTTCAATTTTTGTCGCCAAGGTCTGCACAACTGCAAGAGTAGATGGGGCTGCTCTTCTCAATAAGAAACCAACCTCGGGCACTTGAGCATTTACAAAGAAACATTTCAAATTCTCAGCTGTAGGTTGAGCAACAGTTGGAATTCTTCATGTCAACTTGTTGAAGTGAGCAATGAACTCACGCATGGGCATGTGAGATTCCTTCTTCAACTGGGTGAGCTGAGCCAACAAAGCATGAACATCTTCAGGAGGCTTGAACCTTCCTTCAAACTTGGCTATGAGAGTTGCCCAGTTTGTGATGGTACTTGGTGCCAAATGATAAAACCAATCTACAGCAACGCCTTAGAGAGTCTCCACAAACAGCCTTACAGATACATCTTCGTATTCAACACCATGAAATCCACAAGCAATGTAGAAAGCAGCAACGTGCTCATCAAGATGTTGTTGTCCATCACCAAAAAACTTGGGAAAGTTCTTTCGTGATCCTTCAGGAAGATCATGTAGGGGTAGAACTAGGCTCAACGGACCAAAAGCATTTCCCCAAGGACCTTGAGCAGCCATTTACATGTCCTTGGTGAAATCTTGAAAAAAATTACAAGAAAATAAATTACAATAAAAAAGGACACAGGTATACTTCAAACGAAAGCATGAGGCTTTAGAATGCGTATCGTGTTCCCCAGTGGAGTCGCCAAAAAACTGTTGGGTGAAAATTATGTAATCAACTTTCGACAGATTACACAACTTGGACTTCAGCCATAGCTATGTGAGATGTGAATCTCTCCTCTCGGAAAGGGGAGGCGCCCTTCTTACTGCTAACAGAAGCGATGGTAAATCAAACAAGTAATTACAAAATGTACACGAAATTCACGGAGTGGGGGGTTATCCGTGGAACGAGCGCTGCTAGATTCTGTGATAAAAGAATAATTCCACTTAACACATCCACAACGCACCACATTCACTGAGTTGGCTATAATAGAAAAATAGACAAAAAATATCCTACCAGACCTCCGACCTCGTATTACAACAAATGCAATACCACATAACTTGATAATAAGATAATCCACATGCTTAACAAGAAATTCTAGAGATCCACAACACAAAAAGATGATCCGGTGAAGCCGTCTAATCAGATACCCTGTTCCTCACGTATTCTGTCGGTAATACACACTGTATCACTTTATATGTCGGTGTGATTGGATACTAAACTGTGGATCATGGGAATGACTTTAGTTTCCATCAATGACAACATAAGAAGCCATATGTCAACAATCTCCCCCTTTGGCATTGATGGTAACACTTAGTGAAAAATAACTAAGTGTCGAGACTGATAAGTACACTACCAAAATGCAAAATACTGCTCCCCCTAAGAATATCAAAGAATTTTTCACCTCACTCTCTCCCCCTTTGACATCAATGACAAAATTGGGGCACCCAAAATTTGCAAAACTATACAACCATATTCGAAGACTTACAAAAATTTCAAGACGTCTACAAAGACATTCTTCAGTCCACTTTAGTTTGAGTCCCACACACTTTTCAGACTCTCCAAAATAGTAATGTAACCACAAAGAAGAAATGCAAAGGTTTTTGCAGCTTCGAGATTCACTGGATCAAGAGCGGTCATAACACTTTTAGCTTCTTTAAGAGCATTGGCCATCATCTCAATCTTTGGACTTATTATGCCCCCGAGTTCACTTACTTTGCCAATAATCCTTTCATTTTCAACCTTTAGATTCTTTATTTGATTGAGCAAAGATATTACCTGACTTTCTTGATGACAAATACTGCCGCCCAATAGGTCAAATGAGTTGAAAATAGTAACCAACTGCTGCTCAATATCTTTCACCTGCTTCTCATTTGCTTCCATCTACTTCATACCCCATAGGCATGATCCAAATAGTTCTAGGATCAATAGCTTCCATATGACACTGGTCAATGTCTATCATGAAGCATATAGTGTCTTTATACTATTCCACTATTGCGGTAGTAATCCTCTCTCTGGCATGCATTAAGCTTTGGAAATTTTTGAAATGACCCCATAGGATTGTGTTGAGGGTCTGTCGATCACCAAGTACGCATAGTATATCGTAGATTTAAACAACTACTGACATATCATTATACCATTGAACTTTACCAACTCCTGGCATTTCACTAGTGAAGTAGAAGTACAAATAGATTAACAAGTTTCTGAATTTGAATACATTCTTCTTGTCCTTCTTGATTTTTCTCAGATTTTCCAACAGTTGACCTCTGAGTAGCTCACATAGATCAAAATCTGCATTCTATTTGATCATTTCATATGCTGTATAGATGGTTGTGCCAGATACAAAATTCTCCTAGCTCGAATGGTAAATCTTGCAACCTATAACCATGGACGCAAACTTTACATCAACCTCGGCAATATGATCTATAGTTATTTCCCTTCTATCCCAATGAGAGCCAGTTGCTTTGGTAACCTCATCATTCTTTACCGACTTCAAAACTGGAAGTCTGCTAGTGGAATTTAATCCTGTAACTGCACAAATAGCTTCTTTGGATATTTTGAAAAGCACATCTAACCACATGAATTCATCATGAACATGACTCATAATATATCAAACCCACTAAAATTCTTCGAATATGGGAAATCTCATGAATTGAGCAATTTTCTTGTCAACTAGGGTTTTGAACTCTGGTTTCACAGTAAAATCTTCTTGAACTATGTATTGTGAATACAATTCCAATAACTGTTAACTACCCAAATCTTCAATATTCGCGTACACATATGCCCTAATATCTTCAATGTGCATAACACTGTACGACACCGATGAAAATGCACCTAATGGTTTTGTATCTACAGACTTATATGGATGCCATTTGAATTTTGGACGTGGCCTATCCTTAACTTTGACTAACAAAGGAGTAGACATAATAGTGAGTACACAAATTTATAGGTTTTGCAATAAATACCTTTCAAAGACAAAAATGGAATTTGATCGCAGATTCTTCTCTATGTTTGAATCTCTTCTCAATTTGGCAAAGATCACCTCAGAGCACTCCAAAATTATTTCTTCTGAATGTAGAATGACAAATGAGGGTGAAAGCCATTCTTTTATTGTCCTTGAACCTAAATTTTTACTTTTCCAATAAATTCCCTTGCCCTTACTCAACTAGTTTACTGTGTTTTATGTTCATAAACTGATAATTCTTATGAGGATCTCCATTATTCTTCACTAATGTTGTAGATTCTTTTCATAATTTCTAAATAATATCCAATTTCCTACTGGACTCATCTGAATTCCAATACCAATCACTTGTAGGGGGTTTAGGAGTTTTTCTTGACAACTCCCCCTATGGTAGAGGCCTAAGATCAATTTCCTGAAGTGTTACCAGAAGTGGCTTCTGGTGTGGATCCATTTCCTTCTATAGAGGGATTCTTCTTCACCCATTTCTTCTGCATTTTCTTCTTGATCTCATTAGTAGTGACTTTCCCTTTTCCTTTAGCATCTGGTTGCATGTTCTGTTTTACTGGACCTCTTCTGTTCCAACAAAATCTAGAGGTGTGACCAAATTTGTTGTAGCTGTAGCACACAACACTTCTCTATCTAGGCCAATTGTTCCACTGATTTTGTCTTGATCTACATTGGTTAGCAATATGTCCAAATCTATGGCATGCATAACATCTGACATTTCTATAAAAATTGTTTAGCACAATTTTGCATTCACTTGAATTATGTCCATACTTATGGCAATTAAAGCATTGGCCTGAGAATGATGGTTCACTTGCATTCACCTTACTCCTACACTGAGAATCCATATGACATAATTTGTTGCAGGTATAACAATAGCCATTAAATCTTTGAGCATTAGGTTGCCTTACCGGATTCCTTCTGGGTCCTTTCATCTAGTTACCTTGTCTAAATTTTCCTTGTCTTAAAGTTCTCTGTTCAAAGCTCCTTTGTCCAGATCCAGAGCTTTCTCCTTCTTCATATCCAAGACCTCATACGTCACCATCAGCTCTTTTTCCCTTGATTAATTCATCAATTTTGGATGAGCTTTCTTTGAATTTCTCCTTGAACTCATTTGCAATAGCAAGTTCATCTCTGAGATCATCAAGCTATTTTTCAAGCTCCTCTTCATTGTTATTGGATTGCTCCAATTCATTGTCTATTCAGGTACATTGTTCTGACTTTTCTTTCAAAGATTGTGCAAGATTTTCTTCATTCTTCTTTCTTTCCTCAAGTTCCTTGGTCATTCTCATCATGACAGATTCCATCTCACGCTTCAAGGAAACATTCTCTTGGGAAAACTTTTCACATTCTTCTATTTTCTCTTTCAAATCCCGACTAAGTTGATCATCTTCCATGGTTTTTCTCTTCTATTTCAGCTAACCACATAGCTCCTTTCTTTTCTCCCTTGATTCGTTGATTTTGTCTTTTAAGGATTGGATGATTTTTTTTGCATTTGCAATATTTTCTTGTAGTTCTCGGATCTCAGACTTTGACTGGTCAAGATCATCCAAGGCCACCATGAGTTGTTGTTGGAGACTGCTTGTATACATTGAGAAAACTTTCCAAGGTCTCCCCAAGTTGTTAGAATTCCTTAGAGGAACTAGCTTTGATACCAATTGTTGGAAACAAGCTACACTGAGAAGGGGGGTGAATCAGTGTACTACAAAAATTAACTTTGATATTTTGACCTTTAATCCACTTAGAACATTTAATCAAAATCAATATGCAGAAACTGAAAGCAAGAAACCACACAACCATAACACAAGGATTTTTACGTGGAAACCTTGTTAGGGGAAAAACCACAGTGGATGGCCAATCCACAACAAGTTCTGAGTATACCCAAAAGAAGTATTACAAAATGGGAATGCACTTGCATTTAGGCACATTGCCTAGAGCTCACTGCTCAAAAGGATGGGCTCACTACCCTTACAATGATTTGGATTAGATCTAAAAGAGAATGAACTGAATAGATAGCATCTACTAATGTTGGATTACAATTTCGTTTAAGCTCTGGTGATGAACTTCTGTCCTTATGACTGATATTGAACTTCTTCTCTACTCTACTCAAGTTCACACACAAAATCCTTATGTGCAAGTGAAACTATGCATGATATCGTTCAAATACTCTTTGGATGTTCACAACATACACTAATACTTCTCTTCCTCTTACAAAATGATGTAATCGATCAACTAAATATATCCGTGACTAGGGATATAATCACTACAAGTCGGCTCAATAAAACTTAAGAATATTTTTAACTTGTCAGCCCAAATCATGAATAGATTTGATGTGAATCAAAACAAGTCAACTATTCCATAGCTAGGACCAATAATTAAATATTTGAACATGAAAACATCTCGAATAATTCCACTTAACACATCCAAAATGCGCCACATTCCCTGAGTCAACTATAACTAAAAATAAGACAAAAAAATGTCCTACCAGACCTCCAACCTCATACTACAACAAATGCAGTACCAAAAAACTTGATAATAAGATAATCCACATGCTTAACAAGCAATTCCAGAGACCCACAACACAAAAAGACAATCTGGTTAAGCCGTTTGACCGGATACCTTGTTCCTCACATATTCTGCCGGTAATACACACTGCATCACTTTATTTGCTGATGTGACTGGATACTAAACTGTGGATCATGGGAATGACTTCAGTTGCCATCAATGACAACATAAGAAGCTATATGTCAACATAATGGACCCCAAACTTAGGAGGAATGTCCCTTTTAAAGACTGTTGTGATGCCAAAATGAGAGCCAACCCTAGGAAGGAAAGGAAAAGGCAACATGACAAAGACCTTAAGGAAATGGTGAGCAAGATAAACCTCCTTAGTTTTGATGGAGCCAAAAAAATTATAGCATGCTCATGGGTCCAAAATTTGGACACTTATCTATCACTAAGCCCTATGACAGAGGAAAATGCTATTGAGTTTTTCGTACTCCATTCAACAAGAATGGATCACGAGTGGTGGCACCATGGCCTTAATACCCAAGGCCACCAACACAATCTCTTATGATGAATTCACTCGAAAAATTATCAAAAGGTTTGACCAGAAACATCCTGAATGGTACTTTAGAGAGCTAACACTACTAAGACAAGACGAGACTGTAGAATACTATGACACAAAATTCCAAAGATTGGCTGTCATGATACCTAAGATCTCTCAAGAAAGACTTACCTACTTATTTGTGGAGGGATTGAAAGAATAAATCAAGAGTATAGTAAGTTCTGTAGAACCAACCAACCTAAAAGAGGCCATTCAAAAGACAATGAAATTTGAGAATAACCCATCCAGGGACAAGCCCAAGAAATTTAATACACCCTCCAAGTATTCTCATAGAGATGAAAGGTATAAAAAGGAATCTTGAGGTAGAACATACTTTCATTGTAATGAGAAATGGGATCGTGGCCATGAATTTTGACAATGAGATAACCTTAAAAAGGGAAGTTTATGCTTCAATTGCAAAGGACCATGGGAACACATACATGTGTGTGAAAAGGGGGGTCACACCCATAAAATGGAAGCAACAACTGAAGAGGAAGAGAACCCTGGCAAGAAAGAAAGGTATGAAGATGAAGAACATGTGACTTTGGCCACCATCTCTCAAACCTCCAACCATCACCCATTCCAAATTAAAAGCACACTCAAAGGGAAAAGAGTTATCACTCTGGTGGATAGTGGGGCATCCCAAATTTTATTGATGAGAGACTAGTTACAAAAATGAAGTTGGGAACCAAGAACTTTAAGGGATTTGTAGTCACCATGGCTACAGGAGCCAGGGTTCAATGTACTAAAATAGTACCCCAGCTAGAAATGAACTTAGGGAAACACCCCATTAAAGAAGATTTCTATATGGTACCATTAGATGTTGATATAATATTAGGCACTCCTTGGATATACTCTCTAGGATGATTCATGTTTGACCTTCCAAACTTAATAATTCACTTTCAACATGAGGGACAAGAAGTCACCTTGAAAGGGTTCCCTGATGAATCCCCAAAAGTAGCTTCTTGCAAAAGAATGGAAAGGATTTTTAGGCATGGGAAAGGGGAATGGGCTGCACAATGTATGATCCTTGACAAAACATCCTCACATGGAAAAACAATTCACATTGACATTCAACCAATCTTGAGCGAACATAAGAAAGTGTTTGATGATATTCCACCATGACTACCCCCGAAAAGAGGATTTGAACACACAATAAAATTGGAAGAGGGAGCAAAACCGGTAATTACCACACCATACCGACACCCCCATAAATTCAAGGAAGAGATTTAAAAAACCATTAAGGAACTACTAGAAATGGGTCATATTCAACCTAGCTCTAGCTTGTTTGCATCATCCGTAGTACTAGTCAAGAAAAAAGATGGTACCATGAGAATGTGTATAAACTATAGGGCCTTAAACAAGAAAACAATAAAAAATTGCTACCCTATACCAATAATTTATGAACTAATTGACGAACACCATGGAACCAAATACTTCTCCAAAATTGATTTGTGATCATGATATCATCAAATAAGGATGAGGAACGAGGACATCCCTAAAATTTCCTTTTGATGCCATTATGGGCACTTTGAATTCTTAGTCCTACCCTTTGGACTCACAAATGCCCCAACAACCTTTCAATCATGTATGAATCATAATTCCGAAAACAACTAAGAAATTTCCTACTCATATTCTTTGATGGCATCCTTATCTACAACAAGACCTAGGAGGAACATCTCAAACACATTGAGGAAGTTGTAAACATTTTGGAACATGAATCTTTGTATGCTAAAGCCTCAAAATGTGAGTTTTTCCTAGAAGAGATCCTTTACCTAGGTCACAAAATCAATGCAAAAGGGGTAAGTGAAGATGAAGAAAAGATTACAACAATTAAGGAATGGCCAAAACCAAAAACCCTAACACAATTAAGGGGCTTCGTGGGAAAATGCAGTTACTATAGATGTTTTGTGAAAGGATTCTTCAAAAAAATTTCCCCACTCACAAAATTGACCAAAAAGGGAGCCTTTGTATAGAGTGAAACATCTCAACAAGCCTTTGAAAGACTTAAAGAAGCAATGAGCTCATGCCTTATTTTAGCCATCCTCAATTTCACAGTACCCTTCCAACTACAATGTGATGCATTTGGAGAAGGAATTGGAGTGATCCTTATGCAAAATAAGCATCCCATGTAAGGAAAGCTCAGTGTGGAAATTCCTTCCAAATACAAAATCCTTAGGAAAGAAGTGCAAAAAATTATTTAATTCAAGTTACAAATTATTAAGATGCATAGTAACACAACAACATGGTAAACCAATTAGACAACACACATAGAACTGAACACCAGATTTACGTGGGAAAACCCTTATGGGAGAAAAAACCACACACCAAGTAAAGCCACTTTGTATTAGTAAATAGATTACATACAAAGTTACAAAACTTCACTTCCAAGTGTTAATTCACAACATATATTTCCCTGATCAACCTCATACAAAAATTCTAATTACAATTGTTCTTTCACACTGTTACAATTCTCACATAGCATACAATGTAGAACATCACCAAATTGATTGAACCCCCACTCATTGCAAAGTGTTATATTGTATATTCAACATCCAACCATGGTCGCTCCAATTCCAAGAAACCAACCATTACTATTCCCAATTGTCGATTCAACTTTTGTAGATAACTATCATTAACCATGTCGGGCCATCAAAGAGACTCCTTTCATCTCTCTTCAAAATTATCAAGTCGCTTCGATGTTTGATTTAGCTTGCCAAGCAATCACCAAAAAACCTTCAATAGTCAGCAACTAATTGTTTCTTTCGAGATTGATACTGGTCAGGTCCCACCACAACATTCTTCATGAGATGGTGGGTCAAAGCATCACCATATCAAAGAGACTGCACAATGTATCCCTTCGACATAAGCAAGTACCTTTGATGAAGCTTATCGGCTTGTCCCATGTGCTCCCCACCACCATTGGCTTGTTGAAGACTAGAGTTCACCCATGGTCCCTTCGATACGTAGCTCCAAGTGGTCCCTATTGCCAACTCAACACCATGTCACCACCACTGGCCAAGGTTTGTTAGTGTTGTAGTGGCGGGAGATATTTTCTCCTAATTATATCTTGCTCAAGGTAGGTTGGCCTTCATCTTTTATAAATAAAATATATTTGTTCTAGGTTGGCCCTAAAGAGAAGGCCACCTAGTTTGGTATTTATAGAGGATGGAGTCCTCTCATTTTATCATCAATCAATTCACTCTCCAATTCACATCTTCAACAACAACAACATTTCACCTCTTAGCAACATACTCAATTCTAAGAAGTGTCATCTTTTATATTTTGCTTCAGGAGAAGTGTCTCCATTCATTGCATTAGAATTGGCCTTCTATAGGGCCTAATTTGTATGCAGTTTCTACACTTATTCGTCTAATACATAAGAGATCATTTTGTTGGGTTTTTCTCCCTCAAGTAGGAGGGTTTTCCCAAGGTAAATTGTTGTGTTCATTGATCTATGTGTTGCATTTTCTGCTTGTTTACATTTTTGATCTAAAAACTAACATGGTATCAGAGCAGATTTAGGGAATATCTGATCAGATTTGTCTAAGCATCCATTCATTGAATATTAATCATATTTCTAGAGTAGATCTAAAACCAAATATGAAGAGCTTGAATCGAAGGAAAGTTTATCGTTGCAAACTCCATTATAGGTTATTGCTCATCTAATAGGAAATTTTAATAAGAGATGTTATAAACATTATTGTTGAATACAAAGATGCTTTGGGGATGTGTATCTGTTGAGATCAATTAATCAGGCTACTTGATAAAGCCGCATATTCCTTGAATAAGCCATGAATAAGCCTGTAAGTATTGGAGTTCAGTGATTGTGAATTAAGAGTTCTTGCTTGGGAAAAATGTCTGCTATTTTTGTCTCTTATTGCAATATGAAGAATAGCTAAAGGACTATGTGAAGAATACAGAAGGATGGATCGAGGAGCAAAAGGATGACGAGAGATTGCATAAGGAATTCAAAGGGAGGAAGAGCTTGAGGCATCCTATGAGGAAGTCATGCCGGTTGGAGAAATGAACAAACATGGAGACATAACTTGCAGCCATGGGACTGAGTTGGTGGCACATAACTCATGATTCTTCACTGGAGACATCTCTTGAGGGCACAAGGTTGGGTCAGCCTTGGATGGAGAATTTGCATTAGCAAAAAAGATTGAGAAAGATGAAGACACTAAACAATGAAGAACCTTTACAGATTGTCATTGTGATCAACTACTTCGAAGAGGAGGAAATGACATTTAGATGGAGTTAAATTCTGAGAATTCAAGGCACGAGTTGAGAGCATGTCCGGGAAAAGGATTAAGGTTCTGAGATCCGTCAATAGAAGGGAGTTCACTTCCAGAGGATTTTTTTACAATCTCTGAGGCAAGGATCAAGAGGGAGTTATGTGACTCACTGAGAAGAAGTGAAGGTGTCAGCTAAGTGGGTTGTAGTGTTGTAAGGATAGGTGCTAAAGTCCTTGGAAGACCTTTTCAGCTGCAAAGAACATAACTGCACAAGACAATCAATATGGATTTGACATTTGTAGCTCCACAAACCTATTTAGAATAGGGTGATTTGGGATGAGGTCGAGAAGGACAGTCCTGAACTCTCACAAGTCAGTAGTGCTGGAGGTGTGCATTGGAAAGCGTTCTTGTAAGGAATGCATTGCAAGCAATATATTGGACAAGGAGGTCAAGAGGTTGATGCAAGTACTTGGAGCTTTAGAGGGAGTCACATCAACATGAAGATTTGTTGTAATGCATATTTCTCTAAGACATAGAAATATGAGGTGAAATCCCTTGTAATGTATATTTCTCTGAGATAGAGAAATATGAGGTGAAATCCCTTGTAATGTATATTTCTCTGAGACGGAGAAATATGAGGTGAAAGCCCTTGTATGTATATTTCTCTAAGATGGAGAAATATGAGGTGCAAGCCCTTTTTCATCTTTGAGACTGAGATGAGACATCATGTTGAGAGACTCCATGACGACATCACATTGAGAGACTCCGTGATGAACCCTTGTACATCTCTGAGACTGAGAAGTGTCTCCTTCCACACATGGGAGTAGCCATTGTGGATGTCATGTTGAGAGACTCCATGATGACATCATGTTGAGAGACTTTGTGATGAATCCTTGTACATCTTTGAGACTAAGATGTGTTTTCCACAAATGGGTGTAGCCATTGTGGACATCATGTTGAGAGACTCCATGATAAACTCTTGTACATCTTTGAGACTAAGATGCGGTTTTCCACAAATGGGTGTAGTTATTTTGGGCATCATGTTGAGAGACTCCATGACAAGGATATCTGGAAAATACCTCCCTAGCTAAGAGGGAGTGTTAGTGTTGTAGCGGCGGGAGATATTTTTTCCTAATTATATCTTTCTCAAGGCAGGTCGGCCTTCATCTTTTATAAATAAAATATATTTGTTCTAGGTCGGCCCTAGAGAGAAGGCCGCCTAGTTTTCTATTTACAGAGGATGGAGTCCTCTCATTTTATCATCAATCAATTCACTCTCCAATTCACATCTTTAGCAGTAGCAACAATTCACCTCCTAGCAATAGACGTGTCATCGTTTGTATTTCGCTTCATGAGAAGTGTCTCCATTCATTGTATTAGGCTCGACCTTGTGTAGGGCCTGAATTGTATGCAGTTTCTGCACTTATTCTTCTAATATATAAGAGATCATTTTGTTGGGTTTTTCTCCCTCGAGTAGGAGGGTTTTCCTAGGGTAAATTGTTGTGTTCATTGATCTATGTGTTGCATTTTCTGCTTGTTTACATTTTTGATCTAATAACTAACAGGTTCCACCTCTATCATCATACCATCGAGGAGACTCAAGGTAGAGTCCCTCCAATAAGGCTAAGTCTCTTTGATTGGCTTCATTTTCATGCTCCATTGGGCCATCAAAGAGACTTGAGATAGAGTCCTTTCGATGAAGCTGATTCCCACCGATGAAGACCAATAAAAAGCTTTGGGCTATCAAGGAGACATGAAACAATGTCCTAGCAATCTAATCACTTCTTTCCAATAAGACACAATGGTGAACAGATAAAGACCATCAAACCATCGATGGGACTATGGACTATGTCCCACTGAAAAGATACTGCCAGACTGATCAAGGAGTAAACACTAACCCGAGAGGGGATTATTCAGCTAGTAATTTAAGTCACATTTCCAACACCCCATTGCATTTGGAAGCCGCAAGCTCACTGATACTGAAAAAAACTATTCAATTTATGATAAAGAGATGCTAGCGATCATGCACACCTTAACAATGTTTCATTAATATTTGGTTTACGGGAAATTCAATGTTAAAATAGATCACAATATCCTAAGATACTTCATGAATCAAAATGACCTAAATGACAGACAACAAAAGTGGGTAAGAAAGATACATGCTTACGATTTCAATATTGAGTACATGAAAGGGACAAATAATGTGGTGGAAAACGCTTTTTCAAGATGACCCTACTTGAACACCCTAACCAGTATAGATGCGGATTGGAAGAATGAGATCATTGTAGAATATGTCAAAGACCCCCAGGCTAATAATATCCTTGAAGGGAATTTACCTAATGAAGAGTACAAAGTAATAGAAGAACTTATCCTATATAAAAATAGGATATTCCTCGTACCAAACTCAAAGATGAAGGAAAGAATCCTTCAGGAATATCACGACAATCCCCTAGTGGGCCACCAAGGGTACTATAAAACTTACAAACAGGTGCGGGGGAGATACTCTTGGAAAGACCTCAAGAAGGATGTCCTAAAGCATGTACAAGAATGCATGACCTATCAAAGAAACAAAACTGAGAAAAACCACCCAGCAGGACTTCTACAAACTTTGCCAATTCCCAATCAAAAATGGGAAAGCATCTTAATGGATTTTATAATAGGATTGCCTAAAGTTCAAGGGAATGATTGCATTTATGTAGTAGTGGATCGACTCACCAAATACGCCCAATTCTTCGCAATATCCACTAAATATCGAGCCCCACAAATAGTGGAAGTATTCTTCAAAGAGATCTTCAAATTGCATGGTCTACCAAGGAACATAATCAACGATAAAGATAGTAGATTCCTTGGCCAATTTTGGCAATAACTCTTCTGATTAGTTGGGACTAATCTTACATCTAGTACAAGTTACCATCCTCAGAAGGATGGACAAACAAAGATCGTTAACAAGTGGTTAGAGGGATATTTGAGGAACTGCGTCACAGGCCAACAAAACACATGGGTAAAATGGTTGCATTTGGGAGAATATTGTTACAACACTATTCATCACATATCAATCAAGATGAGTCCATTCAAGGCATTGTATAGTTATGAACCAACTTCTTTTGGAAGTTTGATTTAACAAGAAAGCCGAGTACCAAGGGAAAAGGATTTTGTGCAACAAAGTATGGACATTATGAACACCCTTAAGGACAATTTACATCAAGAAAAAAATCAACAAAAGATCTATGATGATCGAAACCACATTGAGATGACATTTGAAGTTGGAGAGTTAGTATTCCTACGACTACAACCATATAAGCAATCATCCATCAAGATAAGTGGATCAGAAAAACTAAAACCCTAATTTAATGGGCCTTATAAGATCTTAAGAAAGATCAGGGAAGTAGTTTACGAATTAGAGTTGCTGGAGAACAACCATATTCACAACGTCTTTCATGTGTCAAGATTGAAGAAAGTGTTAGGGCAGCAAGTCACCCCATGTTTGGAGTTATCCACTAGAAGATGAGGGAAAACTAATCTTGGAACTTGAAGTAGTTCTTAACATGAGAGAGAAGCGATTAAGACATAAGACTATCCCTGAATTCTTGATCAAATGGAAGGCTTACTCGAGGAGGATGCTATTTGGGAAGGAGAAGAGATCTTCTACCATTTGAATCTAAAATTGCTTGAGGACAAGCAAATTTAGGAGGGGAGGTAATGCCCCCACAAATATACTATAATGACCCCACAAGTATATATCTAAGCACTGAAGATAATTAAATGAATAATCAGACAATTAAATCATGCAAGGCTACAAATGAAAGGATGTGATTATGAAAGAAGAAAAATTTATTGATTAGACAATATATTATGAAAGACGATGAATTAATTGGTTAAACAATATTAATCGTCCAAAAGACACTTCCTTTCACATAAAGAAGAGTAACTGAGGGAGGGCGGAAGGAAGAACACCGATACCATAAGGGTTAATATTAATGAAGTTAATTGCTCCAAACTACAACAAAGAGTTGTGTCCCTTAGCAAACGGGTAGCTTGAAAGGATGTGTCTCAATTACACCATGATATAAAGGGAGTACCGTTCAAGGCAGAGGAATCATCATCAATTGATAGGAAGTCATACAAGGAGAGCACAATAGATCTGACATAGCAAATCATTATATCAGGAATATATCCATAGTCAGAATTATACCATATATATATATATAGTCAAAAGTAAATTAGTTCTAAGAAATTATTCAGGTGTATTCTCTACCAACTACTATTTACATATATTGTATATGATTCATAAGATAATATTAATAAGCATAATTAATTTATTATTTCCTATTCTAGAGTTAGAATGTATTGAACTATTGCAATCCACTTGTGGGAAGGGCCTGGGGTGGAGTAGGTAAGTGAGGCTAGTAAGTTGTCATCCTAGAGTGCCCATAATGGCTCCAAGGACTAGAGGGCACTTACCTGGAGAGTGGAGTAAACCACTTACAACCCCCACTCAATTCCATGAGCTAGCAATTGTTTTCCGAGAGTCGGGGCTTGATGAGGAAAGCAAATACAAGTCACCAAGGGGTAGAGTAGTGGTATACACCCTCTTAGGCTTGGCATATGGTTTTGAGTGGACCCATCATGTCCCTTCTCCCACAATTCTAATATGTTTTCTTTGTTAATAATCTAAGGATGAAATGCAATTGTCTAATCCTAATAATGTATACATATATATTTGCATATAGGGTTTATGTGGTGAGTGCAGGATCCTAGTCCAAGATTACTTTATTAAAAATATATTTATTTAATAAGGTGAATCCCTAACCCTAATTTGCTGCAATTTGTGATCAATAGGCGATTTCTAGGGAAAATCAAGGTAGGGCACATCACAGATCTCGAGGATTTCAAAACCTCTAATGGAGCTTGCATTATAAAGAAATTCATAAATTTCACTAGTTATTGGAACATAAGAACCATCTGATGAGTTCCTATTAAGTTTAAATATTTGACCAACTTCATATATTCATCCACTTGTTCTTAAATGAGAACATGTGTCCAAAATTAGGTGAAATACCCATGCCAATTAAGTTTTGTGAAGACTTGAACTAGAAATGGTTCAACTATTTGATGAGGAATATAAAAGGAAGGAGAGAATTCTAGAGGGTCTTTTGGCCAAGTGAGAGGCAAGACAAATATAGAAGTAAGATTTTAGGTTAGGGAGAAAATGTTTGACATGTTTAGAAATGAATGGAAGGAAAATAACTACCATGTGTATGAGAAGCTACCATACACAAAGAGTGGAGAAAAGAACACAAGATAGAAACAAAGTAGATTTTGTTCTATAAAATAATGTAGAGTAGGGGGATTCATTGCTCACGAGTCTCTTTAGTCTTAAGAGAATCCCAGGGAGCAAACTGCCCTAAACTACTTCAAGGATTAGAGTGAGAGTTTCAAAATCAGAATGAGTAGGTCACAACGGTTCTTTGGATAGACTAACAAGTTTTTGATCCATCCAGACTAAAAACCGAGAGTATTGTAGAAAACATGAAGCAACTATTACTATTCTGATTGCTAAGATAGCTTAAGGCCTCTTACTGTATGGTCCCATGGTAGGGCTTGGGCTTCTATTTTCATGGAGTAGGAGGTCCCGTGGGAAAAAAAAATTGTGCTTTGGGATTAATTGGAATCTTTTCGAGAAAAATAGGAGCCCCTACCTTTTAGGAATGAATATTTTAGTTGGTGAAATTGGGGTGGGGCTAGAAATTGCCCATACAGCTTAAGAACTTTTTATGCCACTTGTCTCTCATTTAAAATTTAAAATTCTTATTAGAAAATAAAAATGAGAGAATTTTCATTTATTTATTATTTTTTATCAAAGCACTAAATTTCATTCCTTAAAGTTTGGCGCTTAAAATTTCTAGGCGAATTGCAAGATTAAATCCATGGGACCAAAAACTTTAAAATATTCTTAAAAAAACTAAGCAGCATGTGCTGAGATTTTTAAGGATGCCTCCTCCATGGGACCTTACCCTTAGACGCTTGAAGCTTAGATTTCCTTTGAATACCTCAGTTTGAAGCCCGCTTTCGTTTCAAAGGGAGATTTATATGCAAGTTCTTAAATAGGAGGATTTGTTTGAATTTCGCAAAGTTCATCGCGAGTTTTGCGTGCCTGCTTTTGGCGTAAACCTACAGTCGGATGAATTTTTTTATATGGAAGAACTATAATGTTTGAATTTTTCTGAGATCCTGGTGAGTTTTCCGGTAGTGGCTGATTATTGAGCTGTTGAGGCCTTATTTCACTGTATTTTTGCCCGGGGCTGTGGCTGTTTGAATTCACAACTTTAATTTAAGGTCGAAGAAGGAAATTTACGGTAAAGAATGGCTCAAGATAGTTGGAATAGGGACGGCGATGAGAGTGGGCACCAGCCTCCCGAAGTTCACCTTCTCTGCCCAAACGATTGCGGATTTTTTGGAAGTCCGGCCACAATGAATTTTTGTTCAAAGTGCTACAGGGATTTTGTGCTGAAGCAGGGTAGGGTTTCGAAATCATCTGCCGTTGCGGCTCCCGCTCCTTTGCAAATTGAAGATCTTGTTCAGGCGGTGCTAGAGGGAGAGACGTCTTCCAGAGGAGGAGAGCTGCAGAAAACCCCGGCGAATCGCTGCAATTGTTGCCGGAAGCGCATTGGATTGACAGGCTTCAAGTGCCGCTGTGGTGAAACATTTTGCGCCCTCCATCGCTATTCAGACAAGCACAATTGTTCCCACGATTACCGGAAAGCTGGCCAGGAAGCAATTGCCAAGGACAATCCGGTGGTCAAGGCTGAAAAAATTGAGAAGATTTGATGAGAATTTTGAGGGTTTGTTAATTGTTCAAAACCCTTGATGTTGAATCTTCATTTTAACTTGATCTGGCATGGTATCTTGACCGCGAATCATAGTAGAGCCTGTTTCATCTTTACTTTTATTTGACTGCATCGGATATAGTGTATGCCATTATTGGATGCTTATGTTTTGCTACGCTGACAGTGTGTCTGTACAGTTAATTTCATATGTGCTGGGGGTAATTCCTGTCATGACATATTCGGATTCGTAATCAGATTTTAGTTTGATTGTGTTGGTTTTTATGTTCATTGAATGAAGAAAGCATTTGTGTGGCAGACAAATTTAAGGATCTTATGCAATTACCAGAAATGTAAATAATGGATACCATGCCACTCGCAGTTTGAGCAGTTGTTCATTTAAATCTACTGCACTCTTAGTGAATTTTCTGATGAATACACCGTTTTTCTTAAAAGCTGCAGTTTTTCCTTCCAGACGCCAATTGAATTACGATGGTTGAAACTGGTAGATTTCATTTCTCCATATATTGAGAAAAATGCCATCTCAATTGAGATTGTTAAAGCTATTGAATATTTATTTTTCTGTTGATATTAACTCAATTGAATTTTTTATTCCCTGTATCTCAAGACTCCGATAGACGAGTTCATGGAGAATGATGTGGACATATACAAAAAATCGATTTTTTAAGTTTTCTGCGAAATAATTTTGCAGGAAACTTTTAAAGTAATTTGGCTGTATGATTAACTTAAATGTTAATTAGATGGTCAGATGCATGCTCAACATTAATTTAACTGTTGATTAGATGGTTGGATACATGATGTATAACCCCATCGGATGCATTCATTGGGCTGGATACTCGAGGCATGTATGGGGTCATACATTAAGTTAACTGCTAATTGGATGGTTAGATGCATGCTCAACATTAACTTAACTGCTGATTAGATGGTTAGATACATGATGTATGACCCCATCTGATGCATTCATTGGGTTGGATACTCGAGGCATGGATAAGGTCATATATTAAGTTAACTGCTGATTGGATGGTTAGATGCATGCTCAACATTAACTTAACTGCTGATTAGATGGTTGGATACATGATGTATGACCCCATCCGATGCATTCATTGGGTTGGATACTCGAGGCATGGATGAGGTCATACATTAAGTTAACTACTGATTGGATGGTTAGATGCATGCTCAACAGTAACTTAACTGTTGATTAGATGGTTGGATACATGATGTATGACCCCATTCGATGCATTCATTGGGCTGGATATTCGAGGCATGGATGGGGTCATTGGGTTGCATAGCTGCTTCCACTCTGGGCTTGAGAAAGCATTTATATTGAATGTTTTTGTTTACATTGTGTAAAGTGGGAGTAACTTTGAGAGATATTTTTTTGATGAAAGTTCAAGAGCATGTATGCTCACAAGGCATAATTTCATATGCAGTACTCTAAATTTGACGATATTTCCTGCCTATAGCAATTATTTTATAATGTTTATTCATTTGAAGTTGGCCTTCAAATAGAATGATTTATTTTATTTAAAAAAAAGTTATATGTAGATTAAATATATAAGAATAATCTTATAGAAATTATAGGGATTTTTAATAAAATGTAATTATTTAATTATATTTAATAGTAAAAATGTATAAATACAATAATATGATCATGAAATTTAGGTTTTATTTTCAAATAATTATTTGGGAATTACATTAACTATTGATTGGATGGTTAACTGCTGATTGGATAGTTAGATGCTTGCTCAACATTAACTTAACTGTTGATTAGATGGTTCATCTGATGCATTCATTGGGCTGCATAGCCGCTTCCACTTTGGTCTTGGGTTAGTTCTATTCTGTCAAAGCAAAAGTTTTCGTATAAATTGAGAAAGCATTTATATTGAATGCTTTTGTTTACGTCGTGTAAAGTGGGAGAGATATTTTTTCGATGAAAGTCTAGGAGCATGTGTGCTGATAGAGGCATAACTTCAGATCCACATACTCTAAATTTGAAATTTGACGGTATTTCCTGCCTATAGCAATTATTTTCATAATGTTTATTCATTTGAAGTTGGCCTTCAAATAGAATGATTTATTTTATTTTAGAAAAAGTTATATGTAGATTAAATATATAAGAGTAATCTTATAGAAATTATAAGGATTTTTAATAAAATGTAATTATTTAATTATATTTAATAGTAAAAATGAATAAATTAACAAATAAAATAAATAATATAATACATTAAGTTAATTGCTGATTGGATGGTTAGATGCATGCTCAACATTAACTTAATTGTTGATTAGATGGTTCATCTGATGCATTCATTGGGATGCATAGCTGCTTCCACTTTGGTCTTGGGTTAGTTCTATTCTATCAAAGCCGAACTTTTTGTATAAATTGAGAAAACATTTATATTGAATGTTTTTGTTTACACCGTGTAAAGTGGGAGTAAGACAAGAGATATTTTTTTGATCCAGGAGCATGTGTGCTGACAAAGGCATAACTTCAAATCCACATAATCTAAATTTGACAGTATTTCTTGCCTATAGCAATTATTTTCATAATGTTTATTCATTTGAAGTTGGCCTTCAAATAGAATGATTTATTTTATTTTCGAAAAAGTTATATGTAGATTAAATATATAAGAATAATCTTATAGAAATTATAAGGATTTTTAATAAAATGTAATTATTTAATTATATTTAATAGTAAAAATGAATAAATTAACAAATAAAATAAATAATATAAATACATTAAGTTAACTGTTGATTGGATGGTTAGATGCATGATCAACATTAACTGAACTGCTAATTAGATGGTTCATTTGATGCATTCATTGGACTACATAGCCTCTTCCACTTTGGTCTTGGGTATACCACCTGGGATGGGGAAGGAATCAAGGGCCTTAAGAAGGTAGGGTAGTGGTTGGGTAGGTGAGGTTCCCTAGCAGGCAGGGTAGGCTATGTTCCCCGGCAAGGTAGCAGGGTAGGCGAGGTTCCCTAGTAGGGTGACAGGGTAGGCGGAGGTATGTTCCCTAGCGTAGGTGCCGGTACTATGCCTTATCTTTCCTTAGGTGGAGGTTCCCTAGCAAGGAAGGTAGGTGTCGGTACAATGCCTATCCCGTTGCTTAGGAGGTCTGCTGAGCCTACCTATTCTCTAGCCCCAGAATATATATCAGTCAGCCTGAGTGAAATGCCAGCCTGATTCGGGTTCTGATCTATAAGGCCCCTACTCGCCTTCATGAACATAGATAGATAGAATGCTAGCCTACTTTCAAGTGAACTAACCCCCTCACATTTGGTAGAAAGTGATGGTTAGTTCTATTATATCAAAGTCAAGGATTTGTATAAATTGAGAAAGCATTTATATTGAATGTTTTTGTTTACACCATGTAAAGTGGGAGTAACTTGGAGACCAAGAGATATTTTTTTCGAGGAAAGTCCACGTACTCTAAATTTGACAATATTTCCTGCCTATAGGAATTATTTTCATAATGTTTATTCATTTGAAGTTGGCCTTCAAATAGAATGATTTATTTTATTTTAGAAAAAGTTATATGTAGATTAAATATATAAGAATAATCTTATAGAAATTATAAGGATTTTTTAATAAAATGTAATTATTTAATTATATTTAATAGTAAAAATGTATAAATACAATAATATGATCATGAAATTTAGGTTTTATTTTCAAATAATAATTTTAATTGTTTTTTAATATTTATATATATATACATAGTTCAAATTTTTATTGTACCTTTTTTATAATTTTATGACATTAATTTAAATTTAAAAATAAATTTAGATCAAATATGATAGAAAAAGCTATAAAAGATGTATTAATTTGGATTGCAAAAAGGGTTTATTGATAAATATTCAATGTATTTATTAAAAGTTTAAAAATACTATAATGGTAAAAATTATATATCTTAATTTTTTAATTAGTTTTGAATCTATTTATATTAGGTTATCACATAATATAATAAAAAAAGATACTTTTTTTTATATTATAGTTGGTATATAATTTGAGTTTTATTTGCTTCCATTTGCACTCACTCTTAGGGGTTGGCCTTGATTCCAAAATTCATCCATTTTTCACCTTGGTTAAGGTCCTTAATTACATAAATAACTTAGGTTAGATGCATGGCTATGGAAATAAGTTCATTCAAATATAAAAATAGTACCAACCTTATTCTTACCCACTTGATCATCGCGTGTTGACTAAATGTATCAAACGTTCCATTTGTGACCTTTGAGATTTGAGTTTTATTTAAAGGGTTAAACATAGTTCATTTTAGAGGTTGCCTAAATTTTGAATCAGGCATCTCAAAATGAATTTTCAATGAGCATTCAAGTTACATTTATCATTAATGAATTCAAAGCATTTTATTGTGTTTCTACTTGCATTATTATCTAGGGCATCTATTTTATGTTTCCCTATTGTCTTTGATCATTTGTTAAGTTTGGGCCTTGGTATCCTTACAAGGATTGACGTATGGGAGTAATTATCCCTATCATCCCTCATATTTTGGTGAACCCCTTCATTTGTATGACCCCCTTAGAGTTGATTTTTTATATGGATTTTTTGATTTTATATTTTTAAAATCCACATTCATAGGTACCCTTGTTTTATCATTGATTATATTTCTAGGGGTTGTTAATGCCAAGAGCTAGCTAAAACCATTGTTTACATTTGACAAGAGGGTTTTGCTAAAAACCTCAAATGGCTTCTCAATCTATTGATTAGGAAACTCCCATTTAGGCCAATTGTAATGAGCAATCTAATTTTAATCATGCAAGATCTCTTTATTACTTGGAAATTACTTTTTTCATATTTTGCTAATGCCACTTCTTTACAATAAAGTGACATCTCTCCATAATATATTATGTGATACAACCTTTGGTAATAAGACCCCCTAATTGTGCCTACTTCCCATGTTACCACTTCTAGCATGCTTGTTACTTATGTTTCTAGTTCTAATGTTATTATTACCTCTCCTACTAGTTCCAACCCTTCATCCACTAGTGCCATTTCTTCTTCTCAACTTACTAGTGTCATCCTTGTCTCTTTTCAATAGTCTTTACATCCCACTCTCACAATGCCACATTTTCAGACCTGTTATTTCTCATCCACTTTATACTCCTCTTACTCATGTAACTCTTGCCCCCACCATCCTCATCTCCACCCTTGATGCACTATTGTTGAAGCCAAATAGAGTGGAAAACAAGTTTTGATTTCATGTTTAATAATCATGATGCTATTACATACACTCCAACACATTCAACACCTCTTGCATTTGAGGTTGTGACTTATCCATTACTAGTGAGTTTTGTGGCACCTCACTCTGAACTATATCATAATAAAGACCTAATCCCAATAATCATTCACAAGCCTTCAATGTGTCATGTTTAGATTATGCTTATGATGACAAGATATTAGATAAATTATTCCCTCACACTCTTAGAGAGTATGTTATTTAATAGTTTTATTCCAATAGTTGGTATGAGTTTTCCATAGTCCATGTAGTTATAAATCTAGCTTTT
This sequence comes from Sequoia sempervirens, assembly GCA_007258455.2. Lineage (NCBI taxonomy): Eukaryota > Viridiplantae > Streptophyta > Pinopsida > Cupressales > Cupressaceae > Sequoia > Sequoia sempervirens. Next base: position 321,357,707 of record VDFB02271358.1, on the reverse strand, counting down.
GGATTCAATTGTGTTAGTTTTTTTGTCGACGTTTCGGATCACACTCAGTGATCCATCATTAGGAAGAGGAAGAAAATGAACATTTCTTTTTCTAGTATCATAGGTTCAATATTAATAACACATATCTATTTGAATGGATCTCTAACATAAGGTCCAATGCCTCATTAATAATATTTAATATTTGTGGATGGTGTTTTGATGGGGTAAACAATTGGTTTCCCAACCTAATCAAAATTTATAAATTTATCCAAGTTCATTTTCTTCACATTCTCAATATAACAATATTGATTTTAAACAAGTGCCCAAGCATCTTTCTAATTTTATGGCTCCTACACATGTGACTAGAGATCCTATGGAGATAGGTCATGTTGATTCATACTCCTACACTCATGCATATATTTTTGGGCATGCCTCACACTAATATTTCCTCTCTTCATGTACATCCTATTATTTTATTTTATGACTAGGAGATTCGTCCTCAAAACAATTATTATGACCCACTTTATGTTTGAGGTCTCCTCCATATATAATAATGTGATAGTATCCTAATTCATCTTGTTAATCGATATAATATATGCATATAGAATTTTTTATATGATTGTAATTTAACACAAGATAGCTTTGCACACTTAGATGTTGCACTAAACATGATCGACAATGTTCTTTTGGACAGTTTGTATATTGCCTCTCCAAGCAAGGCTTAAGGAAGTGGAAGTATTGTTTTATATCATTCCTTCATTTAATATATATGGTCCATCAATGTTAGAGCAACTAAAGGAAGTTCCTTCTATGGTCCATCAATGTTTAAATTATTCTTGAATGAAGATAGAATTGTGAAAATCAAAAGAGATGCATATGTTTTCATTTCCAAATGAAGTCATTTCATACTTAATTATATCAAAATTTTCACAGATGTTCTCTTTGACCAGATGAGTAAGGAACATCACATAAAATATCCTGAATAAAGAGTTATGGTTCATCAATTATACCAAAACACATAGATATAACAAAGGAAACAAGAAAAATATAAAAAATAAGATAAGGGGGAAATGAAGTCATTTTTATTGTCTCTTAAGGTTCCTACAAACCAAAAGTCAACTAACAATTCTTGTCCTCTCCCATAATTGAAGCAAGGGCAAGTTATTTCTCATCCTTAGACTAAAGCACGATGGTGTGTCTCACTAGTGGGTTAGCATGTTTTTGCTTGAAATCAAGTCATTATTGAAAAACAAATAATAGGTTTGATCTAAGTATGGTGGGTTCAATCTAAGTTCCAAATTAGATGAAACCCCCCTTTGTGGAGCCCCTAATCCAATCTCCTCCATTCCTATCAATCTATTGATAAAAATACTAGTTCACCTCTTGATTTTGATGGTTAAACAAAGTCATCTAATGTAGGAGCATCCAGGTCCATAGGTGACCCAACATCAACCAAAAATATTTAAGGTTTTATTTTAGTTTCATTTTAGTTTTGGGTTATGTTTCAATTGGTTTTTTTCTAGTATTCTACAAGAGGAATTTTAAGGTCCATTCAACCAAGTGAGGACTTTACCCTCTAGAAGACCCAAATGGGTATCTCCAAATTCAATTTGGTAAAAATTGGGGTAAAATTGGCTAAATTATGGAAATTGGAGGTTTGGCCCGTATCAGGAATAAATCGAAGGAACAACTAGTTTCAGGAACCTTAGGGCCTATTGAAAAGTTCTAGTTCCTTCTAAAAGTGCTGAAAAAGTGTTTTGGGTCATAGGAATAACTAGTTTTAGGAAATCCAAATGGTTCCTATTTCCACTTAAAGCTTTGATGACATATTCCAACACTTAGTTTTCTTCTAGTTTTTGATGGGATTGAAATCCCTGACCATTCCAATTCTTATTACAAGTTGTGACAAGTATTTAAATGTGGAGTTCTTAAAGAAAGTTTGGATGGTTTTTGGTAGAGTAGGGACCTCTGACAAGGTTCTAGTTCCTAGCAAGAGCTTTGACATAAGGAAACAAAGTTGGAAAAAATAATTTTGAGTAGTTCTTAGTGAAAAAGGAAATATTGACAAGGAAACCCATTGAATGGTTTCTAAAGAGGTCAGAACCTCTGACTTGAGGGGTAGTTCCTAGCAGGGTAGGGATTCCTGACATAATGAAATGGTGCAAGAAAAAACATTTCAACTAAATAAGGGTTCCCAATGGGGTCAGAACCCCCAATAAAGACTAAGTTGAACAAGCACTTCAAGAAGTTCCTAAAACCTCTGATAAAATATTCAAATTTGAGTTTGTAAGAGGGTTGGAAACCTTGACACAAGTAAAGTTTAAAATTTCCTAAGGATAAATTGTTTGATTCTTAGTTCCAATCAAAGTAAGAACCTCAACTAGAATGGTCTCAAGGATTTCAAAACCTCTGATGGAGCTTGTGTTATAAAGAAAGTCACAACTTTCACTAGTTATTGGAACATAAGAACCCTCTGATGAGTTCCTATTAGGTGTTGAATATTTGACCAACTTTATATATTCATCCACTTGTTCTTAAATGAGAACATGTGTCCAAAATTGGTTGAAATACCCATGCCAATTCAGTTTTGTGATGACTTGAACTAGAAATGGTTCAAATATTTGATGAGGAATATAAAAGGAAGGAGAGAATTCTATTGGGTCTTTTCACCAAGTGAGAGGTGGGACAAAGAGAGAAGTAAGATTTTAGGTCAAGGAGAAAATGTCTAGCATGTTTAGAAATGAATGAAAGGAAAATAACTACCATTTGTATGAGAAGATACCATTCAAAAAGAGTACATAAAAGAACACAAGATAGAAACAAAGTAGACTTTATTCTATTAAATAATAATGATTGTAATTTTTAATTTAAAATTCATGAATGTAATGATTTTTTTCTTTAAGAATTTTTCCTTCCATTGTGTGTTTTTGGTTGTGCGATTGGGTCACTTGATTTAAGGTCCCCTAATCTGAACTACATCAAGTGGTTCCAAAGAGGGTTGATTGGTTAAGTTGAGGCATGTGAAGTTGCAAAAGTTGTAGATCATAGTTTATGATGGTAACTATACATCAAGAAATATTAGAGCCTAGTAAAGGTTCCTTAAAAAAAAAAAAAAAGAGAAAAGTTAAAGGAAGCAAGGTTATAGAGATTATTAAAGCAAGGTTTTCTCATTGGGAAAGGTAAGAAATTAAAATTGTGGAGATAATTTATTGCTTGGTGAAGAGTTTCAAAGCTAGAAGAAAGGATCATTGAAGAAAGAGGAAGAGGTTGTAGAAAGATGAGAGAAACAAGAAAAAGAAAAGCTCACTGGAAAAGATAAGAGTTGATTTTGTGTGAGTTTTTTTTTGGATGAAAAATGAAGAATTTTTTAGAGAGATGATGGTACATCCTTGGAAGCTAGAAAGTGTCTTGAGAAAACCCTAGAGGAGTTTTTGTAGAAGAGGAGATTTTGTAACTATAGAGGGATTGAGCTCTAGAGGAATTAGTTGCAAGTATGAGAAGAGGCTTGTTACTACAAAGGGCTTGAGTTCTAGAGAATTTTTTTTTAGGTATGAGAAGAGGCATATAAATTCAAAGGCTAGAGAAGGAGGCACAAGAAGCCAAATAAGGTATGTTTTTTATTATCAATTGTGAGAGATTTTTTGCAGGTAGAGTCCTATAATTGTAGAGAGCTTATACCCTATAAATAGAGATTGTTGCAAGTGGAAGATTGTAACTACAAGGGGATGCGTTAGTCTCAAAGAGTTTGTAGAAGATTTCAAGAGTGAAAGAAGATGTATTCAAAAAGTAGGATGAGAAAGGTCATAAAGAGAACAATAATAATTATATTGGTGGAAGAGCAAGAAAGAAGATTTAGAGAAGGTATTTATGAAGAGTTGAGAAGTGTCCAGACTAGATTTGATGTATTGGAGATTGAGAAGTGGATAAAAATAAATTTGGGGAGATTTTATGTGAAGGAAACATGGCGATAGATAAAAATTATGATGTAGAAAGACATAAAGGAAGGACAGGATGTTATCCTTAAGAAGGAGAAGATTTCAGCGAATGCGATGAAATTAAAGAGTCTTGTGAAAAGGAAATCATCCTAGAAGAGGATGGTGAAAGAAGAAATAATGAAATAAGATGTTATAGCTCTTTGAAAGAAGTTTCTCTAAAAGAGGAGCATGTGAGAGTAGCCCACACAAGTGTATATGAAGTAAGAAAATATGAGAATGAAGAAGGGGAAGAAAAGAAGAAGGGTAATTTTGAAGACCCTATTTTATCTAATGACATTTTGTTACAAAAAATGAAGATAAATAAAATAAGGAGGATACAAGGATGAAATTTTAGGGTCCTATATTTTATTAGGAAATTGATGAAGATGAGGACAATATATTATTGAAAGAGGAGACAAGAAAAATAAATAGATTTTTGGAAGAATAATTGATGAAAGAACCCGAGGAAGTGAGGAAGAAGATTTAGTTGGGAGAAGATGAATCCTAGGATTATGAAAAAATTCTTGGAATGTGGATAGAAGAGAGGAGACAAAAAAATTGTTAGGAAATAATGCATCAATACCCAGTTTATTTAATCCATTTCCTACATGACCTTATGAGAGAAGAGCATGCATACAAGCTTGCATAATAACTATAATGCATAGACAAAATATAAAAGCCACAAGATAAAAAAAGATGCACCCTTGGAAAACCCTCAAGAGGGAAAAACCCAACCTCCAAAAAAATCCTTACTCAATCTATTATTCAACAATAAAACAATAAATGCACTTATAGAGTTACACTTAATACTTTTGAACCATCAATCCTCTCTAATGCATCTTCCGTATGTCCAGGCATGAATCCACACACCCCATGCCATGATTCACATATGCACTCCTCAAAAAGACTCAATAATGAAAGCCCACTCACCCAACCAACCATGTGTTTGATTTTATAGAAACAAGCTCACACAAATACAACCAAGTGGTAAGATAAAATAATTTGCCATAAAACCATGTGAAAAAAAAACCGTTGACCCCTCATTTAATATTGGATACTAATTTTTTACATTATTAAATATTTTCCCCAAATATTAAATCATTATCCTATGGTTGCCACACATAAAATAGTAACTCAATGTTACAATACAACATACAAGTGGCCCAAAATAATTAATTAGTGTGGATAAACACACCTCCTAGGTGCACCACAACTAAATAATTATTTAATTTCAATATAATAATATATGATTTATGCAATGGTGTACAAAACCAAATCCTAAGAAGAGTGTCATGTAGATGGAACTAAAGGAGAGATCCTCATGTTAGATGACAAAGAAAGAAAGAATGGAAATGTATGTGAAATATATCATTTTGAAGTCATAAAGGTGGAGAATGGAATTGTAGCAACAAATATCACACATATTATGTGTTATTTTCTAAATTTTGTAAAGGTGATATTGATGTTGAGTTACCTATAGAAGAAATGAAGGAATTTATGGGTAAGAAAATGGTTAAAGAGGGTGGTTGAGGAAAATAATGAAGTTGCAATAGAGTTTGGTCCTTTCAAGGACATAAGAAATATAATGTAGCCAAGAACTAGAAAATTAGACAGAGGAGATGATGAGACAAAACAAATTGAATAAGAGAATGAAGAAGAAGAGGAAATGATAGTGGATGAGAAATTGAGAAGTGTAATAGAGAACAACATGAAGACGTGTAATAGAAGAAGAGGAAATGATGGAAGAGTGTGAAGAAGAAGAAATATGTGAGGAGGGGAGGGTAGGAATTCTTAATTTCCATTATTTTGTAATGTTGATATGTATGTAGGTGTAGTGAAGAGAGGAGTAGGTGAGAATAATTTATAAATTATGTGAAATATTTTCTAGTTGGTATGAAGTGGAAGTGGTGAGTGAAAATCAACAAGAAGATTCTAGGCGGAGAGGTTATGGTGGATTAATTCCCACAAGAAAGGAATATGAGAGAGGAATTTGGTGGAGGTGGTCAAAATTTTGTGGGCCAAATCCCACAAGAGTAGAGGAGGAAAAAAGTATTGAATGGACGTGGATGGTTTGAGGTGGGTTAAAACCCACAAAGAAAGGAGATGATGGAAAACATTTTAGAGGAGGTTGGGGTATGATGGACAAAGGTCCATAAGTGAAGAAAATAGGGAAAAATATAATTAGTGGAAGAGATTGGGAAATCGTGTAAATAGTTACAAAAGAAGGAGTGAGGATAATATTTGGTAGAGGAAAATAAGAATTGTTCTAGACAAATGCTAAAAGAAGAGAAATAATAAGTATTGCAGGGTACCTATCATATCATTGGAGTATGTTGTTGGTTGTTTACAACTTGAAAGGGTAGTTCTACTACTCAATTCCATTTTGTGAGCTATTCTCACAAACTTCTTACTCAACATGGTTGGTGCAAGAGCAACTAGGTCCATAGGTGATCCAACATCAACCAAAAATATTTCAAGTTTTCTTTCAGTTATAGTTTGTTAGGAATAGGATCACAAAGAAATATACAATAAAATGAATGTAGAGATAAAATATAAAAATAACTCAAAAGCACAAATATGCATGGTTCACCAATATGGGCTACATCCATAGAGAAACAATCAATACTTCCTATATTTCATCCAAAAAATTAAGGGATACAACCTACAACACATCCGTTGTAACTCCATCTTCTCTCTATCATAGCCTCCTCTCACAATATAATATAATACAATGTAATAATCAGTCGTAATATAGTGCCCTCGTATAAAGAGGGGGCTTCCTTCTAGGGAAAGAAAATCCAACATAACCTCTACTATCAAATCTATAACCTAATGATGCATAGTCCAAATTTAGAATGAATAAATATTAAATGTGGCTTTCGAGGGCACTGCCCTCAAACCCCACCAAGGCACCTAGTCCCCTAGACCCCCTTGTCAGTGAATGGCCCCCCAAACCTCGCAAGGTGAGTACCCTCTACACCCCCTCACACTATAAATATTAACCAATAAGATCAAGCTACATAATCAACAATATCCCACTTGGATATTGAACATGACAACTCTAAGAAGATAATTAGGCTTCACAAATAATCTCCCAATTTGAGACTCATTATAGTAACTCCACCATTATTGCACCCAATGGACTAGGATCCAACTTTGGACATGAAAAGTTTCTCATATACACCATCATCCTTGAAGGCCAAATGAAACTGAGTAGGAAATTAGGTTTTCCCTAGTTGCTACCTTTGTCAACATGTCTGTAGGATTTTGGCTAGTGTGTATTTTTTCTAGCTTCAATTGTCCATCTTCCAAAATCGATCATATGAAATGATACCTAAGTTGGATATGTCTAGTCTTAGAATGAAGGACTGAGTTCTTTGCCAGATGAATGGAACTCTAGCTATCAGTATACTACCTGCTATCCTCCTTTCCAATTCTTCCATAAACCTTTGTAACAAAATCATCTCTTTACTAGCCTTTATAGCAACAACATACTTTGCATTTGTTATTGAAAGGGAAATAAACTTTTAAAACCTTGTAATCCAACTTACCATTGTTCCACCTATAGTAAAAACACACATTGTGGTGCTCCTCTTGCTATTTACATCACCTTTTAGATCTAAATCAACATATTCCTGTAAAGTAGAGTTCGAACCTCGAAAAACATAATGCTTGAGTAGTAGTACCTCTCAAATACCTGAGAATCCACTATTACATTTCAATGCTCTTTTCCTTGATTTTTCATATACGTTCTTACAAATCCCACCACACGTGCAATATCCAACCTTGTTGAAACCATGACATACATCAATTTTCCAACTATCGATGAATGTGAAACCACCCTTGACCTCCTTCCTCTTCTTCCCCCACCCCCTCCTTGTCCCTTTTTCGCTCCCCCTCGCTCCCTTTTCTCTCCTTTTTCTTTCTCGCTTATCTCTTCTTTCTCCTTGTCCCTTATTTTTTTGTTAGGTTTTAATTTGCTTTGTCTTTTTTCTTCTTTTAGGTATTCTCCTTCATTTTTTCCTCCTTTTGGTATTTTTCTTAGTCTTTCTTGTTGTGTTCTCTCCCGTTTAATTTGTTTTTATTTCTCTTTTCTTTTTCTTTCTTGTGTAATTTCTTGTTTTTCTTTTGTTCCTTTATTATTCTTTATTTTTCTATTATATTTCTTTATCTTCTTCTTTCTTTATACTCATGTGCATATATATATATATATATATATATATATATATATATATATGTTTGTTTGTTGTTGTATCTTTATTTTCTCTATCATCTATTATTTTTCTTTGTCTTTATTTTCTCTATTTTCTATTTTTTCTTTCTCTTCTTGTTTATATATATATATATTTGAGTTTGCTTGTTTGTTGTTGTATCATTATTGTTCTAATTATCTTTGTTTGTCTTTTTCTTTCTATATACTCTTGGTTGTTTATATATATATATTTGTTTGTTTGTTTTATGTTTGTATATATAAATATATTTTTGTACATATAAATATTTGTATATATTTGTTTTTGTTTTTTTTAATGTTTGTATATATATATATATTTGTTTGTTTGGTTTTTGTATCTTTATTATTATTATTATTATTATTATTATTATTTTGTCTATTATCTAATTATTTTTCTTTGGGTTTCTTTTTTGTGTCTTTTCTTTTAGTTTTGTTGTTTTTATTGTGTATGTAATAGGTAGGCTCTCCTAGTTTTTTGAAATAGTTAGGTCTTAATTTCTTCTCTCTTCTTCTTTTCAATTGGTATTTTTTTGTCTAATTTTTAATTCTTTTCCCTCAAATTACGAGCCTCACCCTCTCACTTTTCACCTTCCATCTTTTTATACTTGTTGGGTCTGCAACTAATATCTTCTCATCTTTTTTCAACTCTCATCCATGATGATGGATCACTGTGTGTGATTCAAAACGTTGATGAAATAAAATTTCACACAATCAAATCCAGAAGTAGTAAGATTTAATTTGAAAAGGATAGGAAAAGGTATATTAACTGATTTGGTATCCTTAATTTTAAATATTTTCAACACCTTCTCCATGTACTCACTTTGAGACAATGTTAATGAACATTTTTCTTGTCTCTTGTTATTCTCATACCTAGGATTTGATTTGTAATACCTAAATCCTTCATTGTAAATGAATTGGATAATTTCATTTTGAGTGCATTCATATCTTGCATGTTAGACCCTACAACAAGCATGCAATCTACATACAATAACAAAATAATATAACTCCCATTTTATAATCTCTTAAAATAAACACAATGGTCAGAATGACATATACTATATTTTGAGATATGGTGTTGTACCCCATTGCATAAGATGTTATATTATAGTGTTGCAATTAAATAATTATTTGTTTGTAATGCACTTAGGAGGTGTGGTTAATCACACTAGGTAATTATTTGGGGACCACTTATATGTTGTTTTTAACATTGGGTTATTATTTAATGCGTGAGAGACATGAGATAATAATTTAATATTAGGAAAATATTTAATAAAGTGAAAACTTAGTACCTAATATTAAATGAGGGGTCAGTGGTTTTGTATTCACATGGTTTTATCTTACTACTTGGTTGTATCTGTGTGAGCTTGTATTTATAAAAGAAAGCACATGTTTAGTGGTTAAGGTTGGTTGGGTGAGTGGGCTATCATTATTGAGTCTTTTTGAGGAGTGCATATGTGAACCATGACATGAGATGTATGGATTCATGCTTGGACATATGGAGGGTGCATTGGAGAGGCTTGATGCTTTAGAAGTATTCATGGAAACTCTTGTAAGTGTATGTATTGTTTATCTACTGAATAATAGATGGAGTATGTCGTATGGATGCTTTTGGAGGTTGGGTTTTCCCTCTTGAGGGTTTTCCTAGGCTATATCTTGTGTTATCTTGTGGCTTGTTTATTTGATATATGCATTATGGTTACTTGTATGCATCTTTTTCTCTCATGGGGTTATGTAGAAAATGGCTTAAGATTGTGGGTATGATGCTTCATTTCCTAACAAGTGGTATTAGAGCTTTAATGGTTGTGGGAGGTGTGAGCTCCCAAGTTTTGTTATAACCCTTGTTTGAGTAGATTTGGTGCAAAGTTAAATCCATGTAAATGCAGGTTAGATCTGAGACATTACAAGACATGGAACATATGTTGCAGGTGTTATTTTATAGATTTGGGATTTTGGGGTGTTGAGATTTGTTGGGTTTATTATAGATCAGAGGCTTGAGAAATTTGGGTCAAAAGGGTTTTCTTGGATTGAGCTTTCATATGAGGGTTTTGTAGAGGAAATTTCATGGACGACCTCTTGAGATAAAATATACCTCACCATTGGATCCAGGATGGTCGAGAAATGAAAAATGATATAAAATTTTCCCTATTTTGGCCACTTGAAAAAAATGCAAGTTATTTTTATCCCCCAAGCCCATCGTATGACCGTACAGTCATACAATTTCCCAAAGAGGTGCAAGAAAAACAAATTAAAATATATATATATTCTCTACAGGGTGAAAAATAAAATAAAATTCTTGCAATTTAAAAACATTATGAAAAATCGTTGAAATTTTTAAAAAAGTTGGGGGGGGGGGGAGTCTGCAGACCCCCACTCCATACTCTCTACTAGGTTCTTATAGTGCTAGTAGGGGTACTAAAAGGTATTCCCTGTTGACAGGACGTTGTCAGCAGGGGCTTGGCCCCTTCGACGGGGCCCTTGATCCTGTGGGGAACAAGCCCCAAGATGCAAGGCCTTTAGAACTAAAATTTTAAAATCACCAAAAATTAAATTTAATGAATTTTTAAATCCATCGCCATCCCTCAGCCCAAGTGCCACCCTACAACCACCCAATGGGAAGATTGGAGTCAAATAGGAAAAACTTTAATCTAGGATGTCAAATTTTTGTCTTGTTATACTCATTGGAAAGGTGATTATGAGAAATACACAATGGCATAGGTTTGGTTCTATGATTTTGTTGTTTTGATTAGTTTTTGGAGCCCAAAATACACAAGTTCTCTATTTCACAATTTTGAGCATAACTTTTGCATACATAATCAGATTTTTGATTTCAAATAGGCGTTGGTGAGAATGTATAGTGTATTACATAGTGGATTAGGTATACTATTAGTTTGTGGTTTAGGATGAAGTTTGTACTTGTTTTTATCACTTGTAGGAGCTTGAGATTCAAGGTATAATTGTGTGAGCATCCGAACAATTCAAGAGGAAAAACCTTGAGGGAGTACATTTTTTATATGATATTTACGATGGTATGGATGATTATCATTTTGGTGCTTCCTGGTATAAATTTACAAGTGTTTTTAGAGTTTGAATTTGATGGTGACAAGTACACATGTTGTCTTTAGTTTTGAGGACATGAGTTGACATGAGTGGGGACTTGGAGTCTCATATGGTTGATGGTTCAGTGTAGGTGTAGTGTTGGCTATGGTTATGGTGTCATTGGTAGGTAGGTACATTTGAGGATTGACATGACATTATCATGTATGTGGTTGTTTGGTGGTGATATGGTTTGATGTTAGGAGGTTTTTCTTATCTCGTTTCAATGCTTGATTAGTTCCTTGACTATGGTTACTTATTTGTGGACATTGTTTGGAAAATCAGATCTGTGGTTGATTTGGTGTTTGAGTCTTGATGTCTACAGTATTATCTTTTTTAATATATTAGTTTGTAGGTTACTAATGCGATGATGAGTTTGCATGCTTCATTAGTTGGTATCTACAAGTTATGAAGTTGTGTGGGCTGATCACCTATTTAGTTGCAGTGGGATGACTCGGTGTGGAATATCTATATCCACAAGATTGTTTTAGTGTTGATGTAAAATTTGTTAGTTAGCCTTGTATGTGGTCATTTGTGCATTGGTATGTTGCTTTGGGATGAGAGGATGGATGTTTAGAGTACCTAATTAGTTGGTTGATGGGATTTGTAGCATGTGGTTTTATTACGATGTCATGATAGCTTGGTTTTATTTCATTAGTTACACTTTTCAATGGGAGCTTTTGATAGTGATGACTTGGTGGGGTACAATTGGTTCCTAATTGTTTGATGGTGGTTGTATCTTCTTCGCTTGGAGATATTGGTTTTATTTGGTTTGGTTGGAATTTTAGTTGCGTGTATGGACCTAGATGATCTTCATGGAGGAGATGGTTGTCACGATGCCATGTGTAGCTTGGTATCATAGTTCAATGGGAGTTGTTGGAAGTGATGTAGATTCATCATTGGTGACAAATTATCTTCTTTAGTGTTTGTGGATGTTTTAGAGGATCTCTTAGATCCTATTGTTGTAGAAGTTTCTTTCACATTTACAGGTACACTACTAGGATATGGTCATCGTCATGTGATTGGAGATGTTGATTCTTTGTTTAGAGTGTGATTGGTATTATGTCTTGATGTACTCTTGATTCTAGATTAGATTTTGGCATGGTACATGTTCTCTTGATAATATGATGTATGCATTGTTGCATGTGATATCCGAGGAGGAGATGGTTAGATCATGATGTCACGATAGGTTCTTGATTCTATGGTTGGAGCTTTAACATTGATCTTGTCAGTTCTCTTGGTATTGAGTATATTGATAATTTTTTGGGAGCTTCATGATATTGCAATGTTGCATATGGAGTTTAGCATGTATTGATTGGTTGGAGGTGCTCATGGATACTTAGAGACTTGGGTGAGGTTGGATTTCTCTTGTGATTAGAGATATTTTATTGAGATGGTTACTCTTTGGAGGTTTCAGTAGGAAGATTGAGAAGCCTTCACCTAGATATGGGCATGAGTTAATGATGGACCTATAGAGGAGATTGTTCTTGGAGTGAGTCATGATGACTTGGCTATCTTGTAGGAGCATTCTCATTCCCCACTCTTGGTCTAATCAATGGTTTATTATCTAATAGATATTTCCCATCCTATTTTTGATGTGATTATGTTTTGTGCTTTGATTTCTCATGGGAATGAGTTGAGTCATCGTGATTGATTTTGGGAGACTCATTTGAGGATTATTTAGCATGATTTTATATTGATTTATCTTTCATATATATGGATCTTGAGCTATAGATAGTTAGTTCTAGAGGATTCATTTTGAGGGATATTTAACATGGTTATCTCCTTGTGCATTTGATTTTATGTTATCATTCATTGATGAAGATTTTAGGAGATGGTTATTGGGCTGATTTATTTATTTGGGAATTGAGACATTAAGTTTGATTTCCTTCATAGGAGAGGCTTACATCCATTTGGTATTATTACACGATTCGTATGTTGTACTTGATCTATGAGATTGAGTGGTTGGGTGTTGTTGAGGCTTTTCATTTGGGGTTGTAAGGAGATCATACTTGACACAACATAGCACTTTGAGGTGTTGGTAGAAGAACATGTTATGCTTTATAGGTTTTATGTCTTCATTATTTGGTTCCTTCTTTGAGGTTCATGTTCATATGACTTGGGTGAACTGTGGTGACATGTTGTGAGAGAGTATGTAGCTGTTGGTGTTGCATGTGTAGAGCATTGTGATTGTTCTTGGTACTTCGTATTATTGATCATTTATCACACCTTGGTATAGTGTTGATTGGTAGACTTGATATGCTTTGACATAACCAATATAGTGGGAGTTCCTGGATATATATGTTCTTCATTGACAAGTTTGATACATGGAGCTTGTGATTGTGGTTTATGGGTTACATATGTTGTTGGCATGAGTTTACTAATGTTGTTGATACCTAGGAGGTATGGATGGTTGGATGTATTAGCATGGTTTGTGGATGCTATTTCTAATCATGTGGGGTTTTACCTTTGACAACAACTTGGTTGGGTCCTTTGTTATCACTTGGATTTGATTCTTGTGTTCTTGGATTGGTGTATATTCACCTTGGCATGTTCCTTTTCTTCTATATGTGGCATGTTGGAGGATGAGAGGAGTTCATGCTTGAGATGGTGGTCACTTTGGTTTTATTGTAGGTACCTTGGTAGAGCACAAGAGTGTGTTGGAGATTCATGTGGTTACATGTATGGATATGATGATGTATTTCATTGATTGACCCCTTATGCAATGTATACAACAAGTGGGAGAATGTTGGTATATGGTGTTGTACACCATTACATAAAATGTTATATTGCAATGTAATTAAATAACTATTTATTTGTGATGCACCTAAGAGGTGTGGTTAATCACACTAGGTAATTATTTGGGGACCACTTGTATGTTGTATTGTAACATTGGGTTGTTATTTAATGTGTGAGAGACATGAGATAATAATTTAATATTGGGGAAATATTTAATAAAGTGAAAACTTAGTACCCAATATTAAATGAGGGGTCAATGGTTTTGTATTCACATGGTTTTATCTTACCACTTGGTTGTATTTTTGTGAGCTTGTATCTTTAAAAAAAGCATATGTTTAGTGGTTAAGGTTGGTTAGGTGAGTGGGATGTCATTATTGAGTCTTTCTGAGGAGTGCATATGTGAAGCATGAAATGGGATGTGTGGATTCATGCTTGGACACATGGAGGATGAATTAGAGAGGATTGATGCTTCAAAAGTATTCATGGCAACTCCCTTAAGTGCATGCATTATTTATTTTCTGATTAATAGATGGAGTATGGATGCTTTTGGAGATTGGGTTTTACCCTCTTGAGGGTTTTCCCAGGGTATATCTTGTATTATCTTGTGGTTTGTCTATTTGATCTATGCATTATGGTTACTTTCATGCATCCTTTTCTCTCATGGGGTTATGCAAGAAATGGATTAAGATTGTGGGTATGATGCATTATTTCCTAACACTATAACCTTTTTCTATCATAAGCCTATCAAATTTTAAATACCACTACCTTGGAGATTTATTTAGGCCATACAAGATCGTCTTCAACTTGCACACTAAGTTATCCTCCCCTTTGACCTTATACCCCTATAGTTGTTACATATAAATCTCTTCCTCTAAATCCCTATGGAGAAAGGTTGTCTTTACATATAATTTTTCAATATGCAAATATTCTACTGCCACTAGATTTAAAATAGTTCTAATTGAAATCATTTTAACACTAGGAGAAAATATTTCATCAAAATTTATACCTTTTCTTTATGTAAAACCCTTTACATCAAGTCTTTACTTGTACCTATTTTTTCCTTCATATTCTTCCTTCATCTTATAAACCCATTTGTTCTACAATGCTCTTTTACCTGAAGGAAACTCAACCAAGTCCTAAGTCTGGTTCTGTAGAAAATATTCCATCTCTTTTATTCCTTTCTCCCACTTCTTCTAGTTTCTACCTGCACAACTTCTTCATAACTTTCTCGTTCACCAAGATTAGTAAATAATACATAATATAATGAAGGAGAATATCATTCAGGAGGTCTAATTAACCTAGCAAATCTTCTTGCAGAAGTTTGAGGTACCTATTGTTTTGATTATATTGGAAAAATAGGTTTTGAAGGGACCCAAAACCCTTTACATCACAAAAGAGTAAATGTTGCTAAAAGAGGTAGACATTGAAGCATAAGCATCAACCAAAAGTGAACCAACAACCAAAAAACAATGACCCAACAACAAAGAAATAGAAACAAGAAACAACACAAAAAAAGACACTATTTCATATTTTTCAAGGTGTTAGCCACCTCGATCTCCTTGTTGCAGTGCAAATTGACCATGTAAATTAACTCTTGCTTTTCCTCATCAAATATCTTCCTAAGGTTCCCCCTATTTCTAGCACATGAGCCTTTTGCCTCTTCTTTTCTGATCTTCTTCCTCTTGCCCTTGGAAGATTGGTCCTTCTCAATCATCTTCGTGAAGTATAATTGATCCACCCTGAGCTAACTTATATTACCAAATAAAACCGTTAGGGATTTCACACTATTCTTGATCGAGTTGTGACTAACCTACAATAATTTCTTGCTTTCTTTGTTTGTTTCCTTAATCTTTCCCTCCATTTCTCCAAGGAAATTCTCACAATGGGTCTTAAAGTCATCAAAAGAGTACTATTGTTATTCTTATGGTTGAATAGTTTAATTTTTTGATGCCTTGGGAACTACATATGCTAGGATTTCATCACACACCATTTATTATGTGTTTTCCTTTTCCTATTTCTTTTCCTGTAACTTATCTTTGTACACAAAATTCTCATTGAATATCACATATCTACTCCTAATGCTTTACTATTTACATAATCCCATAAGCGATAACAAAAATCATTAACTATATATCCAATAAAATTACACTTCTTGGATTTAGCCTCAATATTTGTTTTATTCTCTATATCAATATGACCGAATATTTCACAACTGAAAGTTTTTAGAAATGAGTAGTTTACCTTTTTACCTATCCATGACTCCTCTATAATACTACCATCTAGGGAACTTGAAGGCCCTCTAATTTTCTGATACACAAGATAGATATTGATTAATCAAAATTAATGTTATTACATGGTTCTTTCTCCCTAATGCTCTAATTAGGGCATCCACAACTATCCAATCCCTCGAATGGAGACAAATTAGACTCATTCATTACAAAGAGTGATTTACAATGACAACATATAAAACATCCACCCAAAGAGGTGTTGAATTAGCAATACCAAAGAGTAGAGCATCACAGGCTCCACATGGATGAAAGATTTCAGAAGTAGGAATATCTAAGTAGAAAGACCCATCCTTTGGTTTACCCCACAGAGACATGCAAAGTGACAACAAAAATATCACAAAACTAAACCTAGTTCTTAACTCATACTATGGTATGCATCTTGCAGAGGAGTTCACAACCACATTTAGACTTTTGCCAATTCCACACCAACACTAGGCCCTCGATGTCCAAAATAAAGGGTAACTTCTCCACCTCTGCTATGAGAACTAGAAGCCTATAAGGATCACAAGGGTGTGGAATACCTATACTAGGAGAGGAAAAAACAATGGAAACCTCAATCCCACTGAGGTATTCCGTCCTAACTAGTATCCTTGCCATTGTTTCAGCTACCAAACCACACCCTAAGAAGCTTAGATGTGGATGCATATTTCTTGTTGCTTGGGACATCAAAATATCCTTCTAAGTGATTATGATGCTAGAGAAACCTCATTTTCACTTAATTTGTCTTAACATTTCCTACAAACAAAGGCCAAAAAATTTAACGTCTGGAAGAATTAAGCTCCCTAACATCTATTGCCATATTTGCTAATATATCTGCTTCATTGTTAGCCTCCCTACACACATGATTGGATTTATATACTTTAAAGGCTCTTGCAATTTCAATAGCTTGTTCCAAGAGAGTCTGAAGTTTCTAGTTAGGAGTAGATCCTAACCTCAAATCATTGATCTAACAATAGATGAATCCCCTTCTACTTCGACCCTCTAGTAGTTAAGTTCTCTACATTTGCTTAGTCCTAGTATAAGGGCCTTAAATTCTGCAACATTATTTGTCCCTATTGGTAATGGAGAAGACAACTTGACAATAACTACCCCATTTCAATCTCTAATTATGCATCCTACCCTAGGGCTTCCAAGGTTCCCCCTTGAGGCCCCATCAAAATCCATCTTTACCCATCCCTATTGCGGAGCCTGCCATTTCACCTGCTCTCTAAGTTTTAAAGTCTCCAATCCACCAAGGCTGATAATAGGAGGGCTTTTCAAACCATACCAATTATTTTTCATGCTTGCATCCCAGTTACTAAATGGCCTATATTTACCCAAGGGTTCTCTTATCCAATTGCTCACCATCTCCAATATAGATGCTTCAACCTTGTTAAGAAAAGAGTCCAAATTCATCTCTTTGCTCTAAAAAAATATTCTATTCCTCTCCTTCTAGATTTCCCTGACAAGGATGGAAGGACTAATTGTCCACAAACATGAGAAAGAGGTTCCTCTTTTGGGTATAGGCCAAGACTTAAATAAACTCAGTAAATCCTTAAGTAGGGAATTTTTCCAATTGAGTCTGGCACACAACCAAGACCAACATTCTTGGGTGTAGGGGAAACCGAGAAATAGATGGTCCACGTCCTCTTCACTACTTTTGCAGATTTCACACCTTGATAGGTCCTCATACCCCATATTTTTGAATCTTTCAACTGTTCATACTTTTTCTTTTAGGGAAAACCAAGTAAAAGTGCCTACTTTGGATAGGCATAGTTTGTTTCAGAAAAGTCCAATCAAAATTTGCACCACCTCACATGACTGCTCCCTTTCAAGAGCCTGTAACCACCCCTAACATTATAATTACCAATCTTGGAACCATTCCATTTTATCATATCTTGTCCTACATGCAACACCACTACCTTTGATTCAAAATTTCCTTAAGCTATCAAAATTTTTTGTTTGGAAGACCCAAAGAATCAAAATGCTTCCAATACTAGACCCTTATTCCATCCTTTAATTCTATGTTCAAATAATCCATCACATCATTCCCTAATTGTTTTTTAAGGAAGGTTTTTATTGCCTCCACTTCTAATGTCTTATCAAGACTGGAAAATCTGCATCATGACTCTTCGCAAAACAAATTTTTCCCCCTATCGTGAATGTCCCAAGTTAGATAGTTAGATAAGAGTGGCCTACACTCTTGCATAAAATTCCTTATTCTTGAACCTTAGGGTGCATCTTGAGTGGTTAATATACTTGAGGCCTTATTATCCCCTAAATATTTGTGTTGAAGCATTCAAGCCCATTTAAGATTCGGCTTTTTGAACATTCTCCATAAAAGTTTGGTAACTAATGCTGTATTATGGAGCTTTTGCTTCCTAATTCTAGCCCTGCCCAACTCTTTAGATTTATAATTTTTTTCCCAAGCTATCAAAGCCAACCTATACTTTTCTTCATTTCTTTTTCCAAAATAATTTCCTTAGGGATTGTTTTATCTTTTGATTCGCTCAATCTAACAATGAAATGCATGACAAGAGATCAATTGGAATGGTTGATAGGAATTCCTTCAACATAGTAATACAGCCAGCCCAAGACAACCACTTCCCTTTCCATGATGAAGCCCTGTTAGTGATTCTTTCACAAAGATTGTCCCATAATTTTCTCGTTTTGACACCTTTTTCCAATGGAATTCCAAGATAGGAGAAAGGTAAGAACCCCTTCTTATAACCAAAACTCTAATTATTTCCTGCTCTTTCCTTACTATTTTGTATAGAAGCAAATTTTCACCCCTTGTGTAAATTCCCCTTTCACATACCCTCACCTTAGAAAATCAAATCCAAAGGAAAAATTATACATCACCCACCTGCCTTCTGTCCACTTGGCATTTGAATTGTATGTTGGTGAGAGAATATTTGTCAGGGATGCAAGCGCATTGCATAGACTTCTACGTGACGTGCTACTGTCCCTGATGGATTCCTACGTCTGATGTTGGCAGAGGCATTACACTCCTCATTGGGGATGAATTGTAATGTCCCTCTTCAAACAACTGACCCGAAAACAACTTATTCCTTCTCATCCCTCCTACAAAAGCATTCTATTCGCTTTCACTTCATCTTCTACACACTCATTCAATCTCTCTTAGAAATTCATTCACATTCTCAAGCACATTCTCATTCACCTCAACATTCAAGTACTCCATTCTGAGCATTGCAGTAGCATTGACACTCCATCAACTCCACATTGCAAGTGTGAGGCTATCACATAAGTTGCGAGCTTGGAGTCTTGTGAGACCTCCCTTCACCATGGTTGTGGTGGTGGTGACTTTTCCAAGTTCATTGCTTGCATTCTCCCTTCATTGGCCTTGAGAGCCTTTGGGTGGAGGTGGTAAAGCTTCATTCATCTCCTTTGTGATTTGATAGAGTCATGTTTGTCTTTTGTAGTGTTCATTGCACTTCTTTCAATATTCTTTATCATATTTTTCTACTCTGTTGCTTTTTGGCTGTCTGTGGAGGTGGAAAACCCAAAGCAGGGGTCTGACTGAGGCATGCCCCTATATAGGCCCAACATTTTCCCCTTCTTGTTTTTGTGTAGGTGAAAGTGTGTGTAGAGCCAGTTGGAGAACATGCACTTTTGTGAGATCATATTCATCACCCTAGCTGTTCTTTACTTGCTTTATCATCTTTGTCTGTATTTCTCGTACTTCATCATTTTGTTTACTTTGTTAAAATAGACTAGCTAGACTATTAAGTATGTTTTTGGATTTTTCTACTGTATGTCACATTTTCTGGCCATACAGACGCTAGCACGCCAAAGAGACTCCAGTGCACTACGTTGTCGTCCCAGACCTGCATTGCTGTCCTCGGACAAAGAGCTATCTAAAGTACAATTCTGACTCTAGAAATTGGTTCGTATAGCCCCAAAAAGAATTCTAGGTTTGTAGAGTGACATAAGTACTACATAGTGCTCTTCATTCTCGATCCTCATCCCAAAAAATCCCTTTAGAGTGTGGTAAGTTAGGGCAACCCTCTGCTCTTGGCTCTCCATGACCTAGAGCCTTGATGTGGTTGGTTCCCCTCTCTTACATTTTTGGTGAACCTGACACGAACCATTTTGGTTCCGTTTAGTAGTGTTGAAGGGTCCTTTCCTTGTGTCCTAGGAGCATTGTGGGTGTGAGTGTTGTGAGGCATTTTTCCTTACAACCCAACTTGCGACCCCTAGTAGGCATAGTTGGAAGGTTTCATAAGCATTGCAGGAACAAAGCCTTAGTTGGGTCACTGTCCAATTGTGATCCTTTTGGGGGCTTTGTGAAAGTACTGTTTAGTGTACATGATGGATTCCTTCTTGTATCTACCTATCCTCTCTGTGTAGTTTGCAAGTAGTAGTCTAGGTATAACCTTCACCTTGCAGGACCTGCCGATGGGTTTTAATAGGGAACCGTCTCCTCTTTACATCCCTGCATGAATCAATGGAAATACTGTAGCAGGTGTTCTTGTTGATCCAACATCTTAGGTGAATATTATAACTAAGGAGATCATGTTAATTAAATTCCTACATAAAGATGGGTATGAAACACCTATAAGTACCATTCATACACATAATGGACTTTCTGTGCCTCCCCTTGGTAGCATCAATTTGTCAGTCCTTGTCAGACCTAAGTCTGTAAACCTGTTGTTTGACATAATCCTAGGTTTTGAACTCTTCAAAGTGAAGCTAGGTATCTCCTAGTTAGTAGCTATAAACATAGTTCCCTCAGTTGTGCATAAATGTCTAAAGTTTATTCATGAGAGTTTAGTGCATGTGATCCATGACATTAGTTATAAACCACAGGTTGTGCATGGTAGCTATTCCTTAGATCACTTTTGGCCTACACCTGTTGGTCCGATTTTGCCTAGGAAGGACCTCTTGTACCAAACCTATGAGAAGTAAAAGAAAGGGAACTTAATGCTTAGAGTAAGATACCCTTGATCACCTTGTGTTGTTTCGCATAGGGCTTGTTTAAAAGCGGACAGTGATGCCACCCTGGCAGGTAGAAGGGGAGAAGAGAAGTGCTCTTAAGGTTCTTCTTCCTCCTCTTCTACTGTCCATCTTGATGCTTCCTCTCACCCCGCTGTGGTGTCATCGAATTCTGCTCCACATTTGCGGGAGAACCCTATGGTGCCTGCTTGGTGAAAGCCCAAGCATCCTATGTTCGAACTTCATGTTCTTCCCATGGAGCCTAGACCCATTTGATATGGTAGAAGGAAGGGTCCCCATGGGGAATCCTCTATGTCTCAGCCTCTGTGGCCTCCCACCGCTCCTACACTTAAAGTAGTGAATGGGAAGAGGCACGCCGCTAAGGCGCTAGAGCCGACTCCCCCCGCTGTCTCTCAAACTCCTCCTGCTCCCATTCAGGAGTCTGTCCCTCTACCAGAGATGGTTGTTATGGACACTCCTATGGTTGAGTAGGAGCCTTTTGTCCCTTTGTAGCTCACGACCTCTAGCTCAAAGAGTCATAGAAACCACCTTGCGCATGAGCACAAGCGCTGATGAAAGGCTCTAGCGGCTGAGTAGGCCGCTATGCAGAGAAAGGAAGATGAATCAACCACCCCTATTTTAGGACCTCTTGACGCATCTTCCTCTCTCCTACCCTCTACTTCCATTCAATTGAATTTGGTTCTACCATTGACTCCCCTGCAAGTGTGAGTGCGGTTGACCCTAAAAAGGTGTAGGTGTTCATCACTCCTTCAGTCGAGTCGCCTCTTTTGATGTCCATCCTGGGCATCCCACCATTTTCTAAACCTGTGGACATGCTGAATATTTTAGTGGTGTCTGCCATAGTTTTCTCCTCCTCCTCTACACCTATTGCCTCATTTTTTGGGGGTTAACATCCTTTAATGAAGAAGAAAGTAGAGGTTGGACCCTCTAGCAATGGAGGGTGTAAGAGGAGCCCACCTTCCTCAAAGGGTGGTCCTGAATTAGCTTGTTCCATCCTAGTGACAGAGGAAGTTCCGGCTTTCCTTGAGTTTGTCATTGCTCTCGAGTCACTTAGTGAGCCAAGCAATGAATCTTCAGTGCCGTCCTACCCATCCATCGAGGTGCCACATGGCACTCCTATAAAGTGCATGTTCAACTCTTTGGATGAGGTCCTGACCTTGTCAGCAATCTTCACAAAGTTTCTGAACATCGCTCCACAAGAGCCTAGTGGAGAAGACCTTGCGAGGCATTCTTCCTTAGCCCTTGTTGTGAGAGGGTCAGAAGCACCTCCCCTTAATATTCCACCATTGCAGGCTTGTCCACCTTCCCCTTATAATGATCTAGATTGGGAAGCCGATGACCTCTTGGTCAATGAGTGTTAGGGGGAGGCCTCTTCTTTATCTTTAGATTAGGAATGTGTATTTTGTGATGTGTTCCCCCTTGCTTGTGTTTTGTGTTCCTAGATGAACCTTGTCACCCTTGTAGGTGCTTGAATACAGGAGTGATTTTGTGTTGTGAAACTTCTTCTATTATTCCATCATTCTTCCTCTATTATGTGTATTGATTTTCTAAAAATTAGGGACGATGCAAAGTGTTGGGGGAATTTAGGCTTCCCTTCCATGTTGGCCCAATTTTTTATTTTTACTTTGTCTTCTCGTGTATTCTTCACATGGTCTGATATAGTAGGGGGTTTATGACAATTTATTTATATACTATTGCTATACTTATATATATTTATGAGTAGCTCACCCCTATGTACCTTGTTCGTTATGTTTCTATTTCTCTTTCGCTCTTTTCTCTTTCTCTCTTCTTTGCTTGAGTTGTCCCTCATATGTGCAACAAAATCACTTTCACAATATTTTTATTTTCAAAAAACACATTCATTGCCAATGAATCTTTTCTCAAAAATCCTTGCAAACCTTTGTGAAAGTTCTCATTCTCAACTAGGACCCCTAATGGAACATGTTTCCTTCATTATGGGTTCACAAAGAAAGAACTTGAAGAACTTTCCTTCAAGCTGTGAACAAATTTTCTTGCAGGAGAAGCCTCAACCTTCCCCTCATGAGAGGGAATTTACTTGCTTTCAAATTCCTTGATGAAGTGAACATCTTTTAAAAGGATTCCCTGATGTTGAATTGATTTGCAAAAAAAACACTCTTTCACTTTCAAACAACGTGTCCCTTGAGTAGACCCCTCTTCTTTTGAAGGGTTCTTGAGGGAACCCTTTGAAAGCGTTTCAAATTTTTGACTATCTTCTTGCTTGCCTACATGGCTACTTTTTGTTTTCTATCATGTTTTTGTAAACAATTATTTTGGTTTGACCCCTCACAATGTTTTGCTCCTCGTAGGATTTTTCATCTAAAAGGCAAAAGGGGATTGGATGGGGGACCAAAATGCAAGGGTTTACACTCAAGACTAATGTTAGTGAGATGTGTTATGCCAAATTAAGATGTCCTAATGCTCTGATATGAAGTTGAAGTGATCTATTGATGCAAAAATATGAAAATGTGAAGTGCTGGAAAACACAATGTGATATGCAAAAATGCCTAAGAATGTAACTAAATGATGAAATGATAGAACAAAATGAAAGAGATGCACCTGGAATCAGAAGTTTGATGTTGGAAGATTTTGGAATCTTGAAAAATTGATTGGAATGTTGACTAGGACACTTAGGCTAGTCTGGGCGACTTAGTCCCAATTTAGGGAAACTTTGTCAGAACGAGAATTTGTCAAATGGGTATCCAAAAATGTCAAAATCAGTTTTTAGGCCCGGAAGTGGGACTAATTCACCCTTGGTGGAAATTTAGTCCTCCTTTAGATTTTGGGAAGTTCGAGATAGAATCTTGTAGTCTCATGTTTGTACTTCCTTTTCTGATAGGTATCCGTACTTGATTATGCAGAAAACAGGGCATAAAGTCTCTCCAAGCTTGAAATAAGGTGATGTTGATTTGATTGACTTTGTGCACATTTTGATCACTTTTCAACACCTATTCCTTGTCAAATCTGCATACAAAATTCACATGCAAAAGGGGAAAAATGGTCGAGGGTTAGAGAATAGGGGTTTTCCTTGGTCAAACACTTTGGTAATCAAACCCTAAACAATGAAATGAGATGAAAAGAGTGATAAATAGATAACATGTAAATAAAAATTTAATAAACTTACCACACCATTGATACTCAAATATGAAGATGTACAATGAAGAACTTCGATAGCTTGACTTGATAATGCTTGATTTGCTTGAATGCTTAATGAGTGCAAGAGATTGTATATGATTTGGAGATAAATGATTGTAAGAGATGTAAAATGAGGTGAAAAACCCTTATTTATACTTTATTTTACTAATTTTTTTGGAAAGTAACACATCACAGGCCAACCTCAAGGGTTAGAGGACAAAATAACGCTAGAAATTTAAAATAATTTTGAGTTTTGTGCCAAGGACTAAGTCCCCCTATTGGCGACTTAGTCCCATTTAAGAAAATTAAGTTGGTGTTAGGAATTTCGGGGCATTAAAAGTTGTCCAACAGGAATATCCTTAACAACACACTTGAAAATGGTTGAAAAGTGTATTAATGGGTCATTTAGACACGAGAAAGGGTTGATTAGTGAAATTAAACCTAGAAAAGTGTGAAATCTTGTTACAAGACTTTACAACACTTCAAAAAAGGACTTAATAAGTGATAAAAAGGTGATTTTTAAGTGAATTGTAATGAATAAAGTCTAGAAAAGTGTAGAAATGTTTTACAACACTTCACAACACCTTCACAAGACACCATAATTTAAATGTTTAAGCCCTAATATGAATTTTTTGACCACATTACAACAATATACCTAGGTAAAATCAAGGAAAAGCCCATTAGAAAAAATTAAGTGAGCATAAAAATGTCAACTATACATTTTTTGGCAATACAGTTTTATCTGTGGATTAACATCTTGTTTTGCAGGTGTGCCTGTGAAGCCTCTTTCCAGTCTGACTCTGCAGAGTCCCCTTGCATTGGGATTCCTTCATGATAGAGTACTTGGGGGAATGCCTTCTTGTAGGTCTGTGGGCCTGTAAGATGCTTACATCTTGTGGGATTCTTCCATTGTTGGTTCGAGGGCCTTCGGTGTACTTTGTGCAACTTTGTAGTTTTGTGGGGCTACAAAGTCCTTTTGTTCGAACCTCCTCAGGAGAGAGTACCTATGGAGTCCTTTTCTTTCCCTATGCTTTTGAGTTTTCTAGATCGTGGTCTACTTCCTCGATGGTTTAGGTATACATTTCTAACTCTTTGATTTACTTTACTGAATGCTCATCGATATGCGCACTCGCTAAAGTGGGGGAAAAATGTATAGGAGTGAATTTGCACCCCTTGTGTAAATTCCCCCTTCACATACCCTCACCTTAGAAAATAAAATCCAAAGGAGAAATTCCACATTACCTACCTGCCTTCCATCCACTTGGAATTTGTCTTTTGTGTTGGTGAGAGAATATTTGTCGAGGATGCAAGCATAGCGCACAAACATCTGTGCGGCACGCTGCCATCCCTGACAGATTCTTGCCTTTGAAGTTGGCAGAGGTTCTACACTCCTCATTGGGGATGAATTGTAACGTCCCTCTTTGACCAACCAACCCGAAAACAACTTATTCCTTCTCATCCCACCTTCAAAATCATTCTATTCACTATCACTTCATCTTCTACACACTCATTCAATCTCTCTTAGCAATTCATTCACATTCTCAAGCACATTCTCATTCACCTCAGCATTCTAGCACTCCATTGTGAGCATTGCAGCAACATTACCACTCCATCAACTCCACATTGCAAGAGTGAGGCTATCACAAAATTTGAAAGCTTGGAGTCTTGCGAGACCTCCCTTCACCACAATTGCGGTGGTGGTGACTTTACCAAGTTTTTTGCTTGCATTCTCCCTTCATTGGCCTTAAGAGCCTTTAGGTGGAGGTGGTAACACTTCATTCCTCTCCTTTGTGATTTGATAGAGTACCATTTTTCTTTTGTAGTGTTCATTGTACTTTAAATATTCTTTATCATATTTTTCTACTCCATTACTTTTTGGTTGTCTATGGAGGTGGAAACACTAAAGCAAGGGTTTGATTGAGGCAGGCCCCTATACAACCCAAACAATTTTCCCCTTCTTATTTGTGTGTAGGTGAACATGTGCATGGAGCTAGTTGGTGAACAAGCACTTTTGTGAGACCATATTCGTCACCCTAGTTGTTATTTACTTGCTTTATCATCTCCGTCTTTATTTCTCATACTTCATCATTTTGTTTACTTTGTTAAAATTGATTAGCTAGAATGTTAAGTAGGTTTCTAGATTTTTCTACTGTATTGCACATTTTCTAGCCGTACAGATGCCAATGCGCCAAAGAGACTCCAACGCATTGTGCTGTCACCCTAGATCCACGTTGTTGTCCTCAAACAGAGAGCTTTCTGAAGTACAGTTCTGACTCCAAAAACCAGCTTGTCTAGCCCCAGTAAGAATTCTAGGACTGTAGAGTGACAAGAATACTACATAGTGCTCTTCATTCTCGATCCTCATCCCAAAACATCCCTTTAGAGTGAGGTAATTTAGGGCAACCCTCTACTCTCAGCTCTTTGTGACTTGGAGCCTTGATTTGGTTGGGCCCCCTCTCTTACATTATTGTATAGAAGAAAATAACTTCTGATTTATTTGCACCAACCTCTTTCCTGGAAGCTGTTGAGTATAATTTAAGAATATCCTTGAATTTTTTCTTCTGACCTCCTTGCTACCCCAAACAGAAGGGTGTCATTGGCTAATTGCTAATGAGAAATGGGTGGAAGATTACTTGTAATTTTGATCCCGTCAAGATGTCCATTAATTTGAGCTTGAGACAATGATTTTCCCAAGGCCTTCGCTATTATGATAAATTTAGGAAAGGAGATAATAGGTCTCCTTTCCTTATTCCTCTTGAGGCTTCAAAAAATCCCCCCATTGAACCATTCAAGAGAACTAAAAATATAGGACTTGAGATCCATTTAAAAATCCAATCAAGCCAACACTTTGAGAACCCAAAAGCTTCCATGACCTTTAGTAGAAATTCTAATCAACTTTGTCATAGGCCTTTTTAATATCAAATTTTATTAGCATTGCTGGCGATTTTATCTTTTGGATCAAGTGGATAGCTTCTTGGACTATTATAACTCCATCCAAAATGGACTGGCTTGGAAAAAAATTATTTTTTCTTCTAATATGATGTCTAGTAAAACCCTCTTTAGCCTATTTTCTATGGATTTGGCTAATATTTTATAGAAATTATTGCATAGAAAAATAGGTCTAAAGTAATCTAAAGAGACAAAAAATTCTTTCTTTGGAATGAGTGCTAAAAAAGTGTTGTTGATCTCTTTAAGAAACTTACTTGAGGCTCTTGAGTTTTCAATAGCCTCAAAGATGCCCTTTCCAGTTATGTTCCAACACTTTTGAAAGAAAGATGCTAGAAAGCCATTTGGACTCAGTGCTTTGTTTGGGTGGAGCTGAAACAATACTATTTGAATTTCCTCTATAGAAAAAATGGACATCAACATCTTGTTTTGATCTTCTGTTACCAAAGAGGGAATGTTCTCCAAAATTTTATTTTGTGTCATCAAATCTGATCCATTCTAATTGTTCAAAAAATCCTGGAAGTAATTAACTGCGTGTTTTTTAATTTCTTCTACATCATCTACCATCATCCATCCCCCTAAGATAGTTTTGAGATCCTATTTTTAAATCCGTGTGCCTTGGTGCTACTATGGAAGAACTTAGTATTTTTGTCCCCATCCTTGATCCAAACTTCCCTATATTTTTATCTCCAAAATGTCTCTTCTTTGGCAAACAATATTGTTTCATATTCTCCAAGCAACCTTTTTCTTGCAAGAACCTATCCTCATTCATCCCTTAATAAAGGATATCATTATTAAGATTCTCTCTCCTTTTATAAATTTCTTGGCCTCAAAAATATTTTTGAAGTGTAGCTTATTCCACTCCTTCAAATGTTGTTTAATTGATTTTAGTTTTGTTGCTACTTGAAACATCTTTGATCCATTCACCAAAATTTCCTTCCACCATTTTTCCTTCAAATCATAAAAATATGGATGCTCCAACCACATATTTTTAAATTTGAAAGGACATTTGAAGGGCCTTTTATCACCAAAATGTTCAATTGTATAGGAAATTGGTCAAATCTAGACCACAGTTGAATCAATCTCTCCAATCCAAATGGAAATTCACCAAAGTCTCCTTTCCAAAAAAATCTATCTAAATTTTATATTATGTTGCTAAGCCCAAGTCACCTATTGTTCCAAGTAAAGTTATCATTAGAGAATTGAACTTTCATCAAATGATTACTTGTTACCCAATCCTTTAAGTCAATTTGAGACTGTAATTTTCTAATGATTCTACCCTTTTTATTAGAGCTATGCAAGATTGCATTGGAATCCCCATCAATTAAGAAAAAGTCCAAAGGAAACTATGAAAAAGCTTGATCTATCTCTTCCCAAGTCTCCCATTTTCCAATGCAAGAAATAGGTCCATATACGTTTTAAAAAATAAACTGAAGGTTTGAGGATAGGCTTCTAATTTTGCAGTGAATCGATTGTCTCCCTACTACAAGTTTTCAACTATTACTGCTAGTGGTCTCCAAAGAGTATCCAAGCCTCTAGAGACGCATTTTGAGTAAATCCATTCTCCTTTCCAAAACTTCAATGTCTTCTGGAAATGTGCACTTTATTTGTTGTTCAATTTGGTTTCTTGTATCATTACAATGTACACCTCTAACCTTTCTAGTTGGTACTTAGACAACCATTGCTTGTTAGGGGAATTAATGCCCCTAAAATTCCATGATAGGAGCTTCATGGCTTTGAGGGAAGGGATATACCATTCCAAGATCTCAGTAATCTAGTGATTTTAATTTGCCCCTTCGCATCACCATTCGCCTTTTTCTTCTGTTAGAGTGTTTTTCTTCCAACTTTCTTCTTATCACTACAACCAAGAGATAATTTATTTTCCCTTTTTTGGATAAAATCCAATTTCACACCTCCTTCTAACCCCTTACAACCTTCTTTGAGACTCCTAATTTTTCATGATTACTCCTACTACCTCTTCCAAATCATCCATCAAAGATTGATTCTACTCTTCTCCTAGCTGGGCAGTCTCAACTTCTTTTTCTTTTAGATTGAGATGTTGGAGATTTGGAGTTCCAAGAATATCCTCAATCAATTCCATTAAGTTTTTGTATCTCTTCCCATCTTGGTGAAGATTTCCTTCCCAATATTTGATTCTACAAAGCCATTATCTAGGGTAACCTTCTGTTGATTAAGAGATTCCACTTTCTTGACTGGAGAAGCAATACATCCACTTCCCATAGTCATATCCTTCTCCTTTATTTTATGTTGATTTGTTTATTTGAGAGGATCAAAGAGCAGAGTTTTATTGGAATC
This sequence comes from Sequoia sempervirens, assembly GCA_007258455.2. Taxonomy (NCBI): domain Eukaryota; kingdom Viridiplantae; phylum Streptophyta; class Pinopsida; order Cupressales; family Cupressaceae; genus Sequoia; species Sequoia sempervirens. The sequence continues at coordinate 321,328,032 of VDFB02271358.1, read as the reverse complement.
GAGACTTATCAATTTAGGATCCTCCTAACTCCTTTATTTAGATGAGCAGGCTTTTAATCCCTCAGGAGTCTAGTAGTTAGATCCCATAACCTTTCCTTTAAGAGGATTTTCTTGGCCTTTTTCTATAGTTCTCTCTTCATCTGAATCATTGCTTAAGGGGTTATTTGTGCTAAAATTGGAATTAGGATCTAATCCTTTTCATCCAGTCTTTCACTCTCAACCCTACTCCTTGATCTGCAAACTTCCCATGATTGTTTGAGAGCTATACCATTCTGAGGCCTTCTATTACTTCTTATGGCGATCTCAGGCTTCACTTTCTACTTCCATGAGCCTAACTTCATGGGGATCTCTAGCTCTTCCCATATCCCATTTTTTGGATCTAATTCCACACATAGTCTTGCATAGGTTTTATCTACGCATGAGTAAATCTTATCATCTACCTTAAGGAAAAAACCTATTTATTCTCCAATTACCTTCAACACTTCTACACACTAGTGTTATTTAGGTAAACTGTATAATATGATCCATGTTGGAATCCTTCCCATCTTGCATTTGAATGGATTAAAATTTGGCTCCTAGGCTTTCATGAAAAAACCCTAGATCCTCCTTAAATAGTGGTTCACCCCCAAGGATTTATTTTTTCTCTCCCTTTGATTCACACTCAATAAGAAAGAAATCATTCTATAGGGCTTTGATTGTTATCTGTTCTCCCCACTTGTCTTTCCACCACCTAATGATTTTTTCTTTAGAGGATCCACAACCTATCCATTTTGCATAAAAGGCTCTACCTTTCAACAACTCATAACTTCCTTTTAGAAGTTTCAAAGCAATGATCACTGCCTTGTTGTTAGGCATTGTAGGGGTAGTCATGTTTTTATTTCTCCTTGTTTTAAAGACTTCGCCATATTTTTGTCTCCTCCAATGCCTAGGGTTTCCATTCTAGTTATGACTGCTATTATGTTGACCACCATTCCATCGATTCTCATGTATAAACCTTTTACCTTCTACTCCTGCAGCTACACCAAACCATGGATTGGTTCCAAGGGGAATGCAATTCGATCTTGTAGTAAAGGAGGGAATTTTCCCTCTTCCCATCACACACCAATCCAACCTGCTCCCTGCTTCAAAGCATACCTATGCTCTACTCCCATATTGATTTTCCTTTCCTTTCTGCTACACCATTGTAATAGAAAAAATTCTTATGGTGTTATTATTATTGTATCTCTCTTCTTATTAAATTTTTATAATCTTTGTAATAAGATCATAGATATGCATTATTGTATCCTCATATTTAGGTTATTAATCCATGCATGAAGGCCCTCTATTTATTAAGTAAACAAAAGTATCTACAAATTTTTTCCACAATTGCAATGGTAATGTTGCATGCAATCTCATACTCCTTGGATGCTCCATGATTGTCATATTCATCCTTTTGACACACCATTTTCTTGTGGTGTTCTTGGAGTCATATTTTGTCTACGAATCCCATGGTATGAATAGTGAATATCAAAATATTTGTTGCAATGTTCTCCTCCATTACCTGATTTGAGACACTTCAAATTATTTCCTATGTCATTCTCAACCAAAGCTTTCCATTTCTTAAAAGTATAAACATATAATATTTTCTTTAGATGACATAAGCCAAATTTTTTTGGTTGCATCATCAATAAAAGTAAGATAATAATAGAGCCACCAAGAGAGGATACATAAACTGGTCCTTGCACATGTAAATGCACAAGCTCTAATTGTTCACTCTTCTTTTCCTTCCCAACTCTAAAAAATTTGAATCTCTTTTATTTTCCATAAACACAACTTTCATAGAAATCCAAATCAACTTGATTCAAACCTTGCAATAAATTATTTGTGTGGAGAATCCTCATCCCCTTCTTGCTCATGTGCATAATTTCTTATGGTGCCACAATGTTGTATATATTCCTATACAAAATAAGCCAATAAGAAATAAAAACTATCATTACATAAATGTACAATGTAGCTACCTTTTCTCCTTTTTCTATTATCAATGCTCGTTTAGTGACTTTTCATGAATTCTATGTAAATGTAATTGTACAACCTTCACTTCCCAGTTGTCATGTTGAAATTATATTCTTCCTAAATCAAGAACATGTATCAACTCTTTTAGCAAATATTGGTTTCCATTTGGTAATATTTTTTGTATCTTATCCTTTCCAATGTAATTTTACATGGTTCATCATCACCCAAATAAACTGGTCCAAAATCGCCTTGAGCATAATCTAGAAAATATTTATTATGGGGTGTGGCATGAAATGAAGCCCTCGAGTCTAACAACCAATAATCAATAATATTATCTAATGACAGTATCAAAGAATCTTGTAATACATCACCTACATTTTCTTCCTTATTATTTTCTTGTTTTTCATCTCCTCATTTTCCTTTTCGAGACTAAAATATTTCTTTAGGTGTCCTTTCTTCCCACAATTCCAACACCCCAGACTTCCTTTGGATTTTAATTTTCCCTTCTTAGACTTCCATAATTTCTTGGGCTCTTTCCTCTCTCCCTTTGTTTTCCCTTGTTCTCTATAGTCAAAGCATTACCCAATGTCTCACATATTCTTTTCTGTCGGAATTCCTAACTATGGATAACACCAACAACATCATCATACTTTAAAGTGATTGAATCAGAAACAACATTAATCACATTGATGACCAATCTATTCCAACTTTCTAGCAAAAAGTACAAAATCAAGAGATACCTAACCTCATCATAAAAGTTTACATTTACAAAACTTAATGTAGTGTAGGAAAAAGTGTCCCTTTTTCACACTTAATTTAGAAATAATTAATAATAAAATGAGCTTAATTATGCCTTAATTTAGTGTTGTAATATTTTTTTCATATTCACATTAAGTTTAGGGCCCTTTTAAATTAAATGGACTTAATTGTGCCTTATTTTTGCTGCTGTAAAGTGTACCTTTAAACTTTCACATTAATTTTGGGCTTTATTAATTAATTAAGGTTAATTTTCCTTGATCGGCCCCTTTAATTCAAATCCAAGCCTAATTAAATATAATTTCTGAGGGATAAAACCCAACATTCATAAATGCCATTACACAACACTCAACTTTTGAAGATGTGTGTCCTAGGTAAGTGACCTAGAACCCATTCACCATATGACGAATGGGTCCTCACTTAGACCTAGGACCCTAATTTAAACTATGTTTAACAATGAGCAATGTGTGTCCTAGGTAAGTGCCCAAGGACCCATTCACCATATGGAGAATGGGTCCTCACTTAGACCTAGGACCCCCCTTTAAATATGTTTTTGGTGGTATTTTAATAATTTTAAATCCATAATTCAATGTCGGTTTGTGTTATTTGAATTTTGGGAATTAATGATAAGATACGCATAAATGCAAGGTTATTTCACTATGTTTCATCTAAGTGATTCTAGAAAATTGAAGTCATCTTAAGAGCATTCAAGAGAGAATTATAGAAGAAATTCAAGAGCATTTTCAAGGAATTCAAGGGAACATTTATTGAAGAATATTGTGGCAATCAAGATTCCTATCATCATGTCAAAGATGTATTACATCTTGCATGTTGTTTGAGCTAATATGGTGACGTAGTGTTAAAGATCTAATCAAGCATATCAAAGGCATTATTTCAAGACAAGTTTCATGATCAAGATCTATATTCATTGAGGCCACTTCATGTTAAGTTGTAGATTTGTTATCCAAGGTTCGAATAAGGTTTGGTGAGCTGTTACATAGTGTTGTTCATTCATCCTTCCTTCATGATTCATTATTTCAATTCAAGGCTTAATTACCAAAATGGGTTTTGACCAAGGCAAACCCCGATTCACCTAACAAACAAAATTTTTCTCTCTTTGATGTGTGATTTCAGATTTTAGGTTGAAGATCCTTGAAAGAGAAAAATTGAAGAAAGTTGCAAAGTTGTCAAAGTTGCAAGAAAAGTTGTCAAATTATGAAAATTCCTCTACAAAAATTATTTTTTGTTATCTAATAGTGAACACCTGGCATCTGGAAGTGTAGATTGACCAAAAGAGAACCAAGAAAGCAATTTCTAGAAACCCTAGCTAGGACCCATTCTCCATTGGGTGAATGAGTCCTCGATGAGCTTTAAAAGGAAACTTTTGGTGAAAGGTACACATTATTTTCCCCTTTTCAAACTTTCCTTTTGATTACTATTTTTGTTAGATTTAATTAATGTTCTTCATTTTCATATTATAGCTTTCATTTTGAATGAAACTAGGAAAATAGATCATTCACACCCACATATTTTTCTTCATTTCATTTTGGTGAACTCGAATTTGATCTTTGCATTTTCTGATTTTGGAGTCCTCTTTCATCCTATATTTAGATCTTGCATTCATTTGCATCTCTTTTCATTGAATTAGGTCTAATTTAGGGCGTCTAGATTGCATGTTACTTTGCATTTCATTTAAGGGTTTTTAGGATTGCATTTTTGCATTCTTTAAATATGAAAAATACCAAAAAAAAAAGTCATATTGCATATGATTAACATAGCATTACATCATATCAACTTGTATTTGAAAATTGAAACAAAATTGCATATCAAAGTAGGTTTTCTAGGTTGCCATTTTCTCACATTTTGCATTTGCATCCAATCCTCATTTCACAAAAAAATCATACTAAAACTTGCTGCAACAAATCAGAATCTAGAAACTATTGAAAATCACTGAAAAATATATAAAAACTTGTTTCAAAACCCTCACCTAGGAACCATTCTCCCTAGGGAAAATGAGTCCCTGATCAGAGTCATAATATGATTTTTTGGGCATTAAAAAAATCATCTTTGCATTCCTGTTTGTTTTTTTCAAATTTCTATTTCTAATTGCAAAATTTTTGTTTCATCAATTTGATCATATCTAACTTAATTTGATAAATTTCATGCATTTTATGATTTCAAAATTGCATTTACAAGACTTCATTTTCAGGTTTTTGCATAGTGTAATAAAAAAATTGCCTTGTTGTCTGAAAATGGATGTGTTTTAGCAATGTAGGAAGTCCTTGTTCTCCTTGGTTGATATTTCAAGTTGTGTTTTTGGAAATGGCCCTAATGCAATTGACTCTAACCATACTCAATCAATTCCTAATGAGTGTTGGGCAGGTGCAAAAAGATGGGGGGACAAAAAGTGGCCAAAATTTCAAAAATCATTTGATAGGCTATAACGTGAGCACATTATAACGTGCTCACATTATGGCTTGGTGTGACTGAGCCAAAGGATCGATCACATCAAGCCTATAATGTGCTCACACTATAACACAAGTGTGTTATAGCTCATTAAAACAAAAATAAGCAAATGAATTCATTTGTATTTTGACCGTGTTTTTTGTTGCCCGCGGCCAAAAACCTTGCTTTTATGTGCTCACATTCTAGAAGGAGGTTAACTTGCATTTTCTTCATCAATTTCTTGCAATTTCATCACTAGGATGCCACCATGTCGAGAAGGAGGTCAAACAAGTAAGAATTGTTTATTTTTTGTTGTGAATTTTTTGTTAAATTGGTAGTTTTAGGTTTTTTTTTATATTCATTTGTTTAATTTGTAGGAACTATTAATGAACTTGAAAACCATCATCAAAATACTGAACAACCACAACAAGAAGCACCTTAACAAAATCCTCAACAACCACAACAAAATCTCTTCCACCAATTCCTCAACATCCTACTGACACTCAACAAAATTTAATGGGGGTAATTGAAAGCAATAAAAAATAGATTGAGGAGTTAATCACGAGGTTGAACAATCTAGTAAGTTCAACCATGAAAATAAGAACACTTGCAAGTTCACCTCAAGAAATGTTAAAACATGTAGATGCAATCAACAAAAAATTAAGTGGTTGGGTATATAGGAGGCAGGTGGCTAGGAATTTTTATGTAGATAAATTATCATTTAAAGAAGTAAAAGATGAAAAAATTACAAAATATGATTTGTGCTCATTATTCACTTACCCACGCACAAATAAAAATCTTGACCTTAATGCCAAGAGGCTTCCTATCTATTGGTACCGCCACCAAGGGATTAGGAACTATTTTTGGGATAGGTGGTACATGGTTTTTGACTATCCACCATGCAACAATTGCAAAGCCCCCAATATTTCTTAAGGAAACTCTACTATGAGTTCATCCCCAACAAAATCCATAATTTTTTTGATATGAGGGACTTTCAGGGGAGAGGTGGGGGGTCGACATAGGATAGACCTAGTACATGACTAGATCCTCAATGGTAAGTGAGACAAGCTCTCGCTAGGCCATCTCGTGAGCACATCATTATCCCTTTCGTAACGAAGGAGAGTGTTGAGGTGGACACTTTGTAGTCTATTAGCTCTTTGACCCAGAGTATCATACAACATGCCAATCCTGTAGTACAACACCATCCACGGGAGTCTTCGAGTGGTAGGCTTCCACCCCATTCTTGTCAGGTTTGCGGGTCGACTTGTACATATGACCCCATAGGCACTTAGGAGGCTGGTGTGCAAGATATGTTTGTAGCTACAAAGATGGCGATGGAAATTGACATTTTGAATGAGGCTTTTGGCATCGATACTCAGGTAAATGTTAGCATGTTCATTGAATTTAATTTATTAAATTTCACTTTTGAAATGCAAGATCAACTAATTTAGTTTTATGATTGTAATATAATTTTAGGGTTACAGTGTTGATACTGGATACATCGGCACTCCACCTGTTTATTACTCCATTGCATCTACCACTGAGGTATGTAACTAGTAAACAATTATAAATTTATTTCATGTGAATAACATTATTATATGAATGGTATTCTAATATTTGATTTTGGATGTTGAATAGGCTAATATTGGAGGTTTCATGGGAACACCTCCCAATGCCAGTGGAGTTAGAAAAACCTTCATGCAGATAATAGAATATAGATTTTAACTAATGAATTGTACTTAATAGATTTGTGTAGTTTGTATTCATATCATTGATTACATTTCATTGCACATCTTTCAAACTCAAAGCATTACTTCACATTGCATAACTAATAACTAGATGTTGATAGATGAAATTTTTTTAACTACAATATAGTTGTTTAGAAAGTCAACATAAGCAGTGATACAATTACTTCACAAAGAATAAGTAATAACTAGGAGTAGCTGCCAATTGTATTTTCTTGTCATGGAATTCCATGTGAACACTTTTTACTGAGGCATTTTTTCAAACAGTTCACTACCTTGTCTATGCTATGGATGCTTGGAAGAAATATATGAAAGAATAATAATAAGCAATGACATAGACAAGGCAATGAGTTGTTTGAAAAAATGCCTCAAATAAATGTGGTCTCATGGTGATGTCCATCACCATGAGACCCAATTTCTTTGAGGCATTTTTTCAAACAAGACACCGCCTTTTCTATGCTACCACATTTTCCATACATGTATACCACAGAATTTTATCAAATAGTTAACTTCCTTGCTACTATGGCTAAAAGCCTAAAAAAAGGTGCTTTCCAACAAACTATGGATTCTTGGAAAAAAATCTATCAAATCATAATAGTAAGCAATGACATAGACAAGGCAGTGAGTAGTTTGAAAAAATTCCTCGAAGAAATGTGGTCTCATGGTGATGGAATGCCATTCCATCACCATGAGACCATGCATTTCTTCAAGGAATTTTTTCAAACAGCTCACTGCCTTCTATGCTACCACATTTTCCATACATGTCTACCAAAGCATTTTATCAATCTACTCACTTTCTTGCTACTATGGCTAAAAGCCTAAAATAGGTGCTTTTCAACAAACTATGGATACTTGGGAAAAATCTATCAAATCATAATAGTAAGCAATAGCGTAGACAAGCCAGTGAGTAGTTTTAAAAAATTCCTTGAAGGAATGTGGTCTCATGGTGATGGAATGCCATTCCATCACCATGAGACCACATTTCCTTGAGGCATTTTTTCAAATAGCTCACCACCTTTTCTATGCTACCACATTTTCCATACACGTCTACCAAAGAATTTAATCAATCTACTCACTTCCTTGTTGCTATGGCTAAAATACCAAATTAGGTGATTTCCAACAAACTATGGATGCTTGGAAAAAATATATCAAAGCATAATAGTAATCAATAACATAGACAAGGCAGTGAGTAGTTTGACAAAATTCCTCTAAGAAATGTGGTCTCATGGTGATGGAATGCCATTCCATCACCATGAGACCACATTTCTTTGAGGTATTTTTTCAAATAGCTCACCACCTTTTCTATGCTACCACATTTTCCATACATTTATACCAAAGCATTTTATCAAACTACTTGAACTTCCTTGCTGCTATGGCTAAAAGCCTAAAAAAGGTGCTTTCCAGCAAACTATGGATTATTGGAAAAAAATCTATCAAAGCATAATATTAAGCAATAGCATAGACAAGGAAGTGAGTAATTTGAAAAAATGCCTTGAAGAAATGCGGTCTCATGGTGATGGAATACCATTCCATCACCATGAGACCACATTTCTTTGAGGTATTTTTTCAAATAACTCATTGCCCTTTCTATGCTACCACATTTTCCACACATGTCTACCAAAGAATTTTATCAAACTACTCACTTCCTTGCTGCTATGGCTAAAGGCCTAAAATAGTTGCTTTCCAACAAACTATGGATGCTTGGAAAAAATCTATCAAAGCATAATAGTAAGCAATATCATAGTCAAGGCAGTGAATAGTTCAAAAAAATTCCTTGAAGAAATATGGTCTCATGGTGATGGAATGCCATTCCATCACCATGAGACCACATTTCTTTGAGGCATTTTTTCAAATAGCTCACTATCTGAAGAATAGAAACCAAGCCTTCAGCCAAAATTCCCCTCCAAATTCTTTTCAAGATACTCATCCTCATCCTCAATTTACTAATCCATGGAACCTTCCACCTTTTATTCCACTTGTTCATATCCCCACCCCTCCCTCTTCATGTCATGATCGCCCTCCATCTCTTAACCAAGACTACACTATACCATCCACCCCATCCCAACATAATACCATAGAGAAGGAAATGAACTGTTTGAAAAAATGCCTCAAAAAATGCGGTCTCATGGTGATGGAATGCTATGACACATTTATTTGTAATGGAATTCCATCACCATGAGACCACATTTCTTTGAGGCATTTTTTCAAATAGTTCATTGCCTTCTCTATGCTACCGTAGTTTTCGTACATGTCTACCAAAACATTTTATCAAATGGTTCACCTCCTTGCTGCTATGGATAAAAGCCTAAAAGAGGTGCTTTCAAACAAGCTAGGGATAGGGAAAATAGTAAGCATGATAGTCAAAAATATATAGTTCAATAAGTACTCAATTTTTTTTTCATTATCTCATACATTATAAGCCATGACATGCATCACTATTGTAGTTTTAGTGATTGAATAATTTGTTGTTTTTTTTATATGTTGGAAGTGGATACACCTCCACATGTTCATAGGGAAATAGAGCTTGGTGTTTCTTTTTCTATAGATTCCTCGATGCCTCTCATAGAGGTATGAGGTAGATTACTAAATTTCAATTTACATTCGTTGTTATAGTTGTTAGTTAGTGAAAAATCAAACCACTATTGATTTGTAGTTTAATTTCTCTTTGGATGGTTTCTACAGGGCTTCAACACACCACAACAAGTGCATGCAAATATTTCCCTCGAGGAGAGTGATCGTCTAGTGGCAACAAGTGATTATTTTGTTAAATATATCATTTTTTATAATGTAATTTCTATATATTAATGTCTTTACTTGTTATTGTAACAGATAAAGCTTGACCAGGAACTAAACCCTAGGAGGAGCACCAAGAGAACTCCTCGACCTTAGAATAAATGAGTGACAGACTTATCGCCATCCGGTCGACAAGCAAAGGGAAAGAGTTTATTTCAAGAGCATGGAAAGCAGTAAATTTTGATTCTAGAGCCCTTTGTTTTATGCCTATATGGCATTTTTGTTCATATTTTGTATTGCATATATTTGACATTGTATGCCTAAATGGCATTCTTGTAAGCCTATATGGCTATTTTGTATATATTTTATACTTATATCGACATATATTGATGTATGCCTACATGGCTATTTGGTCAATACAAATTTTTTTTATCGATGGTGTCCATATTTGCATTATAAATCCGTTGTTCAATAGATATGAGTTACGTGTATTCAAGTGTATACTTTACAACTTACGTGTATACTTTGTGACTTATGTGTATTCCAATGTATATTTTGTGACTTACATGTTTTCATGTGTATACCTTGTATTCATGCATATACTTTGTATTAATTTGTGTATACTTCAAGGCTTACGTGTGTTTGAGTACTTGTGCTTCACTTATTCACATGTATGCTTGACTTATTCACATGTATACTTATTAATTGGTTAGCCTTAGCATTTCTCATTACTGTCCTTCATGGTTTGTCTTGAATATTTATTGATTGATTCTAAACAACTTTATTAGTTAATGCTAAACAACTCCAATATTTCTAGGAATACTAGTATAGTTACAAATTACAAAATTGCACAAATTGAAAAGAAAAGATTAATTGTAAAAAAATACACTGATTATTAACTTGATAATTGCTTAAGAATGAGTATAATATATATATCAAGAGATGAGCCTTCTAGAATGGCAACTTCGAACTAGAAAATAGGCATGAAACTCCATGCAAGATTGCACAATTAAGCAATCATTATCCTAAAAATATAACAACTAGCAAACTTATCTAAAGGAATATTTTAGACAGAATATTCTACACTAACATTTTCATAATCAATGGCTTGTTTCCATGCTCGCTTCCTAACTGTCAACCAAACTTTTCAAGAAACACCTTTGATATATTTCTATGTCCATCAAATCAATGGATATAAATCTACCTAAAACATTCCAATACTTTGAAAGCAGTAATCCACCCAAAATTGTAATGGGAGATAAGGAAAATGAACTCACATAGGAATAAATAAATAAAGAACAGTTCACCCTTCACAGCTTGGTGAAACCATTGCCAAAGTTAGAAGATCTTAAAGACAAAGAAGAATTATGATCTTTATAATATAGAATTAGTACCCACTTTGATCAGTATAAAATTTTCAACCATGGGTTTATCATGCTTTTTCAAATTTGGTAAGAAGGATTATATAAGATCCTTGAGCAATGTATTTCCTAGTTCTCCCTTGTTCTTACATATCTCAATTCCGTTTAATTCAAAGATTTCCATCAAATGATTTATCTAAAAACAAAAAACATGTTTTCAATTGGTATTCCATGAGATATTTCATAAAAAAATTCCACTATATTTAATATTTTGATTGGAACAACTCAATTAAGCAAAGGATACATAATCTTCACAACACTTGCAAAACATAATATTCATAGTAGATGATGAGTAGTTAACTTCTTGACACATTATCATACAAACATTTATCTTGAATAGTCTTTAAACATTTTCACAGCATAATCCTCACAATATAGAATGAATTATTATGTTCTTTATCCATCACGATATAAACACATCGAAAGATGTATATGT
>VDFB02271358.1:321295477-321316404 GCA_007258455.2 Sequoia sempervirens | reverse complement strand
TTTGTTTCAATCATGTTTGTATCCATGTAAGTGGATACATACTTTATTTGAAGCAATAAATTCTCCATTGAGAACTTTGTTGTATAAATAACATCATTTACTAAATGGCCTACCAATTTACCTCACATTTTATGCAAATGTAAGAAAAAAAATAGACCAAATCTTTTCCTAATTGACCTTCCACACTTTTGGCATACCCATTGCACACCAAGTTGCAATTGCTAGTTTACACAAGGTTGCATTCCATTAGATTTTTATTCATTGATTAAAAAATAACTCTTAAAATAAAGATAAAATAAACATGTTGAACCATAGATTTTTGGGTAGGGCTTATAGGCTACTCTTGCACTCTTAGGAATGTTTCTCCTAAAAGGAGAGAGATAAACCCCACTCAAAATTCTAGGTGGTTCACTCAAATTAAGATGTGTATGATGTTATTTAGACTAAATGGAATGATCTAAGTGCAATTAAATGAACTATTTGACTAATTATGAGTGCAAAACCTAAGAATTATGTAATGTTGGAAAACTCAATGTGATATGCAAACATGAACTAAAGTATGAGAAAATGTGAAATAAAAAAGAAGGTTGAATCAGAGTGCACCTGGGAAGAGAATGGAGAATATAGAGTGTTCTGAGTGCTGGCAGAGATCACTGAAAATCACCAGTGGACTCATTTTCCACTGATGGTGAATTAGTCATGCTTTTAATGAAAACTAGTTTTTGATTGTCAAAATCTAGAATTTGACAAAATATGGATTTCCAGCCTTAAGGTGGGACTCATTCGCCACTGATGGTGAATCAATTCACTCCCAAAATTCTGTGAAATCCAGGGCCAATCTTGTAGCACCAGATTTGAGGTTGTCTGCTTATCGAGTTGACAGAGTCAAATCTATAGAAAATAGATAGAATGTCTTCTCCAAGCTTGAAATAGGTTGTAGTTGAATTGAAACACTTTGTTGACTTCTTGTCCGCTTTTCAACACCTAATGGCTTGTCAAATTTGCATACACAAGTCAAACCCTTATTGAAGAAATCTGAAGATATAACAATGGTTGCTCCAAAATGCTTGATTAATACTTGATTCAATGATGCAAAGTGCTTGAATGCTTGAATGAATGTTTGAATAAGTGAACTTGATGAATGGGGGTCAAAATGGATGTAAAAACACTTATTTATACACACTTGTGCCTTAGTAACCCAAACATACCTCATCACAGGCTGACATAAGGTGATTTTAAATAAAAAGTTGAAAGAAAATTTGACATATTTTGAATTTTGAGCCAAGAGGGACTCATTCACCACCCATGGTGAATGGGTCCCACCTTGGACTTGAAAGTGGGTGTTGGGAATTATCTTGCATTTAATGTTGTTTGTCAGGTTTACATTCAAAAACACACTTAATTAAGCCTTATAAGGGCATAAAGGGGTCAAATAAAGCATAAGAAAGGTGTAAATAGTAATAACAAGCCTAGAAAAGCACAAAATATTGTTACAAGACTTTACAACACTTAAAAATAGGAATTGATAAGTGATGAAAAGGTGATTTTTAGGTAAATTATAATAAATAAAGTCTAGAAAAGTGTAGAAATGTCTTACAACACTTCACAACACCTTCACAAGATGCCATGATTTGAATTTTAAGGACCTAATGTGAATGTTCAAGCCACATTGCAACATTAAATCAAAGGAAAATGGACCAAGCATCATGAAGAAAGGCCTAAAAGACCATGAAAATGACGAGGGGCCATTTTTCTATGGTACACATGTAAAAACAAAAAAAATCTAAAATTATTCTAAACTAAGATTAAATAACTCTTATATAACTAAAATAACTTAAGACGTGTTTTTTATGCCAAGAGGCATTCTACAGTCACAACAAGGGTGGAAAGAACCTATGTAAAGTTTTTGAAGAAGCATTTAAAATGTCGTGCAACTAGCATTAATGGAAATGAAGATGCATGAAGGAAGTGACTATTGGTAGTGGAAAAGAATGAGGTATGTAATTGACATGGGTAATCAAAATTTCATTCAATTCCATCACATTGCATGTAAACCGCTTCGATACAAAATGAGGTTATATATTTTGGTTTATTGCAAAAAAATTGTTGCCTACGATAGAGCTCACAAATTTGGCTTTATTTTGGTCTGTTGCATGTTTTGTTGCAGTAAAAACAAAAAAAGATTTAGGGATTCAAGCGTTGTACTAAGAATTAACTGTGAAGCATATTATTTATAGCTTCCTCTCATCGTTCTAATTTGATCCAACACTTATAATCCTTTGAACCTCAAGTGCTTTAAATTTTCATGATTGTTCTTTGGATGCTACCAATTTTCTTTGATCGCCCTCCAAGTAAGAAGAGTAGGCACTAAGTTTAGGAATCATTGCCAAGTAGATCCGATGGGAACCATAGGTGCCAAAAATGGAAAAGGAGTCCCCACGCACTGAAACTTAAGAAACTTACACAAAAGTTTAAAAAATGATGTTGTAAAAATAGTTGTTGATGTCTGCCAAAATCTAACAAGCCTTGCTATATATCAAGTAGATATATGAATTTTGATTGAATCACAACTTGCTTGGATGAGTCTGTGTCGATTGAAAAAGCCACCTATAAAGAATTATTATATTTCCTTTCCTTTTAGTTTTCTTTTCTCAAATGCATTTCTTTTTTTTTCTTTTATCAAAATATATTTTTGCAAAACCCCTGCAGGCTATAGACGATAGGTTAAATCCAAACACCCCTGACCATCTTCCAAAAATACCAAGGGATTAACAGACCTAGGATTAGGACAAGGTCCAATTAGGGCTAGAGCTAGACCTAGCCGGGGGCTTCTAATTAGGTTGTGGGCTAGGCCTTACCTCTATGATCATAAGCTAGGCTAGGCTTTAATTCAGAGCTTCACTAGGCCAGGGGTTCAAGCAGACTCTAGGGTTGGGATTACTACACCTTAAACTAACAAACCATAGTTGGGCTGTAATCAAGCTGAAGAAGTGAAGCCAAGACAAGAACAGAACTAGAGTCACAAGCGAAGCTAAAATCAATAGCCATAACCACGCTAGCGTTAGCAGCTAGGTCCAAAATCAGGGCCAGGCCTATCAATCGGGGTCACATTAAAAACTACAAACCATAACTGGCTGCCAACTAGGGCCAGAATTCATGGCCTTTGCCATGATCAAAATAAGGCCCAACTGGGGCCAGGGGTCCAACCTGGGGCCAGGGCTATACCCTTTAACCAGGGCTGGGATCCTGACAAGACTACAGCGCTGCCAAGGTCAAGGCTACAACACACCAGGCCAGTCCACCAGGATCAGAGCCTAACTAGGCCAGAGTCCAATCACACAGGGTCATGGGTTGTGATCCAAAACGAAGGTCAAGACAAGGCTCTAGTTAGGACTAGCAAGCCAGGTTGGGGTCCAATTAGGGCCAAAGTTACCAAGAAGTGCCAGGGAACAGGATTGGGTCTTAGGTTTAGGGTCCAATTAGGGGCAGGATTCTACTCATGTAAAAGCTTTGGGGTTGTGGCTCTTAGGGATGGCTCAAATAGGTTAGCGATCAAGAAGCTAGCTGCAAGATCCACTAGGGCTAGGATTTGGAGATTAGAATTCAAATTTTAAGCCAGGGATTATAGCTGGGCTTCAATTCAATCCAAGGTTAGTGTTAGGCTAGGATCCCATTAGGGTTAGGATTAAAATAGTGTTTAGAGTTAGAATTAGAATTCAATTAGGGTTAGGGTTATATTTGTATTTTGATTATGGTTAGAGTCTAATTATGGGTAGTGTTCAATTAGGGTTCAATTATAGATCTATTTGGTTAGGGATTAATAAGGGTCAAGTTTATTGTTGGTGTCCAATTAGGGTTAGTGTACATTAGCATTCAATTAGGGTTAGGGTGAGGATTCTATGATAAAGCTTGGGGTTAGGGTTATAGTTAGGGTTCAAATAGGGTTATAATAAAAGGTAGGTTTAGTATTCAATTAAAGGGTTAGGAATGAGGATCAGTTAGGGTTAGGATCCAATTAGAGTTAGGGTTTTAGTTATGGTTTGATTAGTGTAAGGGTTAATGTTAGGGTTGGGATTAAATTAGTGTTAAAAGTCAGGGTTAGAGTTCAATTAGGCTTAGGTTTAGGGTCCAATTAAGGTTAGAATTTTATTAGGATTATGGTTAGAATCTAATTAGGGTTAGGAATGTAATTGGGGCTACGGTTAGGGTATAATTATAGTTAGAGTCCAATTAGGTTTAGGGTTGGGGTTAGGGCTAGGGTACAATTATTGTTAGAATTTACTTAGGATTAGGTTGAATTAGTGTTCAAATAGGTTAACCATTCATTAAAGTTAGGATTAGGATTAGAGTTCAATTAGGGTTAGAATTAGCATTCAGTTAGGGTTAGGAATCAATTAGGGCTAATATGAGGGTTCAATTTGTGTTATGATTTTATGATAAAGGTTGGGGTTAGGGTTACAATTGGGGTTCACATAGGGTTATACTCAAAGTTAGGTTTAGTATTCAATTAAAGGATTAGGATTGGGGATCAATTAGGGTTAAGATTCAATTAGAGTTATGGTTATAGTTAGGATTCAATCAACATAAGGGTTAGTGTTAGGGTTAGGATTAAAATACTGTTCAAAGTTAGTGTTAAAATTCAATTAGGATTAGGGCTAGGGTTAAGGTTAAATGAGGGTTAGAGTAATTAGGAATATTTTTGGAGTCCAAATATGGTTAGTGTTTAATTAGGGTTAGGGTTAGGGTTAGAGTTTAATAAGTGTTCATTTTGTGTTAGGGTTTTTCCTAAAGATCGAGTTTATGATTAGGGTCCAATCAAGGTTCAATCAAAGTTAGTGTATAATTAGGGAAATAATTCAATTAGTTTTAGGATATATTAGTGTTCAAATATAGTTGGGTAAAAGTACAAAGCTCTGTAACACTTTTTAATGCAAATGGCCAACATTGATCCAACTTTTAAACTTCAATCACTAAAAAGCAACATATATGTTTTGAATTTTTAAATGATGTAAACTAATTAAATATTTATTATTTAGTATATTTTGTGCTTGTATTTAAAAAAAAAATAAAAAATATTTCAATAGTTTTTATAAATTGACACTATAATTTAGTTGATGAAAAATGTTGAAAAGTGAAGTTACATTCAAGACGTCAATCTTTATATAGTAATTCTTAGTTTTTCTCCTTCAATTTTTTGTGTGTATTTATAACTTGAAACTTTAGTGCATGGATATATATTTTTTCCAATTTTGGTAAATATATCTTTTTAAATAAAAGAAAATGTGCGCTTATTAAAGCATAGTTGCTTCCATTTGATGTCAAATTTCATATTATCTATTTATTTAAAATGGAAAAAATTATATTATCTTGATATAGATTCTTTTACCTAGTGCATCATATTTTTTTCAAATTTTTTTAATGAGTTTTACTATTTTTCCCTCACATGGTAATCAACCTAATATTTTTTTGCTGATAACCTACTTTAGTAAAAATAAAAAGAAAAATATAAATAATAATTAAATTATTAATATATATATAGTTTTGAAAACTACACTTATGGGTCTACTAAAGGGTATTGTTATATTTTAGAAAAAATGCTATTTACATGAGTAGAAGTTGTTGAAAAATAATTTTTTAAATAAATCTATTTTTTGGTAAATTGGTCTCAAAGTGGTGCTACATATACATTTAGCCAACAATTTTAGTTGGAAAAGTTGTGGACATATCTAACTTAGCTAGAATGAATCTTACAAGATCATTATTTGAACAAAATTGAATTTTAGTTAGAAATATTTAAATTCACTTATGGTGATAAGTTGGCCAAAAGTGTGACACAACTTTATACTTTTACCTAGTTAGGCATCACTTATAGTTAGGATTAGGATTACAATTCAATTAGGGTTAGAGATACGGTTAGGATTAGAGTTCAAATAGGGTTATGGTTAAGGTTAGGCTTACAGTTAAAGTTAGGGTTAATATTCAATTAGGATTAGGGTTAGGGTTCAATTAGCATCAAGGATCAATTACAATTATAGTTAGGGTTAGGGTTTAATCATGGTAAGGTTCTATATCTAATTGTAACACAAATCCTAATATTAACCCGAAATATAACCCTAACCCTAACCATATTCCTAACTAGTCTAACCCTATCCCTTAACCTAACCTTAACCCTAACCATAATTTGAACACTAAACCTAACAATAATTATATATCTAACTATAACCCTAAGATCAACCTTAAACCTAACCCTAACCCTAAACATAACCCCAATCCTAACCCTAATCTATCTCTAATTATAATCTAAAGCCTAATCTTAGCACTACATGTAATCCTAACACTAACCATAAGTGTAATCCTAAACCTAATGCTAATCTTAAGCCAAATTCTAACCCTAACCCTAACCTGAACCCTATCCCTAATTGCAACCCTTACCATAATCCTCAAATTAACCCTAACCCTAATACTAATCCTAACCCTAAACTTATGCTAATATTATCCCCAAATCAAACCCTAACCGTAACCCTACTACTAATCCTAATCTTAATCCTAACCCTAACCCTAATCCTATTTCTAACCCTAACCCTAACATTAACCCTGCCCCTCATCCTAATTCTATCTCTAATATTAACCCTAACTATAACCCTAATGCTAATCCTAACACTAACCCTAACCCTAATGCTAACCCAACCCTAATCTTAAGTCTATCTCTAAACATAAACCTAGCCCTAATCCTAAACATAAACCTAACCCTAATCCTAAACATAAACCTAACCCTAATCCTAATACTAACACTAACTGCGATCCTAATGCAAATGCTAACACCAACCCTAATCCTAATTATATCTCCAACCCTAATCCTAACCTAAATCCTAATACTAAGACTAACCCCACCCTAATCCTAACCTTCATACTAATTCTAACCCCAACCCTATCCTAATTCTATATCTAACCCTAACCCTAACCCTATCTTAACCCTAACCTTAATCCCAACCCTAACTTTAACACTAATTCTATCTTTAATCCTAACCCTTACCATAATTGTACTCCTAATCCTAACCCTAACCCCTAATTTATAACACTAACCCTAACCTTAACTCTAACCCTAATCTTTAACCCTAACACTAACCCTAATTCTATCTCTAACCCTAACCCTATCCTTAATCCTAATATTATCTCTAATCCTAACCCTAACCCTAATTATGATGATAAGTCCAACACAGATTCTAATTCTATCTCTAATTGTAATCATAACACTAACCCTAACCCTAACCCTAATAATTTTGTCTTCCATGTTGCGCTACGAATGCTACTAGCATATATATACATATATATATATATTATTTATTAATAATATATATAAAAAACATTGAGAGATATCCTTCTCAAGGCGGCTATTGTAGTTTTATGAGAGTAATTAATCAAATTAAATAGACGTCTCGAGAAAGATATCTCTCACATTTTTTATATATTATTAATAAATAATATATATATCCTAGTAGATAAATCTATTTACGATATCTAAATTAGTAAATTTACAATATTTTTCAGTGTAAAAATAAAACAAAATAATTACCAAAATAATAAATGATGTATTTTTCAAAAGTAAAATTAAAAGTTACAAAATAATTAAAATTTATATATCTATATATGTATAAATTAAAAAAGAAAACTTTCAAATATATTAAATAAGTTAAACAAAATAATATATTTAAACACATCTATTTTAATCTCTTTACTCTAATAATAAATGACAAAGTAATCCAAGATATTAATATAAACAAATTTATATAACTTTTATCAAAAAAATATTTGAAGAATAAATAACTCCAATAATCCATTTCTTACCAAATACAAAAGCCGAAACAAAATTTTCCATAAATTTAGATTTTTCAATTCTAATTAAATTGTTAAAAATTCATGCTTTTTTCGCATTAAGTTATCCATTTGAAGTTGCCCTTTTAATACGACATACCTTACTTTAAAAATTAAAAAAAAAAAAAAAATCACATAAATTTGTTGACTTTATTTAAAATCTCCCCTAAATCATATGATACCGTCTTCTTAGAATTTAAATTGTATTAAATACGGCCATACGGCCATCAAATTTAGGCAACCCTTTTCTCTTCTGCAGTTCAATCATGGAGGCAGAGGGCGAGTCGGAGAATAAATTTTAAATTATTAAATATCCCATCAACCAGCTGGCAGCGCGCAATTCTTGTGTGATCCTAGCTGTCATCTGGGCCCACATTCATGCAGACGAATGTTGGTGTCATCGTCATCATGACACCCCTGACATACTCCGTCAGCACTCCACAACGGCTACGTGCCGCGCGCCATGCCACGTGTATGGCAAGTGGGAGGCTGCCCGATGCCCAAAGGGCAGCGGGCACATGCCCTGTTCGCTTGCAGTGGAAGAAAGAAAAAACATTTTAAAAAACAAAGAAATCGAATGGGGTTTCGTCTTGTGCGTTTGTTTTTGGTGATTCGACCCGCCGCCTGCGCAAAATTTAAGGGGATTTGCACGAAATTGTGTATAATTTCGTGCAAATTTTGGCATAGCGGCGAATGAATGGAGTTTTCTTTGAGAGAATCTGACCGTGAACTGGATGAATGTCAGGCTTTGCGCTTGCAGCGAATGGAATCAGTGAGTGTTATCTATTGTTCCTAATTTAGGCACATTTCATGCATGTTTAGGTCTTCATAGATAGATAGCTTAAGGCCTCTTAGAGGCTTGAGGCTCAGATTTCCTTTGTTTGAAGCCCGCTTTCGTTTCAAAGGGAGATTTATATGCAAGTTCTTAAATAGGAGGATTTATTTGAATTTCGCAAAGTTCATCGCGAGTTTTGCGTGCCTGCTTTAGGGCGTAAACCTACAGTTGGATGAAAATTTTAATATGGAAGAACTATAACTTATGAATTTTTCTGAGATCCTGGTGAGTTTTCCGGTAGTGGCTGATTATTGAGCTGTTGAGGCCTTATTTCACTGTATTTTTGCCCGGGGCTGTGGCTGTTTGAATTCACAGCTTTAATTTAAGGTCGAAAAAGGAAATTTACGGTAAAGAATGGCTCAAGATAGTTGGAATAGGGACGGCGATGAGAGTGGGCACCGGTCTCCCGAAGTTCCCCTTCTCTGCGCAAACGATTGCGGATTTTTTGGAAGTCCGGCCACAATGAATTTTTGTTCAAAGTGCTACAAGGATCTTGTGCTGAAGCAGGGTAGGGTTTCGAAATCATCTGCCGTTACGGCTCCTGCTCCTTTGCAAATTGAAGATCTTGTTCAGGCGGTGCCAGAGGGAGAGACCTCTTCCAGAGGAGGAGAGCCGCAAAAAACCCCGGCGAATCGCTGCAATTGTTGCCGGAAGCGCATTGGATTGACAGGCTTCAAGTGCCGCTGTGGTGAAACATTTTGCGCCCTCCATCGCTATTCAGACAAGCACAATTGTTCCTACGATTACCGGAAAGCTGGCCAGGAAGCAATTGCCAAGGACAATCCGGTGGTCAAGGCTGAAAAAATTGAGAAGATTTGATGAGAATTTCGAGGGTTTGTTTATTGTTCAAAATCCTTGATGTCGAATCTTCATTTTAACTTATCTGGAATGGTATGTTGACCGCCAATCATAGTAGAGCCTGTTTCGTCTTTACTTTTATTTGACTGCATCGGATATAGTGTATGCCATTATTGGATGCTTATGTTTTGCTACGCTGACTGTGGATCTGTACAGTTAATTTCATATGTGCTGGGGGCAATTCCTGTCATGACATTTTCGGATTCGTAATCAGATTTTAGTTGATTGTGTTGGTTTTTGTGTTCATTTGAATGAAGAAAGTATTTGTGTGGCAGACAAATTGAAGGATCTTATGCAATTACGAGAAATGTAAATAATGGATACCATGCCATACGCAGTTTGAGCAGTAGTTCATTTAAATCTACTGCACTCTTAGTGAATTTTCTGATGAATACACCGTTTTTCTTAATTACTGCAGTTTTTCCTTCCAGACGCCAATTGAATTAGCATGGTTGAAACTAGTAGATTTCATTTCTGAAAAATGCCAACTGAATAAAAGATTGTTAATATTAATTCAATTGGATTTTTTATTCTCTGTATCTGTTGAATGGGATAGACGAGTTCATGGAGCATTAATGATGTAGACATATACAAAATTAGTTTTTTTCGTAGCTTTTTGGGAAATAATTTTGCAGAAAGTTTTAAAGTAATTTGGCTGTATAATAGTTTTTGCAAAATTGCCTACTTTGGTCTTGGGTTAGTTCTGTTCTTCAAAGCCAGAGTTTTCGTATAATATTGAACGTTCATGTTTAGACCGTGTGAAGTATCCTTTCGAGACGTGAGATATTTTTTTCGATGAAAGTAACGAGAGATATGTTTCTTTTTTCGATGAATGTAATGAGAGATATTTTTTTTCGATGAAAGTAAAGGTGCGTGCTGACAGAGGCATAACTTCAGATCCACCGACCCTAAATTTGACGGTCGTTTCTGCGTGTAGCAATTATTTTTATAATGGTTATTCATTTGAAGTGGCCTTTAAATAGTATGATTTGTTTTATTTTAGAAAAAGGTATATGTTGATTAAATATATAAGAATAATCTTATAAAAATTATAAGGATTTTTAATAAAAATAGTTATGTAATTATATTTTATAGTAAAAATGTGTAAATATGATCATATTATCATGAAATTTAGGTTTCATTTTCAAATAATTATTCATGATTTTTTTTTCTCAATTTTTTATATATGCATGGTTCAAATTTGTATTGGACATTTTTTTTATAATTCTATTACATATTAATTTGAATTTAAAAATAAATTTAGATCAATCAAAAATATGATAGAAAAAGCTATAAAAGATGTATTAACTTGGATTGCAAAAAGGGTTTATCGATAAATAGTCAATGTATTTATTAAAGGTGTTTTAAAATATTGTAATAGTAAAAAATATATCTTACATTTTTTAATTGGTTTTGAATCTATTTTTATTAGTTTATCACATAATATAATAAAAAATAATACATTTTTTTTATATTATAGTTGGTATATAGTTTGAGTTTTGTTTGCTTCCATTTGCACTCTCTTAGGGGTTGGTCTTGATTCCCAAATTCATTCATTTTTCCCAAATTCATTTATTTTTCACCTTGGTTAAGGTCCTTAATTACATAAATAACTTAGGTTAGATGCATAGCTATGGAAATAAGTTCATTCAAATCTAAAAATAGTACCAACCTTATTCTTACCCACTTGACCATCGTGTATTGACTAAATGTATCAAACATTTTAGAGGTTGCCTAAATTTTGAATCACGCATCTCAAACTGAATTTGATGAGCATTCAAGTTACATTTATCATTAATGAATTTAAAGCATTTTATCGTGTTTCTACTTGCATTATTATATAGGGCATGTATTTTGTGTTTCCCTATTGTCTTTGATCATTTGTTAAGTTTGGGACTTGGTATCCTTACAAGGCTTGACGCATGGGAGTAATTATCCCTATCATCCCTCGTATTTTGGTGAACCCCTTCATTTGGTACAACCCCCTTAAGAGTTGATTTCTTATATGGATTTTTTTTATTTTATACTTTTAAAATCCACATTCATAGGTACCCTTGTTTTATCATTGATTATATTTCTAGCGGTTGTTAATGCCAAGAGCTAGCTAAAACCATTGTTTATATTTGACAAGAGGGTTTTGCTAAAACCCTCAAATGGCTTCTCAATCTATTGATTAGGAAATTCTAATTTCAATCTAATTTTAATCATGCAAGATCTCTTTGTTACTTGGCAATTACTTTTTTCATATTTTGCTAATGCCACTTCTTTACAATAAAGTGACATCTCTCCATAATATATTATGTGATACAACCTTTGGTAATAAGACCCCCTAATTGTGCCTACTTCCCATGTTACCACTTCTAGCATGCTTGTTACTTATGTTTCTAGTTCTAATATTAGTATTACCTCTCCTACTAGTTCCAACACTTCATCCACCAATGCCATTTCTTCTTCTTAGCTTACTAGTGTCATCACTACCTCTTTTTTATAGTCTTTTCATCCCACCCTCACAATGCTACATTTTTACACCTATTATTTCCCATCCACTTTATACTCCTACTCTTACTCATGTGCCTCCTACCCCCACTATCCTCATCTCCACCCTTGATGCACTATTGTTGAAGCCAAATAGAGTGGAAAACAAGTTTTGATTTCATGTTTAATAATCATGATGCTATTACATACACTCCAACACATTAAACACCTCTTGCATTTGAGGTTGTGACTTATCCATTACTAGTGAGTTTTGTGGCACCTCACTCTAAACTATATCATGATAAAGGTGAACCCAATAATCATTCACAAGCCTTCAATTGGTCATGTTTAGATTATGCTTATGATGACAAGATATTGGATAAATTATTCCCTCACACTCTTAGAGAGTATGCTATTTAATAGTTTTATTCCATCTAGAGGATTACCTAAAGGCTACAATGAACATTTCTTTTTCTAGTATCATAGGTTCAATATTAATAACACATCTATTTGAATGGATCTCTAACATATTTCCAATACCTCATTAGTAATATTTTTATATTTGTTGATGGTGTTAATGATGGGGTAAATAGTTGATTTCCCCACCTAATCAAAATTTATAAATTTATCCATGTCCATTTTCTTCACATTCTCAATATACCAATATTGATTTTAAACAAGTGCCCAAGCATCTTTCTAATTTTATGGCTCCTACACATGTGACTAGAGATCTTATGGAGATAGATCATGTTGGTTCATACTCCTACACTCATGCATATATTTTTGGGCATCCCTCACACTAATATTTCCTCTCTTCATGTACTTCCTATTATTTCATTTTATGACTAGGAGATTCCTCCTCAAAACGACTCTTATGAACCACTTTATGTTTGAGGTCTCCTCCATATATAATAATGTGACATTATCCTAATTCATCTTGTTAATCAATAATATATGCACATAGAAATTTTATATGATTGTAATTTAACACAAGATAGCTTTGCACATTTAGATGTTGCACTAAACATGATCGACAATGTTCTTCTGGGAAGTTTGTATATTGCCTCTTTAAGCAAGGCTTAAGGAAGTGGAAGTATTGTTTTATATCGTTCCTTCATTTAATATATTTTGTCACTTGAAATACCTTAGTTAGAGTAGCTAAAGGAAGTGCCTTCTATGGTCCATCAATGCTTAAATTATTCTTGAATGAAGATAGAATTGTGAAAGTCAAAAGAGATGAATATGTTTCCATTTCCAAATGAAGTCATTTCATAATTAATTATTTTGAATTTTTCACACATGTTCTCTTTGACAACACAGGTAAGGAACATCACATAAAATCTCCTGTATATAGAGTTATGGTTCATCAATAATACCAAAACACATAGATATAACAAAGGAAACAAGAAAAAGCTAAAAAATAAGATAAGGGGCAAACAAAGTCATTTTTATTGTCTCTTAAGGTTCCTAAAAAAACAAAAATCAACTAACAATTCTTGTCCTCTCCCATAATTGAAGCAAGGGAAAGTTATTTCTCATCCTTAGACTAAAGCACAATGTTGTGTCTCACTAGTGGGTTAACATGTTTTTGCTTGAAATCAAGCCATTATTGAAAAACAAATAAGGGGTTTGATCTAAGTATGGTGGGTTCAATCTAAGTCCCAAATTAGGTCAAACCCCCCTTTGTGGGACCCCTAATCCAATCTCCTCCATGCCTATCAAATTATTGATAAAAATGCTAGTTCACCTCTTGATTTTGAGGGTTAAACAAAGTCATGTAGGAGCATTTGGGTCCATAGGAAATCCAACATCAACCAAAAATATTTAAAGTTTTATTTTAGTTTCAATTTAGTTTTTGGTTTGTGTTTCAATTGGGTTTTTTAAGTTTTCTACAAGAGGAATTTTAAGGTCCATTCAACCAAGTGAGGACTTTACCTTGTAGAAGACCCAAATGGGTATCTCCGAATTTAATTTTGGGAAAATGTCGGTAAAATTGGCTAAATTATGGAAAATTGGAGGTTTGTCCCATATAAGTAATAATTGAAGGAACAACTAGTTTCAGGAACCTTAGGACCTATTGAAAAGTTCTAGTTCCTTCTAAAAGTGTTGACAAAGTGTTTTGGGTCACAGGAACAACCAGTTCTAGGAACCCCCAATGGTTCCTATTTCCACTCAAAGCTTTGATGACGTATTCCAACACTTAGTTTTCTTCTAGTTTCTGATGGGATTGAAATCCTTGACCTTTCCAATTCCTATTACAAGTTGTGACAAGTATTTAAATGTGGAGTTCTTAAAGAAAGTTTGGATGGTTCTTGGTAGAGTAGGGACCTTTGACAAGGTTCTAGTTCCTAGCAAGAGCTCTGACATAAGGAAACAAAGTTGGAAAAAATAATTTTGAGTAGTTCTTAGTGAAAAAGGAAATATTGACAAGGAAACCCATTGGATGGTTTCTAAAGAGGTCAGAACCTCCGACTTGAGGGGTAGTTCCCAGCGGGGTAGGGATTCCTGATATAATGAAATGGTGCAAGACAAACAATTTCAAATAAATAAGGGTTCACAGTGGGATCATAACCCTTGATAAAGACCAAGTTGAACAAGCACTTCAAGAAGTTCCTAAGGAGGTAGGAACCTCCAATAAAATATTCAATTTTGAGTTCCTAAGAGGGTTGGAAACCTTGACACAAGTAAAGTTGAAAATTTCCTAAGGATAAATTGTTCGATAGTTAGTTCCAATCAAAGTAAGAACCTCGACTAGAATGGTCTTGCAATGCCCCCACAAATATACTATAATGACCCCACAAGTATATATATGAGAACTGAAGATAATTTAATTAATAATCAGGCAATCACATTGTGAAAGGCTACAAATGGAAGGACACAATTATGAAAGAAGACGAATTTATTGGTTAGACAATATATTATGAAAGAATACAAATTAATTGGTTAAACAATATTAATCATCCAAAAGACACCTCCTTTCACATAAAGAAGAATAATTGAGGGAAGACAAATAGTAAAGGAAGAACAACAATACCATAAGGGATATTATTAATGAAGTTAATTACTCCAAACTACAACAAAGAGTCGTGTCCCTTAGCAAACATGTAGCTTGAAAGGATGTGTCTCTTAGTTCCACCATGATATAAAGGGAGTATCATTCAAGGCAAAATAATCATAATCAATTGTTGGGAAGTCATATGAGGAGAGCACAATAGTTCTCACACAACAGATCATTATATCAGGAATATATCCATAACCAAAATTATACCAGAAATATATATACATAGTCAGAAGTAAATAAGTTCTAAGCAATTATTCAGGTGTATTCTCTGCCAACTACTATTTATATATATGTGTATATGATTTATAAGATAATATTAATAAACATAATTAATGTATTATTTCCTATTCTAGAGTTAGAATATATTGAACTAGTTGCAATCCACTTATGGGAAAGGCTTGGGGTGGAGTAGGTAAGTCAGGCTAGTAAGTTATCATCCTAGAGTGTCCATAATGGCTCCTAGGACTAGAGGGCACTTACCTAGAGAGTCGAGTAAACCATTTATGACCCCCGCTCAATTCCATGAGCTGGCAAGTGTTTTCTGGGAGTTGAGGCTTGATGGGAGAAGTAGATACAAGTCGCCAAGGGGGAGGGTTATGGTATACACCCTCTTAGGCTTGACATATGGCTCTGAGCGGACTCATCATATCCCTTCTCCCACAATTCTAATATGTTTTCTTTGTTAATAATCTATGGATGAAATGCAATTGTCTAATCCTGACAATGAAAACACACACACACACACACACACACATATATATATCTGCATATAGGGTTCATTTGGTGAATGTGGGATCCCAATCAAATATTACTTCATTAAAAAGATATTTATTTAATAAGGTGAAACCCTAACCCTAATTTGTTGCAATTTGTGATCACTAGGAAATTTCTAGGGAAGATCAAGGTAGGGGACATCACAAGTGGTATAAGAGCATCTTTCCTACCATCCTGTGAAAGGTAGTTGATGCAAAATAACCAAAGGGCTCAAAGAGCTTTAGAAAGGGAAAGAAGGAAGCTTACAACAAGCAACACCATGAGTGAACAATTGAGAAATGAAATGAAAACCTTCATGGAATAGACCACTCAAGCCCTCATGGACCAAAACAAGAGGAATGAAAGAACCAACCAACTGCTCCTCCAAGATATTTAAAATATGAGTGAAAAAAATGGGAGGGAAACTAACTCTAATCACTCTGAAAACAATAACCCCATCTCCCCAAAGGCACCCAACACTAGGCCAACAAGACCTCCCTTCCTACCTAGTGAGGAACACCTAGAAGAAGTAAATGAACCACCCACATATAATGTGCATGAAATCGTGGAATCATACAATAGAATGTGTTGGAAACAAGCTACGCTGAGAGGGGGGGTGAATGAGTGTACTGCAAAAATTAACTTTATTATTCTGACCTTTAATCCACTTAGAACATTTAATCAAAATCAATATGCAGAAACTAAAAGCAAGAAACCACACAACCATAACACAAGGATTTTTATGTGGAAACCCTATTAGGGGAAAAACCACGGTGGATGGCCAATCCACAATAAGTTTTGAGTATACCCAAAAGAAGTATTACAAATTGGGAATGCACTTGCATTCAGGCACACTGCCTAAAGCTCACTGCTCAAAAGGATGGGATCACTACCCTTACAATGATTTGGATTAAATCCAAAAGAAAATGAACTGAACAGATAGCATCTACTAATGCTAGATTATAGTTCCGTTTAAGCTCTGGTGATGAACTTTTGTCCTTATGACTGATATTGAACTTCTACTCTGCTCTGCTCAAGTTCGCACACAAAATCCTTATGCACAAGTGACACTACACATGATATCGCTCAAATATTCTTTGGATGTTCGCAACATACACTAATACTTCTTCCTCTTACAAAATGATGTAATCGATCAACTAAATATATCCACGATTGGGGATATAATCGCTACAAGTTGGCTCAATAAAACTTCAGAATATTTTTAACTTGTCAGCCCAAATCATGAATAAATTTGATGTGTATCCAAACAAGCCATCTATTCCATAGCTAGGACCAATAATTAAATATTTGAACATGAAACCATCTTGAATAATTCCACTTAACACATCCACAACGTGCCACATTCCTTGAGTCAGCTATAACAAAAAAATAGATAGAAAAATATCCTACTGGACCTCCAACCTCATATTGCAACAAATACAATACCACACAACTCGATAATAAGATAATCCACATGCTTAACAAGCAATTCTAGAGATCCACAACACAAAAAGATGATCTGGTGAAGCAGTCTGACCGGATACCCTGTTCCTCACGTATTCTGTCGATAATACACACTGTATCACTTTATCTGCCAGTGTGACTGGATACTGAACTGTGGATCATGGGAATGACTTTAGTTTCCATCAATGAAAACATAAGAAGCCATATGTCAACAATCTCCCCCTTTGGCATTGATGGCAACACTTAGTGAAAAATGACTAAGTGTCGAGATTGATAAGTACAGTGACAAAATGCAAAATACTGCTCCCCCTAAGAATATCAAAGCATTTTTCACCTCACTCTCTCCCCCTTTGACATCAATGACAAAATTGGGGCACCCAAAATTTGCAAAAATATACAACCATATCTGAAGACTTACAAAAAAATTGAAGACGTCTACAAAGACATTCTTCAGTCCACTCAAGTTTGAGTCCCACACACTTTTCAGACTCTCCAAAATAGTAATGTGACCACAAAGAAGATATGCCAAGGTTTCTGCAGCTTCGAGATTCACTGGATCAGGAGCGGTCATAACACTTTCAACTTCTTTCAGAGCATTCGCCATCATCTCAATCTTTGGACTTATTATCCCCCTAAGTTCACTTACTCTGCCAATAATCCTTTCATTTTCAACCTTTAGATTCTTTATTTGATTGAGAAAAGATATTACCTGACTTTCTTGATGACAAATACTATCGGCCAATAGGTCAAATGAGTTGGAAATAGTAATCAACTGCTGCTCAATATCTTTCTCCTGCTTCTCATTTGCTTCAGTAAATTTTGACAAGACTAAGCAGGACTTGTACACTTTTCCTCCTTTAGATATAGTGCTTTGAATATTCTTTATGCAGGAGCCTAACAGATTTTTATCTTTTGCAATTAATTCCTTTAAGCTATTAATCCTTTTCTCTTTGAACTCCTTTACTTTATCTAGAGCCGATTTCTCAAAAGATTCAAAATGAGAATCTACAGAGCTTATTAACTTTTTCAACTCACCAGAGGAGGAACCTGATAGGTCCACAATATAAGTAGGCAATATTTTATGTAGGACTCCAGATGCAAGCTTTAAGAGTTCACTGTCCTCAATGTGAAATTTCAATATCTTTTCACTAGCTTTGGCTTGGGAAATTTTGGCGACCTTCATCATCTAGATTGGAGATAGAGTGGAAAGATTAATTGTGTTTTCATCCAACTTAGGATCTAGCTCATCTTGCTGCTCCAATAAAGATTCCTTCACTTCCTCTATCCTGATTCCTTGCTCCTTTCTCTTTTCAACTTGGGATTCTGCTTTAGGATTGACTTTAGGCATTTCAGTTTCTTTAGTATGTACCTCTTTTGCTTCATCAACTGCCTCAGTTTGGACCTTAGATACAACATGTATCTCTGAGTTTTCTACATTTGTAGAGGTCAGATTATCCTCAAACTCTAGAGGATCAGACACATTCATGTTCTCCTCATTCACATTCCCTTCTTCTGTCACATTTACCTTCACATTTACTTCCTCATTTCCTTGAGCATGTTCAGAATTGATCTCCTCAATATTTAACTTTTCCCTCGACAAAAATTCTTCTAAAATTACCTTAGTTTCACTGATAACTACATCAGTGTCACCAATCATGAGTTTATTTACTCTAGAATTGCTTCTGAATTTATTTTTGACCTTTATAAGAAATAAATCCATTTCTTCAATTCCCATTTCTGGGCATAAGTCAATAAGAACTATTTTCCTCAGATTTCTTCCTCTATTCTGGCACTCTCTCTCCTAGATTCCAATGCATTATATAGGTTTGTAGGAAAGCCAAACATGATTTCAACAAGAGTTTTATTGAAAACATTCAATTGTTTAATAGTAGCTTCTTTAAGAATCTTCTTACCGAAATCATCAAAAGTATCATATAGGTCACAAAGTGGTATGAGATTTCCATCATTTACTATTGCATCTTCAACTTCCTCAATTGACATGTTGGGTTTGTCAACTTTGGTCCTTTTCTTTGCTTCTTTTGCTTCTTTACCTTTGTCGAAAGGTTTTCTCTTGTTAAGTTTAACAACATGAGTCCCATAAGATTTTAACTCTCTTACTACTTCAGAGTCAGTTTCTTCTTCTTCATCTGTCGATACAGCTCTGTAAGTTCTTGAGCTTTTATTCTTCTTCCTTCTTCCAAAGGTTTCAGCTTGATTAGACTATGTTGCAGGGGAACTCCTAGTAGATCTGGTGTTAACAGAAGATGTTCCCGAACCAACAGATGTTGCCTTTTCCTTCTTTTTAGCTGCTTCAACTTCATCTCTTTTCCTTCTTATTTCTTTTAGTTTTTCAACTGGAAGACCCATTTTCTCTGTAAAAATTTCTCTCCTTCCTTACCTATCTGATTGACATGGGCTTTCACAAATCAGAATGAACTTGTAGGATTTTCTCTGCATAGGAACCAAACCTTTATTCATTAGGATCCAGTGGTGAATTTAGCAGATGTTCAACATACATCCTCAAAATGTTTCCATCTACTTCATACCCCATAGACATGATTCAAACAGTTCTAGGATCAACAACTTCCATATGACACTGGTCAATGTCTATCATGAAGCATATAGTGTCTTTATACTGTTCCACTATTGCGGTAGGAATTTTCTCTCTGGCATGCATTAAGCTTTGTAAATTTTTGAAATGATCCCACAGGATTGTGTTGCGGGTTTGTCTACCACCAAGTATGCATAGTATATCCCAAATTTGAACAACTACCGACATATCATTACGCCATTGAACTTTACCAACTCCTGGAATTTCACTAGTGAAGTAGAAGTATAGACAGATTAAAAGGTTTCCAAATTTGAATACATTCTTCTCGTCCTTGATTTTTCTCAGATTTCCCAACAGTTGACCTCTGAGTAGCTCACATAGATCAAAATATGCATTCTGTTTGATCATTTCATATGTTGTATAGATGGTTGTGCCGAATACAAAATTCTCCTCGATCAAATGGTAAATCTTGTAACCTATAACCATAGATGCAAAATTTACATCAACCTCGGCAATATGATCTATAGTCATTGCTCTTTTGTCCCAATGAGAGCCAGTTTCTTTGGTAACCTCATAATTCTTTACCGACTTCAAAATTGGAAGTCTGCCGGTGGAATTTAAGCCTATAACTGCACAAATAGCTTCTTTGGATATTTTGAAAGGCACATCTAACCACATGAATTCATCATGAACATGGCTTAGAATATATCGAACCCACTCAACTTCTTCGAATATGGGAAATCTTGCGAATTGCACAAATTTCTTGTCAACTAGGGTTTTGAACTATGTATTGTGAATACAATTCCAATAACTGTGAACTACCCAAATCTTTAATATTCGCGTGCACATATGCCCTAATATCTTCAATGTGCAGAACACCATACAACATCGATGAAAATGCACCTAATGGTTCTGTATCTACAGACTTATATGGATGCCATTTGAATTTTGGACGTGGCCTATCCTTAACTTCGACTAACAGAGGAGTAGACATAATTGTGAGTACACAAATTTATAGGTTTTGCAATAAATACCTTTCGGAGACAAAAATAGAATTT